>CM031234.1:795479395-795931895 GCA_018340775.1 Taxus wallichiana var. yunnanensis
AATTTTATGCAACGTGGCACACCGTGATTTTGATACTCAACCTACTATCTTTGCATCTATTATGGACATATTCCAAACCATGGATAAGTGCTTTAGTCCCACCAAAATTCCTCCTAAACATGTTATGGATCAATTCCCGCCATTACTTATTACTGCACCTATTTAAGGATTCCTCATCAAGCATGTTTTGATTGATAATGACTCTAGTTTGAATATCTTCCCTAACTCCTTAAAAAATGGGCATTTTATATGACTTTATATGATATGACTAGTACTCATAAGAGAAACTTTGATAATATCACATGTTTTACATTGGGTGACATAATCTTGGATCGCTTAGTGCTCCCCAAAAACCCCCTATTATATTTCATAGTAGAAACAATCTTGTTCATTACAATCTCCTCTCAAGACACCCTTAGATCCATGTTATAGAGGTATCCCATTCATTGTACATTAATGTATCAAATTTATACACGATGATTATGAATACACTATTGTTGTTGATGATGATCCTTTCAAATATTGCAAAGTTGACTCCTCTAGTTATCATATGCCCATTATCATTCCTTCATCTTAACTCATTCCCATGGATAAGTTACATACATATGTGGTTTGTGAGACAAGTAATAGCTCCAATGATACACCTTTTATGCCACAATTTGATGAGTAATCCCTATGTTCACTTCTTCCTTCTACGATTGAGGTCCATGTTGATCCATCTCGTCTACATTATATCCTCTATCCGGTACTCTCACTCTTCCTAACTTGTTGAAACATGTAAAGTTACAAGATCATGATGTCACTTATTATTACTCTAATAGTGATGATGATTCTATTGAGCTTATTGATTAATGTTTATATAAGATTAATTTCAATCCTATCGATGAGAATAATTCCATGTTTCATTTTATTTTAGTGTCTACCATTCTTGGGCATTATCAACTTAAATCTACTATGGCAAGCACTATTGATACTACTCATGCATAACCATATGTTTTTACCACCCCTTTGATTCCACCAAAAAGCAATGAAGATAATCATGTCACATATGTTATGGCTCACCTTGATCCTAAGAAATCATTATCAATGCACTTAACACTTATTTCACTAAATTTGGACATATTCCAATAAATCTAGACTCCATTATTTCAAATATTGGAAGAAATCCATCTCCGTTTTTGCGTATATTGGATTCCATTTTTGTCTATATTGGATTCCATTATTACTATTATTGGAATCCATTAGTAGCAATATTGGATTCCAATATTGTCATTATTGGACTTATTCTAGTTCCAATTTCACATAATTTCACTATTATTAGATTCCAATATCATTATTATTGGATTCCATTTGGCTAATCTTGGATTCCAATTTGGCTAATATTGGATTCCAATAGCACCATTATTGGATTCCAATTTCACCACTATTGTAATCCAATTTATAAATCCCGATTTTTTGATTTTAGTTTTGCTATTTTAGGATTTCTATTTTGTTATTATTTGAATCCCCACATAAGCCAAATGTTCACTATCTTATGTAAGCCTCGTAGATGCTATCTTCAATAAGCCTAGTGGTTGCTAACTTACATGATGAAAGCGCATGCTAGGTGAAATCATCCTAGCGGGGTCAAAGTTACATCTGCCTTGCGGCCACTAAGTTACATTTTCCTTGTGGCCACTAAGTTACATAAGCCTTGTGGCCTCTAAGTTACATAAAAGGATGATAAGCCTAGCGGCCACTATCTTACATAAGTATATAGGATGTTAACTTACATAAGCCTAGTATCACTATCTTACATAAGTGTATAGGTTGTTAACTTACATAATCCTAGTGGCCGCTAATTTACACAAGAGTAGAATCATCTAGGTGAAATAATCCTAGCGGTTGGAAAGTTACACTAGCCTACCGGTAGAAAGTTTCATAAGCCTACCCACCGCTAAGCTACATAAGCCTAGGTACCACAAAGTTACATCAGCCTAAGGGTTAAATTTGACGGCCACTTATGCTTGTCAAACAATTTTTAGATGACGGTAATTTTACAATATTGCCCTTTAAAAAATACAAAATAGTAGTTATTGAAATACTTCAAATTTATATTTATTTAATATTTTATGTATATTATATATTGATATAATTTTTATATAAATCTATATAAAAATGATCATGATATTGTAAATATGCAAGTTACGTGTGATAAATTCAACTACTTTTATGCTTTTCCATTATGTAAATCATAAAGAACAACAAAGAGTTAAGAATTACATTAAACAAGTTGTTTTGAGGAAATGGATTTGAAAATGTATTTCCATAGGCAATCAATCCTTCGAGAAAATTACATAAGCATTGATCCCTCGCAAGGGTATTAATTATTTTTCTTGAATTTGTGCAAGGTATTGTTGGATAGCTTCATGACCCCGATTCAGTATTTTAATTTGATTTCCTTTCCATATTTTTCTTGGACTCCATGCCCAGATGACACTATCTATATCAATATCTGATGTGTCCCTTGATTTTCGCCAGCATTGCTTTTTCTTTAAGCATTCCTGGTATCTTTCTTTTTTGTATTTCCTGGGTTCCCACAGTGTCCTTATGAGTGTTTTTGTGAGCATCATGTATTAGTTTTAGTTTCTTTCCCATCCATATAGGTACCTAGTCTTACTAGTATCATCTGCCCAACATTCACATCCACTACTGGGTTGAATTCCTCTCGAGGTCTATCACAAATAGGCCCAACATATATATCCTTATTTGAAAGGACATTTTGACTATAGTAGTTATCCATGTCAAGACGTGGTGCACCCACTATCTGATCATACATTATGCTATCCTGAATTGTTTTTGGCTAAAAAAATCTCTCCTCATCATGCTATAATTGACAAATGGATTCTCTAGGGCACATAGAACATTTTTCCAATATGCAATCTTTGGAACATAGTATGATTCTCCACCATCTGTTGAACTATTTTCCCAGTGTGTGATGTATGTCTGAATGCCTCTCTACATGTTTACCATCTCTTTGGGTTATTTGAAGGGTGCCAATGGAGGATCCCCTTTAGGAAAGAAAGGTTTCCCATCCACTATTTTCTAGATCTTAATTGAGTGCGACCAGTCGGACTCCATGATTGATGCTTTGAAATCCATGATGGGCTTATTATCTTTGACATAGAATTTAAACATCTTTGGTTTGTTGATACCCATGATATTGTGGTTACCATCTAGCAAGTGTGGTTCCACAAAGGCCTTAAAGTTGTAGACTTCCTCGATAAGGTACGGAGTGAATGTGCTAGACTCCTCTTGGCATGTTCTATAAGTGTCCATTATTTGTGGCAAAGAGAATGTATCCAATTTGCATAATGTTTTTGATAATTGGTCAAATGTCCCATCTATGTCTTCATGTGTGTGACCCACTAGAAGGAAACTCACATACACTGTGTTGAAAACCCTTCTAGCTGTCAACATGGATGCAAATGCAAACAATGTGTGATTTTTGTTGTCACTTGCAGATTATCTAGTTGCAAGTAGAGAGTTGGTGGTTGTTTTCTAAATGAACTTGAACATATGCTTACAATATTAGTTGTATGAGCACCCTCATTTTTCTTCTTGTATTCCTTGCACTTGTCATATGCATCATTTTGCAACAGTGCATCATGTAATGGGTGTTTTGACATCCCACTACTATATAAAAAATCACCATACTAATCTGTAAGTGGTTCTTCTAGCTTAGGATACATAGTGCCAATGATGTTATTGTGAATTTTTCTCCTCACTCAATAAAAGGAGACCAAAGTGCCCGAAACCCCTGTTTTGTTCCCATGTGTCAGCATACTAGTCAAGGTGATGGGGAGATTAATAGCATTGCTTATTGATTTTGATTTTTGCCCATCCTTGGTATTAGTTTTCATCTTGTCCATTTTGTCATGCACAATGCTCAAATAGCTATTAGGATTTTGTTGTGATTGCACTCTATGTGCATAGTAAGTTACATGACAACTTTGAATGTAATCATTGTGTCATTTTTAGCGTTGATCTATTTGTGCCAGTGTTTCTGGACATGAGGTCATTGCATGTTTTTCTTAAGCTCTGTGCACTCGTCACATTTGGCAAAGAAGTTGTTCTTGGTGATTGAAACATGGGAGAAATGTTCTTGCCATATTTTTTTGAGATTTGACTATGACATTGGAGGAAGGTCTAACAAAGTGAAAGGGCCACATTACACTTTTGTAGTATGTAAGAAAAACTATAACATGTAGGCAGCAATCTCATTGTTACTTTAGTACCATCTTGTCCCACTAAACGAGACATGTGTGGGGATATATCAAAATTCTTCTCCACCATTTTGGATATCAATGCAATAGTTGTGATAGTGTTTGGAATTTGTTTTTGTTTTCTTGTATTTCCATTTACTACCCTCCTCTTTCCATTAATCCAAGATTGTTTGTATCCGTAATAGGTTCTTTTCGGGATTCCATGACATCTGTACCATGCATTCTGACATACATCCCTTCCACATAACTTCAATTTATCTATAGTATGTTCTAAAGTTTGACCTTGATCACAACTAATAGCATTTTTGGTGAATGTATTAAGTACAATTTTTTTGATGGCAGGTTCATTCATACCTAGAGTTAAATTCTAACTGTGATTGAAATCACTTAGAGATAGATTGGAGAGACATCCTTCCTTGTAGCAAGGTTTTTCTCAACTTCGAAAAAAATTGTTCTATTGATTTTTCATCATTTTCCTTTCCTTTGTTATACTAGATGGAGTAGAATTTACCTTTTAGCGTTTGCAGGTGTTGTAAGGTCTTTTTATCAATTTTTCATTACTTCTACATATGGAGGATTCATATGAAGTTGGGTATACCAATTGAGGCAATGGATCTTCAAATGCACTCCACATTTTTACCGGCAACTCTTTTGGAATTTCTTTTAGCCTTACTTCCATAATGGAACCATCTTGATGGGCCAAATGGCTGGAAATTCATTGGATGAGATATCCTTCTGATATGGAACAACCCTTGCAAAAAGGCATAGTTAATTTATCAACATGCACCCCAAATGTATTTCCATCTAATTTTTTAAAGTGCACCATGTCTCCTTCACAAACATTTGTAATTGTTTCTTCTACAACAAATTTGTGTTCTTTTGAACAAAAATGTATCAACTTGGCATTAACCCCCTTGAACTTCAAATTGAAGTCATTATTTGATGTGGTAATTGTTTCTTGGAGTTCAAAATTTCCATTCACACAAAGTGTAGTTCTTGTTTCTAGATAAACTAAGTTTTTGATTGGCCAGAAACTTTGTTGTTGCGTTGTAGACTTGGATAGCAATCATTGCATGTAGTTATAATATTCTCCACAAAAACACCAAAGTGTGTGGGTCCCAACACCACTCCCGAAATCACATGTTATTCTTGTACCAGGGATATAAACCCTTCAGCTATGTCACCTTCTTTCTAAGGAAACTTATGTTTTAGCACCACGTAGGTTGTAGCAAATTCATCCATGTCTTTAGGAGTTGTGAAACAATGGTTATCACTAGTAGAATTCAAACCATCATCCTCATTAAATGTATCCTCCGAGTCACTACTCATGATGTTTTGAATGCCATCACCCCCACATGTGAAACATTTGAAATCACATGCTTAATCATTTGCTTCCTTTCCCATGGGATAAAGTATCCCTTGTTTTCAATTTCTTCCAGTGGTTTCACAATCATCAATTGTGTATGATACAGTCTCGCTCTGCCATTGAATACAATACTTATTGTGACAAAAATAAGCTAGACCCCACGTCTCTACAATGGAGTGTATCTTTGGATGGATAAAATATTCCCTTAGTAACTTTCACACCTTTAGATAGTAAATCCACATGTGCTCCATCTTCAAAAACATAGTTCATTTTCAAATGTATCCACAAATAAAAAGAGAAAATTAGTACTAAGGACACTTAAATCTTTAACATTAGTATGGAGAATTGAAATCAAAATGAGAAAATAAAAATATACATCTTATATGAACATCTTTAAAACCTCATTTAATCCAAATCTTTAAACATATAACAAATTATATTACGCCCTTAGATCTTATTGTTGTGTGTATAATTTTATCCATAAACCACATAGTTTAAATGTTGATCCCTTACAAATACATGTATTACAACAATTTTCTTAAGTCAATGATAGATGTCCATTGAATGGTGTTTAGCTAACACTAAGTTCAAAATATTTTGTCGAGGTGGATGTTATTGACCGTTAAGCTTTATATATTTTCTTTTTAATGCATTAGTAGTTTTCCTATTAATGATGCCTAGTGACTGCTAAGCTATAGGTATATCATTGTGGCTGATCATAGTAACAACTACGATAAGAAGTACGTATTTATTTGTTAATGATTCTTATAAACCATTAAGATCTAAAAAATATGTTGCGGCTGACCCTAGTGATTGCTAGGATCAGAAATACTTGTGTCTATACCCCTTAGTAGTGCAAGGATTGGCATTCTATTGCTCATCGTAATAATAGTTGGGCTTTGAAATAAGCCTAGATACGACGAATCTCTAAATAATTCATTGTGGATGAACATAACAACCGCTAAGATCAACACTACGTATATCTTGACACCCCACCAGTTCAAAGATTGGATAATTTTTTCTCATTCTAATAATAGTTTTCTAGTGGATAATACATAGATATGGAAAATCTCTAAATATTTTGTTGTGGCTGAATGTAGCCATTGCTAGGATCTGAACTACGTAAGTCTTGAAGCCTCGAGATTGCTTGTATTGATTGACAGACTTAGATAAGACTTAGATCTATGCAATGTGGATGGTTGTTAGACAATGGATAATCCTTCCAAAATATGTTGCGTGTGAATTTTCAAGAACAATTTTGCATAGTTTTTAAACTTAGTGATCCACAGTTGAATAAATAGTGATTACAATGGAAAATGGTAATGATAGGAGCCTAGTGGCCACTAAGCTAGACTAGTAATGGAGCTTAGTGGTCACTAAGCATTTTATTTGATACGAAGAGAAAGTCTTGATCCCTCTCGATGGAAATTAGTGCAACAATTGGCTCCACTAGGTAACGTGTGGCTAATTTGATACAATTATAGTCATTGACAATTACAATCATTCTAAAGTTGTACAACCAGTGATTGCTATGACAAGAGGTAATGAAAGTATCGTAGTGGCCGCTAAGCTAGACCATGATTTTTTATTCAATATTTATTTTGAAATTAAGAAATTGTAGCATTCGCTAGGCTTTTTCTTCAATTCAAAAGTGTAGAGATAGTGGTTAAAACCACAAGAGGTAATGTTGGGAACCTAGAGGCCGATAGGCTAGAAAATGATTTTCTAATTTATCTCTCTTTTTAAATTAAGAACCGGAAAATCCTAGTGGTCTTTATGTCATTCCTTTCAATTAGTAATGGAGCTTCATGGTGGCGAAGCATTTTCTTTGATACGAATGGATGTGAATTACGGCATACTCCAATGCTCAATTTCAAATAAAAATCATTAGGCATTTGGGGGCCTACGTTATTCTTTGTAAAAATGTGTTATGGGACAACTAAACATTTTTTGTTTAACAAATTTTTCTTAGCAACCATTGGACCCATTATTGTGTTTTATTTCTCGCACACTCTTTGCTCAAAATTCAAAAATTAAATCTTAATGGCCTTTACGCTAGTCCATTCAATTGGTGTTAATTACCAACAAGTAATGTTAAAAATTGTCCATTCATATGTCGACTTAAATCCTCTCTCTCGCTAACATCTATGTTTTCAAACTTTCCTTTCATGTTATCTACACAATGTGGATGGTTGTCAGACAATGGATAATCCTTCCAAAATATGTTATGTGTTAATTGTCATGAATAATTTTGCATAGTTTCTGAACTTAGCGATCGTTATGCTATAAACTATGTAAATCTTGAAGCCTAAAGAGTGTTTGTATTGACATACTTAGATCATTCCATTATTATTTTTACTGGAGTGAAGCCTAGCAAATGCCATGGTTAAAACTATGTATACCTTGACCCCTCAGTGGTGCATGTACAATTGCGCTTTGCTCATTCCATTAATAGTAAGTCTGTGAATAATCCCTAGTGACGCCAAGCTCTAAATATTTAGTAATTGTTGACCCTAGCAACCACTAGGATCAACACTTCTATCTTTATGTGGAAATTATTTTCTAAGCTTACCTAATATTCATAGTAAGGGACATATGAATGTTTTTGTAAAATCAATTACGTCATTTGTCTCAAGTAATTGTTTTTGTTGATGATGTATGCAAAATTTGTGGCCCTTTAATTTTTAACATGGCGAGAGAGAGGGTAATGTCAATGGTAGATACTTATTTATATTCCAACGAGGATGACAGAGTAATAAGAGATACCGTGTTCGATCCAAATTTGCCTTACATGATGAATTTCAACATTACTCAACTCTATATTCTATAGTTCAAAAGAAAGTGTTGATGTTGATGTCGTAGACATAATGGGTATACCGAAAGAGCAAGCGCTATGGTTCCGAGACATAATGGTGATTAAAAGAGATGGTCTCCATTTAATTGCTGCTAAACAGAGGTGCTTCCATTTTTCAGAAGTGATTTCTTCCTATCTAATTCATGCCAAGTCCAAGGATTTTTCATTATTTTCTAAATTAGGGAAAAAGAGAATAGGTTTGTTTGTTGGGAATGCATACAAAAGTTATTATAAACTTCCAAAGTCGGACTACTTATACAACTCAAACACATTCGAGTCCTAGATGGCCCAAAGGAGAGTAAGATATATGTTTTGTAGAGTTGGGCATTCGACCCATTACATAATATGGATGATTCTAATCTATCCAATATCCTTATTAAAATGTTTAGACTAGGAGTTTGTATTGGCATGGCACTCATGAATAGGCTATATGGAAATTCATCAATCTCTAAGGTGGATGTTTCTTGGATCCGTTACTTTATTTTATTATTGATGACAACAATATTCCCTCCTTAGGTTAGGTGCTCTGTCTCAATTTAGTGAGACAAAGAAATAATTTCGTTGACAAAGGGAAATCATTTTACATGGCTTCCTATCTTCTCGATGTTTTCTTTGGTGTTCTCAAATGTCTAGATTTCTATCAAATTTGGTATCCTTTAAGCCCTTTGAAGGTAAATGAGCAATATTCATACTTGTATTCCCATCATTTCATATCACATATTCAAGATATATGCACTTATTTGTATCCTTCTCTCTACCAACAATTACATGAAACGATGAAACCGAGAATATCTTGATGTCATCCTCAATTCCATAAGGATAATGGGTGTCGTATTCTTCTATCCAAAATATATAGTTATCATGATCGAGGGCTCCTTACACCTCCTTTTCAGTTTCCATATTATGTGCAGAAAAATTGGTAAAACAAGAGGTTGCATATCAGATTTGCAACGGTATTGCTTTAAAGTGTAAGGAGAAGAAGCTTAAAATACATCCCTCCTTCCCAGTCTATGTGGGACATAGAATATTTAATATGTGGCCCGATTTGAAGGTTTTCTGGCCCATAGAAATTCATTTCATCTCCCAAACACCCTTTAAGGTAATATGATAAAAGGAAAAGGGTTTCCCAACACCTTAATTTTCTTAAAGGACAATTAAATATATTGTATGCTCGTGCATGATGATAATGACTGGGTATGGATTACCCAAACACAAGATATCCTTGTTAAGTAGAATATGAAGGAGACAGGGGTGGTTCCACCTCCAAGAGAAATTATTAAAAAGGAGGCTACAAAGAGAAAGCAAGCTTTGTATTCAGAACATTCACAACAACCCTGTGTTCCCTTATCTCCACCAAATGAATCTCGATATGAGTTTCAAGAAGTCTTTTCCGAACCAAATAAAGCTCCAAATTTGGTCACATATTCCTTAACTTCATCAAGTGAAGAAGAGGAGACTACACAAACTGAAATTCCATCCAGTGAAGCCCCAGTGCAACCCTCTCAATCTTCTCCCTCCACTTCACAACAAGTGAGAAACGATTGGGTAGAGCAATTCATAATTGCCTACAAAGAACATCTAGATTGGGAGGCACAAGAGGATCCCTTAGTGAACATTGAATTCAATACAAGGATGGGAACCTTGAAAAGGGTAACCAAAAATAATATGTCAACACAACAAGCCATTGTTTGGCACGAAACTTCAGAAGACCTCTTCACTCTTACAAAGAAAAGGAAAGCCAAAGGATCCCAAGTGGTGCAATATGAGGAAGATATGGAATCCTTGATAAGGGATATAGTAGAAGCAGCCATAGAAGTAGTGAGGGGAGTACATGCTAGAAATAAAGAGCTTGAAACTCAATTAAAGGCCACAATTCCTCCCGACACAGTTTCTGATGTAGAAGAGGCATTGCATGGATTATATAATAAAAATAATTACATCCATGAAAAGGAGTAGGTAGAACCATTCTTGGAAAAGAATGAAAAAATCATTACAAGAATGACATTGTTGTAGAAAACATTAACACATATGGGGCAAGTCATTGAAAAAGGCATTTGTAAAGACCCTACAATTATGACCATGGATGATATTGGTATATGCCAGACATATGCTAATTATACAAAGCAAAGACTAAGGGAATGGAATGAACAGGTAAGAAAAATTTCTTTGTAGTTTGATGACATTATTTCTAGAGGAAATCATGTTTTCATAGAAGCTTCGGTCATGGAAATATTTAAAGGAAACCATGCATTGGTTTTTGATGAAGAGTTTGTGACATCCCTTCAACAATTCATGGTTAATTTTCAAAGGAGAATAGCTGAGGTGAACGAAGGATAAAATTCACATGTCATTGATATTGTTTCCAAAACAAGGGAAAAAATACAAAAATAGAGACTCTGAAGGAAATTGCCAAAAAAACATGTGGTAGTTAAAAGGATTTGCTTGACAAGTTTGTTGTGTTATATAGAAGCACGATTCTAGATATGGAAAAGATAAAAGAAATTATCATATTTGCAAAAAATCCTTTGAAGAGGCATGACATCAAGATGATAAAACAGGTCCCGAACAAGAGCAACAAACCCAGGAAGCAACTGTTCCCACGGTCTTGGATCAACAACACCCCATAGTTAAGGAAGAACCACAGTGAATCTTAAATAGTAATATTTGAGATAGGTGGGAAAGCACTGTGATATGTATGACATGTTAATGTATGAATATTTATAATTGATACAATGATCGTGTATATATTCCAAATGTTATACTTATCTAAACATGCATTTGTGGTTTTGATACGCTAAGCTCCAAATTTTGTTGTTGTGGCATAAACTACAATTAATATGTTGTGGCAATACCTAGTGCATGGTAGACTCGAAATATATTTCTCTATTTTTTTAAATCTTGATGGCCGATATGTTCCAACTATTATGATGTGGTAGTGTCTTAACAACCTAAGATTTCATAATATCCTAACGACAACATATCTTCAAATAATATGTTGCAAAATAAGCTTGTGGATGCCAAGCTTAAAATTTCACTCTTTGTCTTGTTAAATGTTTGAGACATCTAAGAACAAAATATTCTATTGTGGAAGCACCTAGATGTCATGTAGCTCAAAATTCCAGCCTCCTAGAATCTTAATGTAATGTGTTTAATCCTTTCAACCGCTATGCTCCAAATTATGCGTTAAATCCTAACAAATGTTAAGCGTAACTTATTATGTTGAGGCAATACATAGAGGCCACTAATTTCATACTACCTTAATTAAATGTGTGAAATCCTAGCGACCGCTAAGATCCAAATAATATTTTGTGACAATACCTAGCGGACTCTAATTTTGAAATATATTACTATATTTTTTTAAATCCTAGCAGCCGTTATGTTCCAAATATTATGATGTGGCAGTGTCTTAAAGCAAGATATCACTTCATGATATCTGTTATTAAGCACCAAACGCTAAGCTCAGAAAATGTTTTGAGACATGACCTACCTGCCGCTACTAACCTCGCAATATCCTACTTGTTTTTAGTTGAATTCTAACGACAACATATCTTCAAATAATATGTTGCAACATAAGATAGTGGACGCTAAGCTAAAAACATGTAGCTAAAAATTTATTAATTTGATTTGTTAAAGCATACCTTGACAACTTGCAAACATTATGAGTATGCATATTCTAGTGGATGCTAGCCTCCTGGAATCTTAATTTAATGTGTTAAATTCTTGCAACCGTTATGCCCCAAATATTATGTGTTAAATCCTAATGAACACTAAGCTTAAATTATTACATCGTTGTAAAGGCTAACGACCGCTAAGCTCAAATCAATTTCATTTAAAATGTTAAATCCTGTAGAAAGTTTTTTTAAATATTATGTTGTTACAGTACGTAAATGCTACTAATTTCATACTACCTTAATTTAATTTGTGAAATTGTAGTGACTACTAAGGTACAAATAAAATGTTGCAGCAATACCTAATGGACGCTAGACTCGTAATATATTTCTTTATTTTGTTAAATCCTAGCAACCGCTATGTTCCAAATAATATGTTGCGGCAATGTCTTAGTGGCATATAACTTCATGATATCTATTGTTGAGTACGATCTCTAATCTCAAAAATGTTTTCGAGGCATAACCTAGCAGCCACTAAGCTTGTAATATCTAACATGTTTTTAGTTGAATCCTAGCGAAAACATATCTTCAAATAATATGTTGCAACATAAGATAGTGCAGATGCCAAGCTAAAAATTCATACTTCATCTTGTTAAATGCTTGAGACATCCAAAGCTCAAAATATTCTATTGTGGAAGCAACTAGATGCCATGTAGCTCAAAATTTGTTAATTTGATTTGTTAAAGCATACCGAGACAACTTGCAAACATTATGAGTACGCATATTCTAGTAGATGCTAGCCTCCTGGAATCTTAATTTAATGTGTTAAATTCTTGCAACCTCTATGCCCCAAATATTATGTGTTAAATCCTAATGAATGCTAAGCCTAAATTATTACATCATTGTAAAGGCTAGTGGCCGCTAAGCTCAAATCAATTTTATTTAAAATGTTAAATCTTGTAGAAAACTTTTTTTAATATTATGCTCTTGCAGTACGTAGAGGCAACTAATTTCATACTACTTTAATACAATTTGTGAAATCCTAGTGACCACTAATGTACAAATAATATGTTGCGGCAATACCTAGCAGACGCTAGACCTACAATATATTTCTTTATTTTGTGAAATCCTAGCGACCGCTAAGCTCCAAATAATATGTTGCAGAAATTTCTTAGCGGTGTGTAACTTCATGATATCCGTTGTTGAGTACCGATCTCTAAGCTCATAAAATGTTTTTGAGGCATAACCTAGTGGCCTCTAAGCTTGTAATATTTGACATGTTTTTAGTTGAATCCTAGCGATATACATATCTTCAAATAATATGTTACAACATAAGATAGTGGACACCAAGCTAAAAATTTCATACTTTGTCTTGTTAAATGCTCGAGACATCCAAACTCAAAATATTCTATTGTGGAAGCAACTAGATGCCATGTAGCTCAAAATTTGTTAATTTGATTTGTTAAAGCATACTACCGACAACTTGCAAACATTATGAGTATGCATATTCTAGCAGATGCTAGCCTCCTGGAATCTTAATTTAATGTGTTAAATTCTTGTGACTGTTATGCCCCAAATATTATGTGTTAAATCCTAATGAATGCTAAGCTTAAATTATTACATCATTGTAAAGTCTAGCGGCCACTAAGCTCAAATCAATTTCATTTAAAATGTTAAATCCTATCGAAAGCTTTGTTTTAAATATTATGTTATGGAAGTACATAATGACCACTAATTTCATACTACCTTAATATAATTTGTGAAATCCTAGTGACCGCTAAGCTCCAAATAATATGTTACGGCAATACCTAGCAGACACTAGACTCAAAATATCTTTCTTTATTTTGTTAAATCCTAGCGACAACTATGTTCCAAATATTATGATGTGGCAGTGTCTTAACGGCGTATAACATCATGATATATGTTATTGAGTACCAATCACTAAGCTCAAAATTTTTTTAGGATAACCTAGTGGCCACTAAGCTCACAATATATTACTTGTTTTTGTTAAATCCTAGTGACAACATATCTTCAAATAAAATGTTGCAACATAAGCTAGTGGACGCTAAGCTAAAAATTTCATTCTTTGTCTTGTTAAATGCTCAAGACATCTAAGCTCAAAATATTCTATTGTGGAAGCACCTAGATGTCGTGTTGCTCAAAATTTGTTAATTTGATTTGTTAAAGCATACCACCGACAACTTACAAACATTATGAGTATGCATATTATAGTAGACGCTAGCCTCCTAAAATCTTAATTTAATGTGTTAAATCCTTGCGACTACTATGCTCCAAATATTATGCGTTAAATCCTAATGAACGCTAAGCTTAAATTATTACATTATTGTAAAGGCTAGTGGATGCTAAGCTCAAATCAATTTAATTTAAAATGTTTAATCTTGTTGAAAGATTTTTTTAAATATTATGTTGTGGCAATACGTAGTGGCCACTAAATTTATACTACCTTAATTTAATTTATGAAATCCTAGCGACCCCGAGCTCCAAATAATATGTTGTGGCAATACCTAGCGAGATGCTAGACTCAAAATATATTTATTTATTTTTTAAATCCTAGCGACAACTATGTTCCAAATATTATGATGTGGCAGTGTCTTAACGACGTATAACATCATGATATTTGTTATTGAGTACCGATCGCTAAGCTCAAAAAATGTTTTTGAGGCATAACCTAGTGGCCGCTAATTTCATACTACCTTAATTTAATTTGTGAAATCCTAGTGACCGCTAAGGTACAAATAATATGTTGGAAATACCTAGCGGACACTAGACTTACAATATATTTCTTTATTTTTGAAACCCTAGTGACCACTAAGCTCTAAATAATATGTTGTGGAAATACCTAGTGGATGCTTTACTCGTAATATATTTCTTTATTTTTTAAATCCTAGTGACCACTATGTTCCAAATATTACGATGTGGCAGTGTCTTAGCGGTGTATAAATTCATGATATCCATTATTGAGTACCGATCACTAAGCTACAAATATGGTATTGTGTTATACCCTAGTGGCGCTAAGCTTGCAATAGCTTTCTTGTTTTTGTTAAATCCTAGCGAAAACTAATATCCAAATAATATTAGTTTGTGGCCTTCCAAAGAGACTAATAATATTGTGGCCTTCCACAACAACCCTAATGAATTAATATATATGCCAACACTCTATCTTCCGCCAATAATACGTGGCCTACTGATAATATTGTTTTAAAATAATTATATCATCGTGACTAACATACATAGATACATAGTGATTGAAATATTTAATATATAAATTTAAATACATAGTGATTATAATATTTATATATATAATTTAGGTGTATATATAATATGTTTAACCTTCCATTGCACAAAAAATTATCTCACAATTGAAAACCTAATATGATTTTACATTTTTAAACCATTTTGTTAACCTCGAATATCTTCTCACAAAGTCAACATGGAAACCATATAAACAATGTACAATGAAATATTTACCTCGGGTTGTTTCTATCATCATATTAAAAGGAAAAAAGGTAGATGTAATGAATACCAAAACAATATTTTGAGTCTCATTAAACATTACAATTTTAAAAACTAGTGATTATGCGACTAGCCATCATTATCAGGAAAAACAATCTAGAGGGGGACATAGATTGGTGGAAAATTGAAAGTGTTCAAATGAAATAAAAACCAGAGTTGAAAAGGGATTAAATTTTCTTGATTGGGGCCCAATAGATTCCTTGTTTTCTTTAAGAACAAGGCAGTGTGACAAAATGATCAAAAGGAACGTAAGCAAAGTTGGGCCGTGGATCACATTTTTGTAGGGAAAAGTAGGGATGGACTGATGTGAAAAAGATAGGAACTAGTAAGCACAAGGAGGTTTGACAAAACGATCAGAAGGAATCTCGGTAAGTAGAGCTGGGCCATGAAGTGCATTTTTGTAGGACATGCGCAGGATGGGGTGACGTTAAAAAGACAGGATCTAGTCAAAGATATAACGATTGAACAAGCCCGCAATAAAAAAGGTGCACATTTAGTATAGTATATGTTTTTGATAAATACCTTATTTAGATATGATATTATTTCGTGCTTGGTGATGCCATTCAAACCACCGACTATTGCATTGAACTAACTATCTGCACTATTTTTCCACAACCCCTTTTGCTTCCCCAGTGTGTGAGCACCCTTTTTATTACTGCTTGATTATTCCCTTTTTGTTAATCCACGAATGAGATTATAATTACTACCTGATTATTCCTTGGCCAAAATGATCGGGATTCTTGCATTTAGCCCTGCAATCTTTAGCTTGCTTGTATTGTTTTATGATTTCATGAGTTGTTTTATAAGACCGAAAAAATAAAAACCCTAAAAACTAGTTCTCTAGGGTATTTAATATTTTTTCCAAAGCACATTCCACATTAGAAATTTTGAAAATATAAAAAGTGTGGGATATGGAAATTTGAAAATTAGAGTGGGGGAAATTGTGTTAATATTGAAATTTCAAATTCTCAAAAAATAAGGGAATTCACAATTCAAATTTTGAATTTTCCACTCATTGAGAAAAGGTGCGGGATATCAAAAAAATAAATTGAAAACAATGTCTTTTGTTATTGGTTATAGCTTAAAATAGTTGAAACGTAATAAAACTTATAATATTATAATAAACAATAAAAATAAATTATATCAATTTATAGGTACATTTATTTTGTATCAAAAAATTACCTAGATAATGTTAGATGTAGTGAACTAATGAAATATAACTCTCCAATGACTTTGTGCCACACGGTAAGTTTGAACTTGATAGTTAGAAAACATTATAATTGACACATTTATTATGAAATTAAAATGTAAAGAAACGAGTATAATATGAAACCACGATATTATAATATAAATAAGCAACCAATAAAATGGTGACACGTGGCTATAGCTTAAAATAGTTGAAACACAATAAAAATATAATATTATAATAAAACAAATGAATTAAGTGTACAAATGTATAGGCATTTTTTTATCAAAATCGACCTATATAATGTTAGATGTAGTGCACAAATGAAAAATAATTATCCAATTATATTGTGCCATGTGGCATGTTTTGAACCTAATAGTTAGAAAACATTATAATTGACACATTTATATGAAATTTAAATGTAAAGAAACGAATATAAAATATTTTGAAACTATATGAAACCATGATATTATAATATAAATAGCTACCAGTAAAACGATGACACGTGGCATGAAAATTCTGAAATCCCAAAAGGTGTTTTTTGCATTAAAACAATGAAAAACACTAGCACCTCAAAGTTGTAAAGATAGTGTTTACAATGACAAGAGGTATTGGTATATAGCTAGCGGCCACTAGGCTATATCATGATTTTTTATTCTATCGCTATTTCCAAATTAAGTAATTGTGTGCACAATGGACCATATGTCATTTCAATCAATAAATAAAGCAACTTAGTGGTCGCTATGCATTTTATTTTATAAGAACCGATGTGAATTATATGTTGCAATGATTTATCTTATCAAAACTACAAAAAATATCACTTACTCTCAAGGGTATATATGGATTCCAATTTACAAAGATATATCTTGTACGAGATAAATATGTAGTGCAGCAATTGGGGCTGCCATGTAAAGTCCACCCAAAACAATACAATTACAATGACAAGTGATAATGATAGGAGCCTAATAATCACTAAGCTAGACCATTGTTTGTTATAATATAGTTATTCACAAATTAGAAATTGTTGAGCCTAAGCAGCTACATTATTCCTTTCAACTAGTAATGGAGCTTAGCAGTTGATAAACCTTTTATTTTATATGAACAAAAGTCTTGATCCCTCTCGATGGAACATAGTGTAGGAATTGGCTCCACCAAGTAACATGTAGCCTATTTGAAAAATTATAATCATTGAAAATTACAATCGATCTAAAGATGTAAAGATAATGATTACTATGACAAGAGGTAATGAAAGGATCTTGGCGGCCTCTAAGCTATATCATGAGTTGTTAATCAATAGCTACTTGGAAATTGAGAAATTGTTAATCCTAGCAGACAGGCTAGGCTTTTCTTTGATACGAATGAATATGGATTATAATTTACAAAGATATATCTTAGGAGAAATAAATAAGTCTTGAATCCTCTCAAAATTAAAATTGTTGAGCCTAGCAGCCACTATGTTATTCCTTTCAACGAGTAATGAAGGTTGGCGGTCACTAAGCATTTTCTTTTATAAGAATAGAAAGTCTTGATCCCTCTCGATGGAAAGCATTGCAGGAATTATCTCCACAAGGTAACATGCAGATAATTTGTTAACATTATAATCATTTACAATTACAATCGATCTAAAGTTGTATAGATAGTGATTGTTATGACAAGAGGTAATGATATGATCATAGTGGTCGCTAAGCTAGTCCATGATTTTTTATTCAACAAAGCTATTTTGAAATTAAGAAATTGTTGAGTGTAGCAATTGATACCATTTTTCTCTGATACTAACGAATATGGATTACAATGCTCAAATATATATGTTAGGAGAAATAAATAAGACTAGATGCCTCTCGACGGAATGTAATGTGGTAATTGGTTTGTCATGCCTAGTAGTCACTGGGATTTTTCTTTGATACAAATGAATATGGATTATAATTTACAAAGATATATCTTAGGAGAAATAAATAAGTCTTGAATCCTCTCAAAATTAAAATTGTTGAGCCTAGCAACTACTACGTTATTCCTTTCAATGAGTAATGAAGGTTGGCGGTCGCTAAGCATTTTCTTTGATAAGAATAAAAATTCTTGATCCCTCTCGATGGAAAGCATTGCAAGAATTGGCTCCACTAGGTAATGCAGATAATTTGTTAACATTATAATCATTTACAATTACAATCAATCTAAAGTTATACAAATAGTGATTTCTATGACAAGAGGTAATGATATGATCATAGCGACCGCTAAGCTAGTCCATGATTTTTTATTCAATGACTATTTTGAAATTAAGAAATTATTGAGCGTAGTGGTTGATACCCTTTTTCTCTGATACTAACGAATATGGATTACAATTTTCAAATATATATCTTAGGAGAAATAAATAAGACTAGATGCCTCTCGATGGAATGTAGTGTAGTAATTGGGTCCACCATGTGAAGTCTACCCAATATGTTACACTTACAATCAATGAAAAGCACTAACCATCCAAAGTTGAACAGATAGTGATTACAATGGAAAATGGTAATGATAGGAGCCCAGCGGCCGCTAAGCTAGACCATTGTTTGTTATTATATATCTATTCTCAAATTTAGAAATTGTTGCACTATTGGCCACAATGTTATTCCTTTGATACAAAGAGAAAGTCTTGATCCCTCTCGATGGAAAGTAGTGCAGAAATTGGCTCCACGTGTAACGTGAAACTAATTTGATACAATTATAGTCATTGACAATAACAATCATTTTAAAGTTGTAAATCTAGTGATTTTATGACTAGAGGTAATGAAAGTATCATAGTGGCCACTAAGCTAGACCATGATTTGTTATTCAATAATTATTTTGAAATTAAGAAATTTTTGCAATCGCTAGGATTTTTCTTTGATATGAACGAATATGGCTTATAATTTACAAAGATATATATTTTAGGCAAAATATATAAGTCTTTATCCGTCTTGTTGAAATGTAGTGTTGCAATTGGGTCCGACATGTGAAGTCCAGCTAATACGATATAATTACTATCATTGAAAAACAATATCGGTCCACAGTTGAACATATAGTGCTTACAATGAAAATCGGTAATCAAAGGAGCTTAGTGGCCACTAAGCTTGACCATTGTTTGTTATTATATAGCTATTTTCAAATAAATACATTCTTGAGCCTAAATGGCGCTACTACATTATTTTTCTACTAGTTATGGAGATTAAATCTTAATGGCCTTTAAGCTAGTCCATTCAATTGGTGTAAATTACCAACAAGTAATATTAAAAATTGTCCATTCATATGTCGACTTAAATCCTCTCTCTCACTAACATCTATGTTTTCAAACGTTTCCTTTCATGCAATCTACGCAATGTGGATGGTTGTCAAACAACGGATAATCCTTCCAAAATATGTTGTGTGTTAATTTTCAAGAAAATTTTTGCATAGTTTCTAGTATTAATGATGTGATCCACAAAAATATGATTTATAGTAACCAGATTGAAGGTTAGATATCATGTTGGTCAAAGCCTAACAATAGCTAACATTTACGTTGATTTCTCACCAATGATAAAAAGTAATGTATTATAGAGATTGGTGATCGCAAAGGCTAATACTTACATTCATTAGCATATGATGTGAGAAACAAAATTTACTCCATATGTGAAGTAATTTTTAATATATTCTACTCAATTACAAGATACAATGTCTTCCATTGGTCGTAATCCATTCTTGGAAATTCCATTCATTAAAGGCGTTGAGTGTTGGAAGAAAAGAGATGAGGAATGGTTTGTTGAAATCCATGGCCCTGACAACTACTACAATGACATGTGGTTGTTTTTTGTTATAGATGATGGACATGAGGAAGTCGGAATGGTTATATCCTCTGCAGTTGTTGATTGAGTACACTGTGTGTTCAATTCGAACACATTGACTATGAAAATAATAAGTGTCTTATTCTGGATATGGAGTTGGATGTTTCTTTATTTAGGAAACATGGGAAATGAAAGCCTTGGAAGAAAAAACAAAGTTCATGTTCAATATATGGTTGGGATTTGGGGTTGTTAGTAGATAAAGACAAAACTAGTTATTCAAATTAAAGACATTCAATGGCATGCTTGCAGTACTTAGAAAATTGTATAGAGGTGATATAACCTCTTTGTTTGTCATTTTTGAATAGAAAAGGTTCTCTTTCACCACCTAAACATGCCAAGTTGTTTACTATGCTGAGGAGAACATATTTGGCTAAATTGGAGCTCGATCCATCTAGATCAAAGTTACATGGGTTGAAAAAGAATACTAAATCAGTTGCATTGTTGAAGAAAGCAACCACTATATTCATGAAAACAGAACCTTCAACTATTCAACAGTTTGATTACTTTTTGTTCAATGGTGAAGTATTTTCAATTGATGTTTCAGGTGCCATGTAGCACCTCAGAGTATCAGTATCATCTTGTAGATGATGAGAATGTTGACCTTCTTGTGCACTCCATGTTGATAAATGTTATTCCTACATAGAGGGACACAATTCTTCTTCCCTTCTTGGAGTCTACGAATAAGGTTGTGGTGCTCAAGATCCAAAATACTTGGAAAGGGATGACGTTAAATTTTATATACTTGATGGCTAGCATACAATATGTGCACAAAAAAATATTTTGGGCTCAAGATACTTACAAGTATTTACATAAGAGGCTACGGTTTCAAAGGGCTCACATTCTTTCTGCAAATGCAACTAATGAAGCCATTACTAATATTTGCAAACAATAGAATGAAGTGAACAAAACTTGGATAGAAACCAAGTTTATTGATTTTTGTACAAAGCTAGATCGGTTTGGAAATTTTTTGGATGTCCTCAACGTCCTGGATTGGAAAAAAAAAAACAAAGGAATGGAAGGGTAATGTATTTTAATTTTATTGCATTTTTTATTAACTTTTATCTTCCTTATATAAAAAGATAAAACATATAATTGTCCTTTGAATGTAGAACTTTGAGAATCAATGCCTTTTGATTTTCAAAATGGACACAACCAAAAATCTATATGAAAAATGGACTTTTCTATTATTGTCGGATGATATATGGACTAAATGGACTACAAACATTTGAGTTGTTTAGATCTGGTGGCCTTTCTTTTTCACCTATTAAAGATAATCAGGATAAATTTCAGCCTAATTCATTGGCAAGATTCATAGCCAATTCATTCAGGGATGTTAGAGGAATGAACGATGAATAACTATCAATACTACTAGAAAATAAAGTACAATAAGGGGATGTCTGGTTAATTGGCCTTGTTCAAGAAGGTGTAATAGCAAAGACATTTGATTCTTACTACCAAAGAATAAAAAGAGACAGAAAAATGAGAGTAAAATTTCTATAATATTTTAAAGATAAACATCCTAGATATTGATCTATTGACATCCTATAGTGAATCTAATGTAATTGAAAAATTTAAATTGCATGAATCACACTACCACCATTTTTTTGTACTATTGGGTGAAGAGAGGAAAGGAAAGAGAAAATATGATTCCCACATAGGGGAAAAAAATATAAACAAAAAAGGACCATGTGGCGGAAGAAGTTCTTCCCATCGAGGCTAGAAAATATTAGACAACTATGTGGTGTCAATGGAAGACAATATACCGACAAGGATGGAGGAAAATAATGAATTTACTTGTCAATGTGCATACCCATTCTAGCTTTTGTCAACTCTATCAGCTATTCCTGCCACCAATCCTTTCAATGTAGAATGTGTTATTGCTGATTTTTGTAATTTGTCTAGTAATATTTCTTCTAAAGAAATAATGGAGCTGCTAATTATCATTATTGGAACAGTGAGCTAGAATGTATTATTATTGTTCTCATACCAATTGAATATTCAAAAATGTTGAGAGAAAAAAAAAATACATGGAAAAGGTTAAAGACAATGAAGAATCAATTCTAGATGGATGTTACAGACTCTATGATAGCAACAGTGAAATTTAAAAGTTTATGTCTTATGTACACAATAACTGGAGTGCACAACTACGATGATAAAAATGATGAAAGAGAAGAAGTCACTAGGGATTGGATGGAAAAACTACCACAACAATTGATAACTACAAGTGAAATTGGCCTAAAAGGAAACAAACATCCTTTTCTTTTGAGCGATCATATGAGTTTTGGTATGAGATGTTCGCTCGATGTTGTTCCCAAGATTCTATAGTATTAGTGTTATATATGGTAGTGTCATGCATATGTGCATTAGTTGAATCCAATCAATATTTTGTTTTTATTGTTGAGACACATAGTTAGGAAATGTTTTTGAAACATTACTATTCTCATATGAAGAAAGGTTCATACTGGAATACAACTCAAACATGTGATTATGTTAAAAGTATTTCAATCAAAAAAATCTACTTACACATTTCTTATTTACACATATAACCAAATAACAATAGGAATCGATGTACAAACCTCTCAACTTGACACTACACAACCAACTCATCATGGTGATTGACCTTCAATGTTTATAAATATGTTTAATGAATCTCTATTTTCAATTTCCATTGTTCTTTTTTTTGACAATACTCTATGCTCACCAGCTCTAACCATAGATGAGGAGAAATTAGCCACATCATCCATGAATATGTAATAAAATCCTAGTATGTTAGTCATGTGCATTTATAAATAAGAATTGCTACTAAGCCCCACAAATTTATAAAAAAATAATGGTTTATGCAGACAACCAACACCCGAGAGAAAGTAATAGTGGAGTGTGTGGTGGTAGCCAACATGAATATGCAGACAAAACTAGGTATGTTAGCCATGCGTATTTTTAAACATAACCATTTCTAAGGCTCACAAAGTTATAGAAAACAATATCAGCTAATTCTAGAAGTGAACCATTTTCAAAGAAGGAATTACCAAATAACCTATTTCAAAAGTTCATGGTGGCATCAATGCTACATAGTTTGTAGTTTCTAGGTTGTTGGTTGTTTACATAAACCATTAGTATCGACATAATGATATAAACATTAGAATCTATGCTTATTCCATCCAATGATGGCATATCCTAGCGGTCACTAATCCACATCAATATCTCAAAAGTGTTTTCCACCAATGGGTGGTTCAATGGATATAAATGAACCCTAGCGGGTCTACAATTCATTCAGAAGACATAGAACATTTTGATTTGTACTTACCATATTAGTAGAGACCAGAAGACCAATTATGCTTTCATTTGCGATAGCATGAAATTGATTTTGAATTGATTATTGTTTTTTGAAATACATCTTGCATAAAAAAAAACTAGCAACTAGTAAGGTCTATGCTAAAAGCCAAGTAGATAGAAGCTCGATGGTAAGTGGTAGCTACCTAAAGTTTTAATATTGAATTTACCATTTTACCACGTAGTTCACTATGTTTTTTCAAATATGCTTTCATTTTCCATAGCAATAGCTATATTAATAATATTAGATTTTTTTAAAAAGATCTTTCATCAAAGGATCTAGTCTACGGGTAAAGAAGATGCAATCCTACACACAAGGCCCACCGATAAGTGGTAGCATAAGCTAAAATGTTGATTTTTCCATTGGTTAGAATTAATATGAGACCGATTAAAAACAAATTAATCACTTCCTAGATTAGCCACAAGAATTACTTGCTTATTTTAGATTTGGAGGGCTTGTTGTATGAGAAAAACCAATCACCCTCTAGGGACATCACATTCAAGTTTTGAGGAGAGACTATCAATGTGCGAGGTGTCCTGAAAGAGTTTATAAAGTCATTATCAACAAAATTTGAAATGGGATTAAGTGGAAAAAATCATTTGATGTTGAAAAGTTGAAAAGGCCTTCAATAAAAAATAGGCCTGAATTGAATCCAAAATCACCCTGGGAAAAGTAATTTTGATAAATTGAAATAAATTATTTAGAAAAGCAAGTAGAAATGATGTTCCAAAATCATGATTTGAAGACACAATGTGTATTATTTTCTAACTCTCCCATCCAAGAAAAATCCCAACGAGTTGGGATGAAAATAGAGGAAAAATTTCTCAAAAATATGTGGTTGATGACCGATTTTGAAGCATTTACTTATCACTAATAGTGCGGATCGTACCAGGGATTGAATGTTGTAGAAGGAATCAAATATTTGGGGGTAAATACTAAAGAAAATTAGCTAATTTCAAAATTTTTGTGATGAAAACTTGTGTAAATATAAAATACATTCATATGTTTTATGATGGTTGGGATGAACTATTTAAATTATGATTGTACAATTTAAAGAAGGAAAATTTAAAGTTTTTTAATTATAAGTTCATGTGGTTTAATGAATAAATGGGACAAAAGTAATGTAACGAAGATGTGAATCGGCCGATTTTAAAGCGGGAAGGTTTTGACATTTGATCCATTTTATTAAGAAGGAGATATTTGTCCTCGTGATAAATGATAAAAGCCAAAAGTACGGATAAAAAGGATACGTGGGACAACGAAAAGGTGAAAAAGCCATAACCAAAACAACAGGAAAAGGATCCCGAATCGGCCTAGAAGGAAAGATTTTCAAAGATCATCGATGATACCCGAGGGAAAAATGTTTTTGGGACACGAGGGACGGAAGTTAGTCAAAGAATCGGCCGAACAAGCAAAGAAGAAAAGTCAATTTTTGAGTGAAACTTCGATTTGATTCCATAACTTTTGATGTGATGCTCCCTTTTTAGACAAAACTAGGTGATTTTCGGAATTAACTGCGTCCTCCATCCACAAAACTAGATTTCTTATTTTTAATGAGGGTAGATATATTTAATTAAAATAAACATATTCGGCTCTCCACTAGAAGAAGTTAATGCTCATTTGTAGATTTCTAAATGAAAAAACACTTGCCAGAAACCCAATATAGCTACACACTGAGAAGGCCATAATTTTGCATTTATAAATAGGGGAAATCACACAAAATTGAAATGTTGGAATTGGCTCTCTAATCCCAAACTCACAATAATTTTAAATTCTAGATTTGATGAGATATCGATATGAATTTTTTTATAAAACGTGGCTTCGGGTTCATCAAGATTTTTTTGGTGGTTGGGAGTGCAATTAAGAGGCATGGTCATCATTCTTTCTCTTGTTGCTAGGCAAATTTTCAGGATGAAATGGGGATTTTTTGCAAGTAATATATAATCATTTTACTCCATTTAATGCCTCTTACAAGTGGTTGAAGGATAAATTTCGGGATTTTCAATTTTCCCTCTCTCTCTCTTCTCATCTTTTCTATAAATTGGAGTGTTGGGCTCATTATCTAAAAGGAGGTAGTTTTTGTAGCAAAATCTCTTGGAGCCAAAATTCACACTTTTGAAGCCAATGTGTTGCAGAGCCCTTGTTGTGGACTCCTTGCATGGTGATCCAGTGCCCTTTTTTTAAATACCGATCAACATGCATATCATGAAGAAGATAAAATATAAGTTTGTGGATGTATCTTCCCCTACTTGTGTTTTCTTGCATTTTCGCACACTTTGCCCTTCAACCTCTTCTTTACAAGAATATTGTGTCTATTATTATGTTCATGAGGATCCATTATCATTGTGTATGTTTGAAAATTATTGTGAAGATTTTTAATTATCTAGATTATGGACTCTATCATCACCTCTTCTAGTGTGCAAACCGTAACTTTATTTTCGTATTTCATGCATTTGAAGACTACTCTCACACCCTCCTTTTATCGGTGTATCACCGCTTTTTGTAGGCTTTCATTTATGCATTCTCTCTGGTCCCTTGGAAATTTAGATTAGAATAGTTAGTTTTGCATTAGAGTATTGATTATAGCGGAGTAGTTTAAGTGAGACATGGAGCAGATGATCCTTAATTTCTCTGGAGGTCTATCTCAAATGCAAGTCCCACAATTTGGAGATAATTTACCCATGTTATCCAATCACACTTTGTAAGTTCAAGTATATGCACTTATGGAATCATGAGGGTGTCTTGTGATCGTGATAACAAGGCCTTCAATAAAAAATATCGACTGACTTGAATCCAGTAATCACTGGGGAAAAGAACATTGAAAAATAGTCGATGAAATTACAATAAAAGATCTAGAAAGGTTTCAAGTAGAAGATGATGTCCCCTCTGATTCTTGAAGACACAATGTGTATTACATTAGGTGCAAAGGGAAACCCTCCAACAAAATTTATGGTTAGGATGACAAGCAGAGAAGAAAATTTCTCAAAAGATAGGTGGTTGATGACCGATTTGTACAAAGACTTATCAATAATAGTGTCAAAGGAATTGAATGTGGTAGATGGCATCAAATATTTGGAGTGAGTAAATGCTAAATAAAAAGTTAGCATTTCAAAATGTTATTGTGATGATACAACTTAACATTGTAAATAAAATACATTCATATGTTTTAATGATGGTTTTGCAGTAACTATTTAAATTATGATTGTACGATTATAAGTTGGGAGAATTTAAATATTCCCTGATTATAAGTTCAAGAGTGTGAGTGTATAAGTTGCAAATGTAAATTAACATAAAAATATTTAATGTAACAAATCTTTGAGCAATTTTTATTAATGAAATATGTATTCCTAAATTAATTTTGAGCATGCTTAAATACTAGTTTTTGCTTCGATATTAGAAAATGTATACCACTTTCCAATGCAATGAAATAACTACAATACGATATGTAAAGACTCATTGCGTTGAAACATTACATTCTATTCAAATAAATTCTTCACAAAAAATATTCCTAGTATAACAATAAGAAATGAGGAATGCCCTTAGATTTTACCTTTGTCACCACCTACAACCATTTGATTTTTTATATAACAATATCAAAAGGGACTTGTTTTTTTATTTTTTAATTGATTCATGGCACCTCAACCATTTGATTTTGTTTTTTTCATTTGTAGATATGAACACATGCAACATGAAACTGATCATATTTGATATAAATGGTGTTTTGGCACACACCCTCCATAAGGCATCTTTGGCATTTAAACAGTTAAAAAAATTTGGTGGCATCAAGCTCAGAAAAAAAATATTTTCTCAAACCTAATGTGAAAGATTTTTGCAATGGTGAAAAAAACATTTCAACATAGCAATATGGACATCGGTGAGAAAGTCAAATGTTGATGACATGATGCCTTCATTCCTTCAAAACATTGGCTTGGAGGTTGTAAGCTTCGAGTTCATATTTACACAGGAAGATTACGTGAGACCAAACACACGATTATGAAGGTTCTGGGAATCCCAAATTATATCTCAAGAATATTAACTTTGTTTGGTCATGGTTTAATGCATCGTATAATTGTAAAAATACAGTGCTTGTAGATGACTCTTTAGAGAAAAACAAGTTCAATGATGTTACGAACTACATAATTGCTGAAACATTTAACATAGATTCTAAGTCAAGAAGACACATACTTGTTAGATGTGTTGTGGCCTTTGTTGCAACCATTGAAGGACATCGAAGATGTTTGAGATTATATTAGATCATCAAAAAAATTATAGGGAGCTTTTTATTGGAGCTTTACTATGTTTTGTATTGTTGATTTGGAAGCCCATCTTCGGGAATAATGTTACATTATAAATTCAAATTATTCATCAAATGTTTTACTATAATTCTACCTTTAGTAAAGGAATTTCAATTTATTTCATAGCTATATTTAAATACTAAAATATATATGGGATGGTTTTACATTAATTTTAAATAAGTTCATATCCATATTTGAATATGAAAATTTTATGCCATGTCTCTTACAATTGATTTTATATCTAAATTTAAATATGAAAATATATCTGGTATGGTTTTACAATTAATTACATTCTCCTACACTAGATCATCTCCTCTCTCTAATTTCTTCATAACATCTTCATAAATTCTCTGGTTGCATTGAGGTTCAATCACACCATAATAAATGAAGTAAATATGATATTTAACTTTAAATATGAAAATATATCTAGAATGGTTTTACAGTTAATTACATTCTCCTAAATTGAATTGTCGCCCTCTTTAAGTTTCTTCATAACATCTTGATATTTCTGGTTACCCCAAGGTTCAATTGAACCATAGTAATTGAATCTGGAAGTGTCTCACATCTCGTGAATGTCATTAGCCTAGCGGTCGCTTGCTCAATGGCATTTGAAATATTCAAATTTTCATAGTTTAATCTTAAAAACATCTTAAAACTGATAAGAGAATTATTCCAAAGCAATCATTAATCCTACCAATGCTGTCCAACCCTTATAAAATATAACATGTATCATCCATTTATATGGGCTAGCAAGTAGGGTATAAGGCATTATTTCTCAAATCAATTTTGGATTCCCTGAAATCATTAAACATTTTTCACAAATTCATAAATTTAAATTGTGACTTTGAAGGAGAATTAATGGATTCCAATATTTTGATTTTGGATTACATTAATGTGAATATAGTGATTTTGGATTCCAATATATGTGATTTGGATTCCAATATATGCGATTTTGGAATCCAATATATGTGATTTTGGATCCAATATGTGTGATTTTGGAATCCAATATGTGCAATTTTGGAGTGTAGATAATTCCAATATTTGACATTTTGGAATCCAAAAATAGTAATATTGGATTCCAATATTGGTTATATTTTTTTGCTGCTTGGACTGGAATAAGTCCTAATTTAGTGAAATAAGTGTTACTTGGTCATATGCTTGTTTTTACTTAATATTTATTCTTGAACATTTAGAAACACCACAAAGGCTATTATTTATCTTACTTGATCATAACCTACTTACTTTATCTCATACATGCCATCACTTTGATAAGAAGCTTTCACAACATCCTAGAAAGATCTTTTGTGACTATCACAATATATTTGGACACGATGTTGACCATTATCAAGCTCTAATAAATGACATTAATGCACTAAATACCAATGATGCCATAATTATAATTCTTAATGAATCATCGTAGCTAAAATGATCACATTATTTGGATATAGTGAAATCAAGCAAGCGACCTTCCTTTGATACTTATACTAGTACACTTTATATTTAAGGAAAATATTGGCAACATGGCCTACTTAATTTGGATTAAAACAAGAATATTTGTACTTATGAGGCTTTTCACACTCTTGGTCTTACAACACTAGATATCATGTTGTTCCTTTCCCTATCCTACACCTTTCAAGTTTATATCATGCTCATCATCACTTTTAGATCATGCATAATCATAACTACATTATGGGTCATACTTGACCCTTAACGTGCTCCCCCTCTCATTGGGTGCTCTTGTATGAAATTCCTAAAAGGTATTATTGATGAAAATAATCTTAATATTACTTTTCCTATACTCCACACTATGACTATTATTTTTCATGATGGCCTCCATCACTACCATCCTCATTTGACACATTAAACATATGTATGGCTTAATGTCGAAACCTTATATAGATGAAAAATATATCATGGAATTATAGCACCTTAAGAAACCAAGACAATTAGATGGTTCTTGTTTTGGAACACTTTACAATAGGGCTAATATATGACCTATCATATTTGTTCCTAACATAGATTATTTTTGATGTCGAATAAGATATTGCTTTCTCTTGTATATAGTTTATCACATAAATATAAAAACATTCAAATATTACAAAAATACAAATATAGGACGTACACATGACTTGATTTTCTTGTTCTTTACTTTAAATATGTTGTTTGTCATATTGGTTTGATAGATAGCATAAATATTTATTACTCTTTACACACATGCATTCACAAGGTATGTTGAGCTTGATGCAAGTCATACATAGATTGTTACACTATGTTATGTAGCATCCTAGTCCCTTCTTAGTTAACCCCGATCTCTTTGGGGTGTCTCTCACATTATCGAGGTACTTTTATTTCATTATAGTTATTTTCACTTCCTCATTATGTTTATTAACTCGTATTGTTTATATGATATCCTTTTTATTAACAGGACTAACATATGTGTTTTGTGCAATGCTAGATTTTCTTCTTCTATATGCCTCGTGCTACTATTTTCTACTTATATTCATTTTCTTCATTGATTGCTTCTATGTAAGTGGCCTACGGTATTTTCCATTAATTTTTGGTGACAATTTCATGTCCTTTATTTGTGGTTTTTTAACCTCTTGCTTATGTGTGTGTGTGTGACACCTTTGTACTCCATGTTTTTCAGCCTCTTAGGACTTTTACATGGTGACATATGTGAATTTTCTTTTTACTTGTTTATTATAATACTTGTATACTTCTTTTCTTTGAACTTATTTACTATTATACATGATTTCTTTTGTGATTATTGCTTTATTTTAATATTATTGCTTTCTTTTGTGATTATTGCTTGTTATTTTGTTGTTATCTTTGTACACCTTGGTATCGCCATGTGCATCCCTTTGCAAGAACATGATCCTAATGGTGGCCACCTTAGACAACCCTCAATATGTTCCAACATAGACAATCAAACTTATCCAACATGGTTACACATCATTTCTTTTGAGCCGCACACTCTATTGAAACATATTACATGCCTTACAAAAGGGGACATTCAATGGGGTATATTATATAAATATTGATAATCCAAATAATATTTAGCACTCGAGATACAAAGTTATATATAGGGAAATTGTTAGAATTTGAGGATTATAATAAATATGGATTTAATCAACTTACATATTACATAATGTTACAATAAATATTTAAATAAAGATTACATCATAACATAAGTAAATAAAGAAATACTTACAGGAAATAAATAACACAAGTGACACAATATTTATAGTGGAAAACCCCAATAGGGTAAAAACCACTTTGAAAATAACCTTTTACTTCAGAGAACTTATTTTACATCCAGTAAGATCACCTCCTCCTTTGAAACCCTATTTACTAAGGGTAAAACCAAATCACTTGATTTGTACACCTTTGATATATTTCTCGAATATATCAAATGAGGACCTAAAGTCCTTTTTATATAAGGTGATCAGGTATGTCTCCCGACCCACATTTTCAACCTAAAATGGTTGACACATACACCTAGGTTTATAATATTTAATATTAGAAATATAATCATTTCATGATATTAAATATTTAATCTAAAGTATAGACCTAGGTTAGCATAATTAATAATAGAAATATAAATGTTTCATATTATTAAATATTAACATATATATTAGTGATGGACCCATATACATTAAGGGTTGGCCAAACCACTTAATCATTATGTTCCAATAGAAATGTCCTCAAAAATAGGTACAAATATATAACAAGTGTTGGTCAAAGAAAATAACTAAGTGTTAGCCATGTGCGAGAAGATGGATACCGCTGCGAGAAGGGCATGTGTAATATATAAGGAAGTAAATGAAGGACAATGTGTGAGGGTGTGTGCAATCACGAGAGGAATGGGTTAGCGCATAAGGTTTCATGCATGACATAGATCTAGGAATTAGCCATTTTTAGAGTAAGGATAAAAAATAGAAGGAAAACAAGATGGTGTGATACACAAACAAGGTCTTGAATTAGAAAAACACATACAAAATAAGGGTAATTAAGGTGAGATAAAGCCAAGATATTTATAAGCTTTGATCTATAGTTAAAGAAAGATCAGAAAAAATATGCATTTTATGTTTAGAACACCTATTATTAGTAAAACGCGTGTAAGCGGTGAAGGGAAAGTCCCCACCAGGTATAAATAGGTTTTTTACTCTTGGGTTAGAGTGTGTGTATGTAGGGACATGCATGTGTATGCGATTGTGTATGGGAGATGATTATGTAAGTTCATTTTGTATGTGTATGCATAGTCCAATGCATAGTTGTAATCAATTATGGATGTAATCAGCATATATGTTATGTAATGAATAATGTTTCAGAATGGATAATTGTGTTTGGGTAGTAAAGATGACTAGATCTAAGCATGGTATTATGGGAATTCAAATAATTTTATTGATTATCTATGTTGAATGATTTCCTTATTATATGTGTTGTCAATTTATGATGATGTATCTCCTTCATATTGTGTGATAATGGATATGATGAACATGTATGCTCTAACCACATCTTGTAAGTGAACAAAGGAAGGACTCGTGGAGGTTAGGCGTGTACTTCGGGTGAGCATTCAAACCTTTCTCGCATGAGTTTTCAAAGACACCCAACTCAGCATTGGTTAAGAGACAAGACTATAATTTGGTTCCATTTCAGGACCTCTTTTCATTTTTCTCTCAGGATGTGGAGTACGTTGGCATTTCATTTGTCTTTAGATAATATTGAACTTTTAGTACATGACGACTAGGATGTGTTTGCTCAAAGATATAGCACTAGACATGACTTTAATGCTTGCAAGTTGGTGTAAGGAAACCGTACGATGGAAAAGTGACATGCGAGTATGGGAATCTACAAGTACCTTTTCCTCGTACCCGACCTCTCGAGGTCGTGTCAAGACTAACCGGTGAATGTTGAAGGTGAATGGATATGGATAAGCTAATTGGGTAATCTTAAATCCTCAATATGCAATAATGGAATATGTGAATCTAAGGCGAAGAAGGCCCTCCTAACCTGGATTGGTGTAATGGCTCATTCGGATATAATGGTTGCTCGAGAGGCTCCAATCGATGTCAAGCTCTACCAAGATCCTATTTCTTGGTTGTTGGATACGTGGGAAGTGACCTGTGGGAGCTTCAGTATGTATCTCCAGACAAGGTCATAAAATGGTGATGGGCGATTTAGTGGATTTATAGTTAACTATGGGTGGTTTTCTGGTCTAGCCCAGAAAATATTAGATTGGTTGGCTTCTATGTTTAATATGGAAAAGCGTCTTTATAATAATCGGCGGGAGTGGTGAAGATCTAAACACCGGTTTTGCAAGCTGGTGTCAATACTTGACTGATTTGTAGGCCCGTTGGGTTGTGGGACTTGGGGATCACAACCGTGAGTTTGTGGTTGTTGTGGACCTGTTATGGTCATGTGAAGAATCAATCCCTTCTCCCAATTATCTAGTAATCGTATGCCTTTTCAGCTTCTATATTTAGAACTAGAAGTTGTATGATTTTCTCGAAATACCTAACAGTTTTAAGGGCAACTTGGATACGTAAGCTAGTGTCTATGTCAACGAGGAGGTCTCCTGCATTAGGCTATGGAACCAAAGGATCGCAACCAAATGCTTGTTCTCGTTCGAATCCTTGTATGGTCATTCAGATGTTTTATCAAGGCAATCTATAATTAGGATGATTTGACCAAAAGTTGTAAGCTTTGTCATCTTCAATGTTTAATCCTCTCAGTTGTTCACTAATTGCTTGTAGGTTTGTTGTTGCTCGAAAGACCTATATCCTAAGGTCCTGATCTATATCAGCTAATGTCATGGGTAAATTTGGTTGAGGTATTATGGGTTCAAATATATATTCTCTAGGCTCTCTAGGTCTTGTGATTGTCATACAAAATGATTCAACTTTTAACTAACATTTAATAAACTGATTACAAAAAGAGGTATTTACACTATGCAAGCATCCTGCTATTTTTGTATTTTTAATGACGTATTTCAATGAAATTGAAGAGCAGCTACTCTAGTATATTTATAAAATGGACAATTAATCTAGAAACAAATGAAAACAAACAAAGTAGCCTGGTATGGCTATTTGCTGTGTAATTGTGATTTTATCCTAAATATCTAAGCAACTAAACATATTAATTTGAAAGGCTCTCGATCCTTCCTCAGAAGTGAGGAATGAATCACAATTTCTCAGAAACTATCAATCCCCATAACTTCCCTGGTGATATCGAGAGTGAAAATTTTAACTGAAATGAAATAATTCACTACTCTATTTGATATGTTTGTAATTAGAAATTTGATAGCTCAAACTTGGCGTTTACAGAATAGTGGTAAATCTAGTTGTGTGTGATTTCGTCCCCTCAGTGTGATCTCCTCATTCCTTCGTGTTCTCGTGAATCCATAAAGTGTGTATATGATAGTATCAACAGAAGATAGTAATCAAACAATGGCAGCTTTGGATATAGACCGAATACAATGTGAGTAGGAGAGGGATAATGCAAGTGAATAGAGCTTGACTATGAAATTCCTATTGGGATTTATTGCGGGAATACAACACAAGTGTACCGAGAGCTTCAAACTGTCCTTGTGACAAATGAAACTTGCTACAAACAAACCTCTGCAACTTTAATGGATTCTAGTCTAGAAATGAAGCTATTCTATGTTAAACTAACTGCATGCAGTAGCAATGAAACGAGACTTGAAACAAGAAGATGATATGACCTCCAAAATGCCAATAATGGAAGCAAAACATGAAACTAACAGAATTCTAAGCAAGGAATTGAAAAACTGAACAAGATAATTGAGAGGATGAGGGGCCATTTGCTTGAAAACAAGCTGGCTATTTATAACCAATGCATTTACCAGAGGGTAACTCCCATTTGATCTCTTTTACTATAAACAAAGGAAAAACACTATTCATAGGGAGCAGAAAACATTAATGCAAGCCAAAGTGGTTGAAGAAAGCGTGTAAATTTGAAGATTTACGTTTGACGTGATCGTCGGAGGAATCTAGAAAACGTGAACAAAACCATCGCCTGTGCGCGGTGGCGGGCATCATACTGGACCGCCGCCCCGTCTGAGTGGTGATCACAGTTCTATCTTAATCCCAATTCTTTCACGCCGCCAGCAGTAAAAGGCGGCAGATTCCATCATCGAAGACAAAACACAAGAAGAAAGGGGGAAAAGGGAAAAGCAAAGCATTGAGTGAGCGGGGTATGCGGGATACAAGCGTATACCTACTGTGTGTCAAGCTTTAAGCCTTTCTCGGATTTCAACACCTATGCAAGGATACCTATATCATCATTGGGGTATGTGTAACATCGCTCCAAATCTGCATACAATACCCTATAATTTCAAATACGTACGTAAACCTCTATAATTTTTTATATGAGACTTTCTTCAGCTTCTTCCCAGTAGAATTGTTCCACTAGTTAGCACTTAACGTAGATAACAAGGGTGTCTGGATAGGAAGAAAGCAAGTGTGGATCCAAGACAATTATCAAGCACTCTCCGATTCGGATGTGATGCGGACTAGAGTTGTAGATTACTGGTGGGAAGGATTGTTGTGTAGTTATATCTTGGAGTATGCAATTTTAACATACTCGTGTCCCCGAGCAAGAAGATTTCTATTTTTTACGTGAGCCAAGAGGATCATATTTGCACGCGACACCTTTAGCTATCAAGATCTTGATGATTATGTCAAATCCAAGATATTAATTAACTATATAAAATATTTATTAAACCAAACATTAATACATAAACATTTAACACAACAAAATGAAGTAAACACAAGAATACAGATTTAACGTAATGCGGGTAAAGAAACTATTAACAATGCAAGTAACCCATTTCCTCACTTCTTGCTCCATGTTTTTAACCCGATTTGTAATACAATACAACCGATTATGGCCCATGACCATATTTAAATAACCCGAAGGGTTATAACTATTAAGTGATGGGGTGTGCACCCCAATTTAATAAATAATTAGTTATTAAATAACTAATAAACCTAATATAAAGTTTATATTAAATAATAAATAATATAAACTATATTCTATATTATTTAATTATAAACTAAATATTATGAGAACTTAATATTATGTTCTAACACTCCCCTTAATATTAAGTGGGGATCCATATGCCAATATTACCTATTTGTACAACAAGATTTACAAATCCATAAACCATTAGTGAAGGTTTAGGCTAGCATATCACTTTTGAAGGAATTATAACACCTTCATCATGCTCAACTTACCTTTTGGTACAAAAGGATTTAGAATCCATAAATCATAATTATGATTTAGGCTAAGCATGATTTGTGAGACTACATCCCACCATTTCTCATGGAAAAATCTTAAAACCGCATCTCTAGGAGCCTTTTATAACACAAGGACCTCTTTTACAAATAGATGCAACACATTGACTATATACCGTAAACTCTATCAATTTACATAGATCATAAAATATATTTTTACAATGTTTTATACCAAAAAGTATAGAGGAGAAGGAGTCAACAACTGGCCAACCATTAGGAGGTGATATTGCCATGCACACTCCCCCTCAATGGAAACTCTGAAAGGCCAAGCATTGCACAAAAATTGTAGTATTTTACAAAACACAATGGCTCGTAAACATATCTACAATATAATCTTCAGTATGGCAGTACTGGAGATCTTTATCACCGCAGAGAAACTTCTCTTGGATAAGGAGCATAAGAATATCTATATGCTTCGTTCTCTAATGTTGAACTGGATTCTTTAGCAAAAGCAATGCAACTATGGCCATCACATAGAAGAGGAATACTTCCTTTAACTTACATGTGTATCTCTTCCAACATCACTTCAGCTACATGGATTCTTTGTTTCTTCCATTGCACTTCTATTCTCTACCTCAATAGAAGAAATGGAGACTGTTGGTTGCTTTTTATTGTTCCAAGTAATGGCACCTACACACCAAAAACTTGAACACAAATCTAGATGTATATTTTATATCCAACACAACATCAACATGGTTAGAGTCATAATAATCTTATGACGTCATAATATGAATGGTATAAATCATTATTCACTTTTAACCATCGTAAAAAGTTAAACATTGGTTGTATAACAACTAACATAACAATATTCTTAACAACTAACCATGTTAAAATATGTTGAAAATTTTCAACATATTACTCTTGTAAAATATATATTAGATGTAATCAGTATTAGACGTCTCCAATACAAACACAAAGGTGTCCCCAAGTGTCATTTGATATGCATATAATAATATTTTAGTAATCACATACTAAGAAATTTTAGAAATATTTTATCAAAAACATATATATCTTCATTATCTTATTCTAAGCCTTTAAAAATGAGATAAGACTTGATAGATAACATATCTGAACAGATAATCAAATCATTCAAGAATAATCATAGTATTCATTGAAAACATAATCCACTAACTGTGGACACTTCTCATGGAGTTTGCTTCAAAAAATGATCATGTAAGCACCCTTCAATACATTTCATAGGTGGTAAATTTAAGCCTAGACATGTCATATATGATCAATTTTTCATGCCAAAAATGAACAACAATTCTATTTTTGAATAAACTACTAAGAAATTGAAGCAAAACCTTTAATACACAAATAATCCACCTTTTTTGTATGTTTTCAGCTATAGTTACTTCTAGTTTATTTTCAATAAACCAACAAAAATTATAGTTATTTTTAGTTAAATGTGAATGAAAAAACAATTTATTTTTCAATTCAATATAACATCATCCATTGATAAATTTTCCATACGTAAATGTGAATATTTATTCATGAAGGCATTGAACACAGGATCGGGAGTGGGGGTCGAGGCGAAGCCCTCTGGGTCTTAGAGAATTTCCCTTGGAGCACTCTCGTGTCACGATACTGTATGGTGGCGAGGGCAATGCCCATTGAAGCCAAACAAAATTTATAATTTACTCCTCTCGAAATTGAAAAAACATCAACTCTTTGTAAGAAAAAACAATCTTCCGTTGGTCACATTTTCATCAATTATTAATGAATAAATATTCCTTTTTCAAAAAAATAAAGGTACACTTACATACAATGGAGTGTCACCTATACATGTCCGATATCCGTTATTGTTACAATGGAGTTTTGGGAAGTCCCGGTTGATTTTCAAGTGAATATCTAGTCGTATTTCGATGATTTTTCCCATTATTAGCATTGAAATTTGACTGTCAAACAAATACTTACACAAAAACATATTAATTTGACTATAAATTAGAAATATTCAGTTCAAATGTAAAAAAATTAGTCTTTGATAAAAAAATTGACTTATTTATCGTCAAAAACAAAAACAAGTACATCTCATTTTGAATCTAAAAAAATCAAAACAAAAACTATATCAAGAATAATTATTTAACTATAAAATTAATTCAACTTATCTTTTGATAAATATGATGTATTAAAAAATTGTAGAACAAGCATCCTAGTAATGTTAGGCAAAAATCATATATCAACTTGATATTACAAATAACTTAGCTAAGTCGATAATCGGCTACGAGCTCAACTTGCAATTTAATTTAACTTTCCATAATAACCAATATGGTGAGTCCGATTCAACAAACCCAAATTGCCACCAAAACTAACAATATTTTAGAGGGGATAGTGTCCCAATCTTGGAAAAAGGAATGTGGATGTGAACACAACCATAACTCACCTTTGCAACACTATTTCTTGTGAAGAAAATAAGTTCCCAAAACTTCACGCAGGAGCTCAAAGTAACATCATTTTCAAGCTCCTCTCCAAGGTACAAGCTTCACCCTTAGCCAAAATTTACAGTGCCACGTGGTAGTATGAAGTTGAGGCACACTTTTTTTGTCCCTTCATCCTTTTCCAAGGGACAAGGAGGATAAAAGAATGTGCCCCCCCCACCTTAGGCTTTATGGACATAACACATGAACCTTAGAGGCTCGATAAGCACTTTTGCTCATTTTTAAGCTCCATCTCCATGTTACACATGCCTACCACTTGTCACAAGCATGGGGCTAGGGCACACTTTTGGTGACCCTTCATCCTTATTCCAAGGGTACAAGGGTATAGAAAAATGTTCCCCCCACTTGCTCTGCCATGTTCCTCACATGACCAAAAACTAGCTCCTGGGTGCCAAAAATGAGCCCTTTCCGCTATCTCCTTTGCTGTGCATGCTCTAAACTTATCACCTAGGGGTGGGGGTGCACTTTTGTGTCCCTTTCCAAGGGGAAAATGGGAACATAAAAAAATCACCCCCGCCCTCCCTCTCTCTCAAATCATATAAACCAAGAGGTAGCCATTTTTTCTCTCTTCCCCCACTTTGCTTCGTCTATACCGGAACTCTATCCAATTTTTTCTAGAATCCTCCACCTCCATTTTTCCTCTTGCATTCATCCCTCCACATTCCCTTAATTACGGAAAGAATATTTCATAAAAAAATACTAATTTTTAAAAATATCCAGTGTTATTTTTTTGTAGATTGACTCTGTAATCCACGAAGGTGAAATTCTCATATCTCACAAACTGGTGCACAGATTGAGGTGGGGTTTTTACAAGCTTCTTCATTTCTAGACGCCTTCAAGGAACAACTTGTAGCATATTAAATTATTCCCTATATTTTTAATGGTGAAAAAACCCTCATTTTTTCCCTAGCTTTCGTTTTCTCAATTTCCCATCATTAATGACAGATCAAGTTAAAAATGTGAATACAAAGTCCATAAGGAAAACCCATTCTAGTGAAACCAATTTCATCACAATCTAAGCTGAGAAATTACACTTTTAAAGCTCGGGGACACCATTAATGATTGTCATGACATAATAGTGAAATGACATCGAGGTACTTCTTCACTTCCCAGGGTTCCAATGGGTGAAATCTCTTGAAAATTTGAGCAGAGCTTCATGATAAATTATGTAAACTTCTGCAATGGTCCAAATCTGACACCGAGAAGACCAATTTATATTTTTAGTAAGTCTCAATGGGAGAACCTACTAAAAATACTAATTCCAAAAAAATGTGCATTCACACTCCTCATTCATTCCCCATGATCGAGACACTTGAAAATTGGTGAATTGACAAAAATGGTGAGAATGGCCAGAGTGGGTACTCATGATGAATATGCTAAAAATATTAAATGGGTGAAATGAGACAAAAGTGATCACAATTCAACACTTACCCATATCATAATGGTCTCAATACTCACGAAGCTTTCCGCTCAAGTTTCAAGTCAATCCCCACATTCCCCGATGCGGTGAGCGAAGAGTGTCAAAATGAGGAAATTGCCAATTTTGTATCAAATGCCATTCTAGTCTATTTCACATGAAGTGCATGATCAAAAGGTGGATGACAATGGTTCTAATTTCATTCTTCTTTCCTTACTCCATGATCAGAAATATTTTGTCTCATGTTTCATTCATCATCAACGCTCCCGCGGTGATAGAAACAAGATCAAGGCAAGGCGAAACAAATACATTCAATTCTTCTCATGTGAATGATTGATCATGAAATTTTATAGTGCCTCAAGAATCAAAAGGTTTATCTCAACAAGGGGAGTCATAATTTATTTTTCTCGGTGCTCTACTCCTCGATTGCTCATCATTCCTCTTCTCGATGTATCCAGGCGAGATGCAGAGGTTCATCATTTCAAGAGTTTTTAGAGGAACAAAGGGAAAAGTGTTTAAATTTAACTTCATCAAAAGTTCTCATCTCATATAATAGTGTGGTAGAGTTCATCATGGGTCAGTTTTCATCTTTAGCTTCTTCATTGAAGATAGATGCATCCTCATCCATGCTTTGGAGCATTTTGTTTTCCATCTCTTCTCTCATTATTTCTCCTCTTCTCTACCCCCTTTCTAATTCTTCATTGTGAGAAATCATGAAATTTTTCCTATTCATTTAAATGTGAATATAGTCAATATTGTAATAAGTCACCCTTAATTAATAAAATGGGACTTAATTTCATCCCTAGGGATTCGAAAATTCGCATGTTGTGGAGGACAATGGAAAAGTCATGTGGGGGTAAGTGAAGAGTCCTCTTGAAATCTATAAATTTTAATGACTTCCTCATTCTTCATTGTGAACAATCATGAAATTTGGCCTAGTCATTTAAGTGTGACTATAGTCAATATTGTAATAAGCTACCCTTAATTAATAAAATGGGACTTAATTTCATCCCTAGGTATTTGAAGAGTCGCATGTTGTGGAGGAAAATGGAAAATTCATGTGGGGGGTAAGTGAAGAGTCCTATTAAAATCTATAAATTGTAATGACTTCCTCATTCTTAAGGGTTGTCAATTTTATGTTCAAGAATAGATAACTACTTGTGATAAGCAAAGGATATATCTATTTTCTTCCATTTCCCTTCTCATATGTTCTTCCATTCATCTCAACTTATAGATTTTCCAAAGTATCAATGAATAAGAAAGGAGTTTTTGCTTTTCTTGATGAGGAATTAATGAAAAATTGTGTTCATAATTATATCTTGTCTTGGTGTTAGTAAAAAATTTGTTTTCTTTTTTATTATGTGTGATGATATGTTCTAATTAATCTCTACAGGCATTTGATTTTCTACCTATGATATTAATCCCCTCTCCTTAATTCCCACTCCCTTTTCCTACCTACTTAGAAAATTCCTCACTTGCAAGAAATTGCAAGCATTTATCAAGGTTCAATGGAGTGTTCATGTTAGATCCCCAACCTCTAGGCCACCCATGATTTCATTTTCATTCATGCACAATAAATGGAGTTGCACCATTCAAGTAGAGGGACCTAGAGTCCCATAGCATTGATGGATATCCACCAATTTGTCCAACCTGAAAAATTTTCTCGCTAATAAGTTTTGGTTCCCACCATGGGGCAGACTTGGCATATTCTGCACCCAAAATATAACCACAAAATCAAAAAACAAAAATATTCTAAAAACAAAAAAATATATAAAATGTAAATCCATTTCTAAAAAATTTGGTGTTGATTCTTTTGAATAACGCTTCATATTGCCTTTTCATATTCTTGTTGTAGAAATTTCCTAAAAAGCTGGTTGAAAAAATATATACCATGCGGAATAGACCGAGAGGAGTTATTAATCCCACTTTTGAGGCTTTGAAAAATCCACAAGAACAAATCAGAGACAACCTAATGTTTTTTTCTCACAAGCCTCATCTCCATATGATTTCTCAAGTGGTACCCCTAGAAATCCTATTCAAACCCTTGTTGATACTCCTCCTACAAATCCTCTTGTTTCTCATGCCTTCCACCCACCATTGAACATTGAATTCCCTAGTGAAAGAGAACAAGAATTAGAAGAATAATTGGGAGAAAATTTTGGAGAAACATAAGCAGAATTTGAAGGAGAAGAAATAATGGTGGACGAAGAAAGAGAAAGACCCCAACCCATTTTTCCATGGGGAAGGAATACAAGTCCACTTTCTCTTGCACCTCCTCTTCATGATCTACCGACAATTTCCCAAGAACTTTCCGAAATTCAAAGGTGACAACACACAACTTCTCAAAGAACACATCTCTGCCTTCATCACATCATGTGGAATTCTTGGAATCAAACATGAGGATGTTTTTGTGAGATTATTCATGGAATCACTTCAAGAAAATGTATCCGAGTGGTTTTATCTCTTTCCCTCCCACTCCACATGTTGGGAAGACATTCAAGAAAATTTCATAACAAGATTCAAATCAACCAAAGATTTCCAAGACCTCCTCATTTAATTGGTACAAATGAGGAAAGAATCAAATGAAACTATGAGAGACTTGAGGCCCATTTCAATAGGTTGCTCTACAAAATGCCAAAATATGTTTCACCATTTGAAGACAATGTCAAGAGATTCTTCATCAATGCAAAACCTCCTGAAATTGGATTCATCTTACGAAGAGTTCAACCTCGTACTCTTGAGCTTTCCCAAGATGATGCAATTGAGATTGAAGATGATCTAATTTTTTCTGGAAAATGAAGAATCCAAATGGAAAGCAAAGGGGTCAATTTTCCAAGGAAGGTACCACTGACTCTCTTGTCCAAAAATTGGAAAATGAATTAAATGCAATAAAGAAACAAATAGCCCAAAATATTCCTCTTCAAAATTAGGATAGGAATTGGATTTCTGGAGCACCCTGAGGATTGCATTAGAATCTCTTCCTGACAATGCAATCCATAGAAATCGAGCATACAAAGAAGGAATTGAGAAAGAAAATGAAGACAATGATTTCCTAGAGGTTGAATAAGTAGAGAATGATGCACAAATCAGATTATGTGAGTATTCTAGAGGTGATGAAGATGATGATGAAGATGCACCCAGTTTCTCATGTGTGTATTCACCCATTCTTAGCCCCAAAAAGGAGCTTCTCCCTCCACTGCTGCAAAAAGAAGAAGATCGAAGATCCTCTTGTGGCAAATCTAAAAACTAAAATAATCAGTTGAGGATCTCCACTTCCTCCCTCCATGGAGTCTGCATTAGAGAAACATGATCCCATGGCAAGCAAGAGGTCACCTGCTAGTCCAAATAAGTCTTCCAATTCCCCTTCCAATTTTAAGCCCGCTTCTACAAAACCTAGTCCTTCAAGAATCTCTGGTGTACTTGCAAAATCAACCTCTTTTTCGTAAACATCCACTCCCACTTTCAAGCCTATCTTAACTTAAAAATCATTTCCTTCATCCCCTTTTTTCATCTTCTCCTTTTGATATCATAGAACATGTGAACAAATCCAAAGTGTATATTTCCAAATCTGAGTATTTGCAAACTCATCCTAAGCAATTTGAGAAGCTTGTCTATCATATTAAGGGTAGTAGTTCAAAGCCCATTATCTTGTGACCCCTAGTTCTAAAGGACTACTACCAACCCCACCTACACCTCCATCATAGAGCATGTTTTCCATAAGTTCATAAAATACTAATAAGATTGATCCTTTTTATGTCTCCCTTCTTGTTGGAAGATATTGGTTGAATAATTGCATAATAGATTCAGGTGCTTCTGACAATGTAATGCCTATAAAGGTGGCCAATTCTCTTGGACTCACCTTGACATGGGCCAATGGCTCATGTTACTCCATGGAGTCAAAGGAGGTCCCACTTGTGGGAAAGATCAATGATGCACATGTGGCTCTCGCCGAATTTCTAGATAAGAAGGTGTCAATGACTATCTTGGTAGCAGACATTCCGAATTCATTTGGAATGTTGTTAAGTAAGTATTCTGCCAAGAATTGGGAGGAAAAATCTAGATGAATTGGTCTTCCACAACCATTCCAAGTTAAAGGATATATGGAGAATTTGCTTCTTGTGAAAAATATGAGATATACGATGCAAAATTCTAGAAATCAGAAGCTAACATCTTATACCAAGATAGTGGGAAGATGAATCATTTTGTAACAACCGAAGAGGAGGATGATATTCCCACCTTGATAAGACCAAGCATCCCTTTTTGAGGGGGTATTGATCTTGAAGAAGTGTTGAGAAATTTTGAGTTGCAAGAGGATAGCCCGAGTTTCGGATGATGTAATTCATGAAGAAGAGGAAGTGGTTCTTGATGAATTTCAAGTGGAGAAATCAGCTGACATGTTCCCCCATGATGAGGAGGTGTTCTCATTTCTATTTGAAGATGAATATTCTCTTGATCATGTCATCCATGAAGAATAAAATCCAACTTGCAACAAGCCTTTGAAGGGTTGAAGGAAGAGTCTTTGGAATAAATGCTAAGAATTACAAAAGAAACAAAAGATCCTCATCTTAGTATTGAACTCCTAATGTAAGCCATGGATTTGCAAGACATGTGTGAATCTAATTCTAAATTCTCAACCAATTTAGATTTTATTCATGATGAAATAAAACAGGTGAAAAATCGATGTATTCTTCAGAACTATGATTGATGGATGTGATGATGAAATTGAAGTTTTCTCTTTTCCATTCAAAGAGGAAGATTCTCTCTATGATGAAAAAATTGAAACAAAGAGTTTTGAATTCCTTGGAGATGAGACTCCCACTACAAAAAAGTAGTGGAATGCAATGAGATTCGGGATAATGAAGCAATTCCTCCCAATGGTTGCCTTGAATTTCAAAATGAAGATTATTCAAATGAGCATAAAGGTGAGCCCTTGGAAAATTCAAAGAAGGATTCTGAAGATTATTTCTATGATTTGAAGCAGAGTTTCTGATGTAAGAAATCTTGAAATTTATAGAAGTTACGAAATATCCCGAGCTAATTCTAAACCACTTGACTCATGTCATGGCCATGCAAGACATGTATGAGGTTATGTCTAACTCTTCACTCTATTTCCAAACACCTCATAATGAGATAGATGAATTCAAGGCCTTTGAAGATTTTTTTTTCAATAAACATGAATGTGGGAAAGAAGAAAACTCAAGATATTCAAGAAATTCAAACAAAAATCAGCCCTAGGGAAATGATGAGATGCTAAATGATAAATCAACAATGTGGGTGAACACGGAAGGAAATTTGCACTCTGAAACTGATTTCAAAGATAATAAGAGCAATGGAATTTCTAAGTGAAGCTTTGAGCATCAAAAATATCATGTAGGCTCACTCCTCCCAAGTATATAGGTAGTCATGAAACTACATAGCTTTCATAAGTAGTTGAGGAAAGGAGACTACTTTCTCAAACCACTCAACGGCTTCACGTAAAATCATCACTCGGTGTTACCCCTTCAGAGGTAACTTCTAAAAAAAAAGGTTCTACAAAAAAGTGGGTTGTCCCCACGTGTACCATAGGTGATTTAGGTGTGTGTTTCCCTTTCCCATTTTTTTTTGTTTCCCTTTTTGTGTTGTGTGTTTCCTTTTGTTGTGTGTGTGTATGTACTCCTTTTCATTCTATATGTTTCTTATTATGACTCTATAAAGCCTAATGGATAAAGCACTGGTATGAATTGTAAACTGATATTCTAGAGTTCCTTCTCATCCTATCCTCACTTTTTTGATCCAAAATGAGTCCCAAGAGAGATCCAGTTGTTGTCTATGATTTTTCCAAGGGAAAATTTAACTTGAAAACATGACAACTCTACCCTAGTGTTAAAAATTTTCATTATAGACCTTCTAAGACACCCTTCCAGATCAGTTCATCCCCATGTCAAGCCTATCCCCATCCATGTAATTTTCATGTTTGTGGTCTTAACCTTGTCCATATGTTGAAGAGATGAAAACAAGCTCACAAGTTCCTTTTGAGATAATGTCTTTCGAGGTGGATCTTTCAACAAGCTTAGGAATGACTATTTTTAGCCTTTTTAAGGTTGGTGCATATTCTTTGAAGTGATTTAAAGTATTAAATTCATCAGGGAGTTTTATTAATGATTCTATACCATTGTTCAAGTGATTTAGGAATATTTAGGAAAGATTTGGAGATTTTGGAGCAAGTTCAGCAAAAGCAAGTTTTGAGGCCAAAGGAGCTTGCACTATGAAAAAGCACCTAAGATTTGGAAGATGATTCCAAGAGCTCTAGAATGATTTACGGTTGAAATAAAATATAAATGGAAATCTGATTCAATTCTCTACAATGTGATATTTTCATACTTTTCTCAAGGCTCATTCATTTTTTTCACAACTCATTCATTCAGTAGGTACAACTAGTGATCCCGAGAAAAAAATCCATTTTTGTGAATGTTTAAAGCTTGATAATACCTTTATACCCATCTCATTCTTCTCAAAATTATTTTTCAATCAATTTCATATTAATAAGTGCCCAAAAATTCATCTAGGATCTCCAACAACATCATTTTCAAGCTCCTCTCCAAGGTACAAGCTCCGCCCTTAGCCAAAATTTTCAGTGTCACGTGGCAGCATGAGGCTAATGTGAAATTTTAGTGTCCCTTCATCTCTTTACAAGAGGACAAGGGGGATAAAAAAATTCCCCCACCTTAGGTCTCATGGACCCACCACATGACCCCCGGGAGGCTCGATAAGCATTTTTGCCAATATTTAAGCCCCTATCCATGTTACGCATGCCCGCCACTTGTCACCATGGGACTAAGGTGTAATTTTGGTGTCCATTCATCCCTTTTCCAAGGGAAAATGGGGACATAAAATACATCTCCCCACCTTGCTCCCACTAAGTTCCTCACATGACCAAAAACTAGCTCCCAGGTGCCGAAAATGAGCCCTTTTCGTTATCTCCTCTCTGCTTGTGCATGTTTGACACTTATCACCTAGGGGTGGGGTGCACTTTTGTGTCCTTTCATCCCTTTCCAAGGAGAATATTGGGACATAAAAAATTCACCCCCTTCCCCTCTCTCTCTCTCTCTCTTAAAGCATATAAACCAGAGATAGCCATGTTTTCACTCTCCCCCACTTTGCTCCATTTCTAGTCAAAACTTTGGTGAATTTTTTCTAGAATCCTCAACCTCCATTTTTCCTCTTGCATTCATCTCTCCATATTCCCTTGATCACGAAAAGAATATTTCCATTAAAAAATAATAATTTTTAAAAATCTCATGTGTCATTTTTGTTAGATTGATTTTGTAACTTACGAAAGTGAAATTCTCATATCTCACAAATCGAGTGAGATCGAGGTGGGTTTTTACAATCTTCTCCATTTCCGGATGCCCTGAAAGAAGCAAGTTGTAGCATATTAAATTATGCCCTATATTTTTAATGGCGAAAAAACCCTCATTTTGTGCCCTAGCTTTCATTTTCTCAATTTCCCATCATTCCAACTGGACAGATCAAGTTAAAAATGTGAATACAAAGTCCATAAGAAAAACATGATTCGATGAAACCAATTTCATCGCAATCTAAGCTAGGAAAGTGCACTTTCAAAGCTCAATTGACACCATTAATTTCTATCATGACAAAGTAGCGAAATGACAGCAAGGTACTTCTTCACTTCCCAGGATTCCAATGGAGCTAAATCTCTTGAAAATTTAAGTAAAGCTTTGTGATAAATTACGTAAAATTCTACAAGTGGTTTCGTTCGAATCCAACACCAAGAAGACCAGTTTCAATTTTTGGTAAGTCTTTATAGGAGCACCTACTAAAAATAGTAAGTCAAAAAAATGTGCATTCACACTCTCATTCCATTCCCCCATGATCGAGACACTCGAAAATTGGTGAAATTGATAAAAATGGCAAGAATGGCTAGAATGTACTCATGATGAATATGCTAAAAATAGTAAATGGGTGAAATGAGCCAAAAATGGTCACATTTCAACACTTCACCCATCCCATGATGGTATCAATACTCACATAAGCTTTTTCTCGAGTTTCAAGTCAATCCCGCATTCCCGATGTGGTGAGCGAAGAGTGTTAAAATGAGGAAATTGCCAAATTTGTATCAAAGGCCATTCTAGTCTATTTCACATGAAGTGCATGATAAAAAGGTGGATTACATTGGCTCTGGTTCCATTCTTATTTCCTTACTCTATGATTAGAAATATTTTATCTCGTGTTTCATTCATCGTCGATTGCTCTCCCATGGTGGTGACAAAATCAAGATCAATGTAGGGAGAAACTAGTACATTCAATTCTTCTCATGTGAATGATTGATCATGAAAAGTGATAGTTTCTCAAGAATCAAAAGGTTTCTCTCATGGGGAGTCATATTTTAGTGTTCTCGTTTCTCTACTCCTCGAGTTCTCATCACTCCTCTTCTTGGTGTATCCAAGCGAGATAAATAGGTTCATCATTTCAAGAGTTTTCAAAGGAAAAAGGGAAAAGTGTTCAAAGTGAACTTCATCGAGCTTCCCATCAGTGTAGCAGTGTGGTAGAGGTCATGGGGTCAATTTCCATCTTCATCTTCTTCAAGTGTGGATCTTCATCAAAGATGAAGGCATCTTCATCCATGCTTTGGAGCATTTCTTCTTCCCTCTCTTCTCTCATTCTTTCTCCTCTTCTCTACCCCCTTTTCTAATTCTTTGTTGTGAGAAATCATGATGTTTGTCCTATTCATTTAAATGTGACTATAGTCAATATTGTAATAAGTCTTCCTTAATTAATAAAAGGGGACTTAATTTCATCCCTAGGGATTTGAAGAGTCACATGTTGTGGAGGACAATCGAAAATTCATGTGGGGGGTAAGTGAAGAGTCCTCTTGAAATCTATAAATTGTAATGACTTCCCCATTCTTATTAGTTGTCAATTTTTTGTTCAAGAGTAGATAACTACTTGTGATAAAAAAAGAGATAGCTATTTTCTTCTATTTCCCTTCTCATATGTTCTTCCATTCCTCTCAATGTACAACTTTTCCAAAGTATCAATGAAGAAGAAAGGAGTTTCTTGCTTTTCTTGATGAGGGAATTAATGAAACTTTGTGTTCATAATTCTATCTTGTCTTGGTGTTAGTAAAATGTTGTTTTCTTTGTGTTTATGTGTGATGATATGTTCGATTAATCTTTGTAGGCATCTAATTTTCTACTTGCGATATTAATCCCCTCTCCTTAATTCCCACTCCCTTTTCCCACCTACTCAAAGCAAATTACTCCTTGCAAGAAATTGTAAGAATTTTCATGCAGTTCAAGTGGATGTTCCTATTAGATCTGAGCCTCTAGGCCACCCACATATTTCATTTTCATTCACATAGAATAAAAGAGCTTCATCATTCAAGTAAAGGGACCTAAATTCCCAAAGTTTTGGTGGATATCCAACAATTTGTCCAACCGACAAATTTTCTTGCAAACAAAGTGATAAAAATTCTTCACACCAAATTTCAGCCTCTTTTGATCTAATTTTTTTGATTTCTTTTGATTTCATTTTTTTTTATAAATCTACTATATATAGTTTGTAACTTATTTACATTTTTGGAAACCTCATAAAATTTGAGGTTGGGTCCATTCTTTGTATTTTCATATTTAAGGTAATATATACTTAGAAATTCTTAGGTCAAATTTAGTCAATGGGTAGAATGTTTGATTCATATATAACACATATTTTGATGGTTTATGGTTATTACTTGCCTCGGATAATTTCCCCCGGATTGACAGTAAACTAGAAAATAAGTCACATCTTTATCCATGCATTTCTAAATAGATATGTTTTCATCAACCATTGATCCCAATGATACTCTTTATTTTCCACCATCTAAAATTGAGGTGACATTCACGAGGAAGTGAAACAATGGTAACTTTTATATAGGATAAATTATTTTCCTTATTGGTAACATATTTGAATGAAAGTTTATATAGGTTTAAAAGGATATGGTTTTTGAGTTGAAAACCTTAATTAATCCACCTCATACAACCACTCACACACAAGCACACCATATAGGAGGAAAAAATAGACCAAAAATAGGGCAACCATTCCAAGGGTCAAAATCAAACCTACCAAAGATGGAAATCTGTAAGTTTAAAGTTACAAATGTGAATTCATGGAAAGTATCGTGGAACAATATTTTAAGTTGCACAATATACCAGATGATGTAATGGTTGACATAGCTTCACTACATTTAGAATTTGAACCATGGTTGTGGTACCATTGGATGGTGAGTGACAAAAAAAGGAAGATTATTAGTTGGGAGGAATTTATTAATGACTTAACAACCCGCTATGAGTAGCCATGGAAGGGAAGTTACTTCACCCAATTAACGAATCTCAAAAACAATATCCATAGGTAAATATAATGTTGAGCATATGATATTGGAGATCCAATCTCCAGAAGCAACACCTTATTAGAGAATACAATTTTACCTCAATAGAATAAATGATCAAGTTAATCATGGCATTCATTTGTTGGAACCATGTATAGTTATGAAAGCTATGCAGAAATAACTACACATTGAGAAATGAAACTCAACTACTAAGAGATTCAAACAAGGTCAAACTATGGAATGGAGAGATAAAATGTGTTATATATCTCTAATCAACATGAAGTAGAAAAAAGAGAAAATGGTTTATGTTTTCATTATGATAGTAAATGGTTTAGAGGTCATAAGTGTGTTGGTGGAGAGAAAAGACTCGTGGTTATTGAAAATGAGGCATTGGATGAGGAAGAAATTGATAATGCATAACCAATAGTAGAACATGAGCATGCTAACTTGGAGGAGGAAGAAAATCCTACTATCTCACTACATGCATTAAATGGGATAAGCACACCACAAACACTCAAATTTTTTGGTTATATTAAAAAAAAAAGGTGACAGTTTTGATCGATATAGGAGTACCCATAACTTCATCAATAGAAAATTAGCTAATGCACTCAACTACTTTGTGTTTCATGTCTCCAATTTTCAAGTCATGATTGTTAATGGGAAACAACTCTCTTGTGGTGGTAAATGTCATCATATCAAACTATCAATGAGGGACTATCTTCTCGATTCTAAAATGTTTTCCATCCCAATTGGGGGAGCTGATGTAGTTTTGGGAGTGTAATGGCTTAAACAATTGGGAATAATGTCTTTCAATTTTCAACACTTATTCATGACTTTTAGTATGAATGGAAAAAATTAAAAACTTTGTGGGATGCAGTCACCACCAAGCCAAATTATTAACTCTTGTAAAATTGAGAAACTAATTAAGAATGGAACTTATGGTGTGTTGGCACAACTAAATTTCTTATACACACATGATGTAGAAAACCAAGCTCTATCAACTCTTTAAGAGATTATTCAAAACCATCAACAGGTATTTTAAGATACAAAGATCCTACCTCCAATCCAAGATCATAACCATGTAGCTCAGTTGATCCTAGGAAGTATCCCTCTTAATATTAGACCTTACCACTATCCCTATCAAAAAATGTTAGAAATGGAAAAATGGTCATGAAAATGGTTGAATCATGCATTGTTTGATCCTAGTAAAAATGTGTATTCATCTCCAATGATTACGATTAGAAAAAAAGAGGAATTAAAGAGAAGGTTCCCAGACTACAAGAACCTCAACAAGATCACTCTCAAAGATAAGTTTCTTATTCTTGTCATTTATGCATTATTAGATGAATTGAAAGGTGTTGTTTTCTTTACTAAGTTAGATTTATGTTCAAGGAACCATCAAATTATAGTAAAGGATGAGGATGTACGTAAGACTACAATTCAAACACATGAGGGTCAATATGAATTCATGGTTATTCCATCTAACCATATGAGGGTCACTAGGAAAGTAATCGGTACCAAGCTCCCAGTTGGGTCAAAGTTACCTAAGGTAGATGAAGAAGGAAAGTTCATTATGGAACTTGACAAAGTCATTGAGAAAAGAGTGAAGCAACTAAGAAATTGAGCAATTACAAAATTTCTCATCAAATGGAAGAATCTACCAATTGAAGACACGACATGGGAAGATGAACAATTCATGCTACAACATCCTAAGTTGCTAAGAATTCATGGCAATGCTTCTCTAAAGGGGAAGGACATTTTGTTTCATTAACATTATATATTCATATGTTTATTAAGGTTGTGTACTAGAGTGTTCATTTATTATTTCTTATTTAATAAGTTACATTGACCTAATTGGGATGAAATGATATGACCTAATTAGGATGAATGGGTGTGACCCTTCATATTTATGTATATAAATATGGGTGGGTGTGATTCTCCCAAAGGCATCACATATCATATCATTCAATCTATTTAATCATTTATTCTCATTTTTGTATGTATCCCCCTCAAGGGACTATATTCGAGTAATTTGATTAAATAAATATCTTAACATATTACATGCTCTTGTATATAATAACCTTCATCGTATTTTGATTGTTTTTATTCATCCTAAATCATAGGTTATTTTAGGAAAAATATTTCAATCAATAAATTACTTGTATGGTGAGAATTTTTCATGTTTGATTTCATATCATACCATCTAATTTTCTTGGGTATGCAAATCTAAACAGGGAAAATCTTAGACTTAATGAAGAAACTCCTTTGGTTGATTCAAGACAATTTTTGAAAAATAAATTTGACTATAAAAATGCATCTAAAGGTGCAAGTATTAAAATCGCTTTAACAAAATACATGAATAATGTGTCTTCCTTAAATGATATTATATCATCAAGTTATAAGAATGGTTTTAGATCATTATATGAATATCCTTCAATTCCTTAATAATATTTATTTGGAATATATTTTTAAAAATCTCTCGTTTCTTTCTCAATTTGGTCTTTCTATACATAAGGTTTTCCTTGAATTGTTCATCTTTAACTAACAAGTGATATATTTCTTTCACAATTTTTCTATGTTAGACATTAAGTCAAGGTGAAATGTCAAAGCGAAAAGGATTTGTAACATGTTATTAGGACATAGTTCAATTATAAAGATAATGGAAAAGTTAATTTTTATTGAAAAACATACTCTTATATATATATATATATATATAAACAAGAGATATGCAATGGTGATTTTACAAAAATGGGGGTGAGAGAGTCACATCCCAAAATGCTAATCACATCAAAGGCCATGTAGGCCTCGAGAAAGAGGCCAAATTACATAAAAATCATAATAGAAGTGTGAGCATCAATAAAAAAGAGCAAACAAAACAAGGAGCCATAAAACTAGGTCGTAACGACAAACATGGCAAACAGAGGAGGCGATGGACTATCAAGCTTGTCACCCCATCCAGAACTAGGATGAGTCGAGTCTAGGATGGGTTCCCACCCACTTTCATCTTGATGTTGGTGTTTTTCTCAGGATTATCGGAAGAAAGACACAAGGGAGAAATATCAAGGGTCACGGTGGGAATTTACCTTGTTCAGGGGCATTCCAATCACCACCACTAGAATCACCAAGTTGACCAAAGACCCCGCCATGAGCATGGGAAGGGGGTGAGAGAAAAGGGACCACCACCAAACAGGAGAGGGGCTCCGTGAGTGCCATCTATGAAACCCCTTGGCCCTAGGACAAAGGAGGGAGAGTAGTGTGGACCGAGGTGGTGAGTGACGACGAGCAGGAGCATCTAGAGGAACCTAACTAACCGCATAGGGGACAACCCAATGGTCGAGAAAGGACTGGGGATACTCAACCTCTAGACAAAATTTTCTCACCTAGTTTTGGATATGGAACATCACAAATGGATAGAAAAACCACTTTATTAGTAACATAAAAATTATATCCATAGGAACATTATTAAAAATGGCATTATTTATGTCTTTCCAAAGATGAAAAAGAATATCAATTTTGAAGATGTGCCAAAATTTGTTGTAAATTGCAGGTAACAAGGTCGAGTCCCCAAAAGAACCATTTTCTAAGTAAATAACTCCAGAGAAAAGGGTTTAAAAAGGGAATGAATCCATTTCCGACTAAGCATGAGGGAAAACCCAAAAAAATGTTTAATAGACTCGGTTGATGACAGACTAGGAAAGTGGGGTTAAAACCCATATTCTTGAGTCGATCCCCAACTGGAGCCCTGGTGTAGAATACACCACAAAAATGAAATTTTTTGGGCTCGACAAGAACGTTCCAAACTCTCTAAAACCGTGTTTCCAAAGCAGATTCCGGGAGGCAAAATTTCAATGGTGATTAAGCGTGTCAGTGGGTACCGAATTAGGGGTGAGTAATGAGTATCCCAAACGGTGTTTTTAATGGTAGAGAGGCATATAAGTAGGCTAATTCAGTCACACACCACCATGGAACACCAGAGGTGACACCAATTTGTGCACATATTCATCAAGTATGTAAGCAATGATTTTCATGATTGGTCAACATCTTGATGTTGAAGATTGAATTTAATAGCAAGGGAACCCCATGAAAGCTAGGATCTAGAGTGTCTATAAAATAAATCACCCACCACTTTGATTCCTTTTCTTTTGAAAATATGAATGGATTTAGCCCATGGAGCCAAAGCAAGAGGGCCATCATGAAAAGTGAGAATATAAGACCACTAGAGAGAGTGAGAGTTAAAAGACAAACCAGATCTGAAACCATATCCCTTCCAGATTAGGTGTGGTTTAAGCATCTCCCAAGATTTTCAAATGCTTTGGGAAATGAAGGTGCCCCCAATTTTAATTGAAACAAGGAAGAGAAGAAGGGATTGGAAGTTGAGACCTTTCCAAGCTTGTCTACCCAAAGGATATCCTTAACAAATGTAATGTTAGAACAAAATCTTCCAAGCCTCATTACCCTCTAGGCTACAGATTAACCACTTAACACAGAGAGCACGACCTTGGAGTTTAATGTCAAGCAGCCTAAGGCCCCTAGCTTCTTTAGGCCTATATCAAATATCCCAAGAAACCCTATGGAACCCTTTATGTTCCTCAGAATTATCCCATAGAAAATCCCTTAGAATCTTCTCAAGTTTGGCATAAACAAAGCATTAGATAAAGCCCAACAAGAGGAATAATAGACATGAGTAACAACTAAAACCTTGAAAAAATCCAAAAATTGTTTGTTAGAGAAAGAGGTTTGGTGATCCAAAAGGAAATCTTGTGCTCAACCCATTGGACTACATAGATCCAAAGTTGTCACAGAAGTATCCTAGAAGGAAAAGGGAATGCCAAGAAATTTGAATTGAGTACCCAACTAAATCCAACTCCATTGTAAACCTTCCAACCAAGGAGGAATAGGAGACTAGGACTGTCAATAGCACTAGGTTTTTTCCCATTGAATGAAGGATCCAAAAGCCAAGAAAAAGTATCAAGACAGTCCAAAGAAATTTGAACAAACTATTCCTCTTAAGGAGTGTGAGAAAAGAGTCATCTACAAAGTGGCCATTGATGATGCTGATCCAAGGCAGGTAGAGAGATCCCTTTAATCATACCTTGAGAAGCATTATGGGCTAATAGGTAGCTAAAACCTTCATGTTGCAAGCACATACAGTGAGGGGGATAAAGGACACCCTTTTCAAATGGATATGAACAAACCAAACCTAGAGGATTGAGCCCCATTGATGGTAATGCAAGCTCCAATGTTGTTAAAAATAATTTGCATAGTGTGATCATATCTTGATCCAAATCCAAGAACTTCAAGCTAACCATATTGAAATACCATTCAATTCGATCATAATATTTGGCATAATCAATTTTGATAAATAAAGCCTTCTGGTTAGAGAGACGATCCCATTCCATTCCTTCCCAAATAGTAATAATATTATCTAAATGTACATGTGTTTGATAAAACCAATCTGTTTCACTTCTAACAATAAGGGGAAGGAGATTGGCAACCCTGTTAGACAAATCCTTTGCAATAATTTTGTAAGACATATTAAGCAAGGTGATAGGTATCCAGTTTGAAATTTGTTCAGGGTCTCCAAACTTGGGGATAAACTTGATGTTGCCTTGGTTGATCAACTCACCCAAAGAATTAGAATTTAAGGCTTCAAGGTACACATTATGTAGATCAGCTCCCAAAGTGTCCCATAGGGTTTGATAGAATTTAGAGGGGAAGCCATCAATACCTGGAGCTTTGTCAAGAGCCATTTGAAAGGTTGTTTCCTTAAGGTTATTCGAGGGATAAAGGTCTATCACACACAACTCGTTGAGAGTGAGTGACTTTGTAGGGCACAACTTGCATGCATTTTAAAAGAGCCTCTTCTCTAGCAGGGGTGGCAGGATGGGAGGAAAAACCCCATGATAATGGTGGAAAAACACTTGGAGGATGTCCAAAAAGAAGTGTGTCAAACATTTCCTTGAAAAATAGATTTGATTTGCGTAGAAGAATGTTTGGTGCGAAGCATGCAAAGAAACTCTTTGGAGGCTTTGTCCCGAGTTTGAGCTAATGTAAATGAGCATGTAGTAGAGCACCCCTTACTTTGTAAGCTTCCTCCACCTTAAGTTTGTGCCTCCAATGGGCAGCCTAGAGTTGCAAGGTTTGATTGAAAGGAGAGGCATTAAGCTCTTGTGAGATTCGTTGAAACTCATGATATGAAGCCTCATGTGCAACCTATTGAAAGAGAGTAGCTTGTTTTCCATAGATGCAAAGGAAGGTGTTGGTTATTTTAAAGGTATCATTACACCAAGTAATATAAGCCCTCCCCAACTAAGAGTGAGGAACCAAGTTCCAAATGCATTGGATATGCGACTGATACCCAAACATGCTTCAGGTGCACAATGTTTAAATAAAATTGAGAGTTAACCTTGTGTTTTTTGCAGGTTTAACCCAGGTAATATCAAATAAAATGGGAGAATGATCAAATAAGAGAGAATTGTCAACAACCACAACAGGCTTGCCTAAATTAGGAGAAAGATAGAAGAAGTCTTGACTTGGCATAAGAACATGGTCCAGATGTTGAACAATTCGATCTTGAACCTTGTTGAAAAATGGACCAGGTGAACTAGGCAGAATTGGATCTCTCCTTAAAGGGGATGTTGGGGTCAAATAGTTTGAGCTTGTGCCTTAGATAAAACCAGGCCTCCCACTCTCTCTCGGCACCAATGCATGGGAAAACAACCAACCTTGTCTTCTATGTATTCAACCATATTAAAATCACCACATATGATCCCAAGAGAATTAGGGAGTCAATAAGCACCGCTGGACATAGCTCATTCAACAACATCATTGGAAGCATAAATATTGACTAACCTAAGGATACGCCTGTCAAAATTGAAAAGAGTGCAAATCACTCGATGAGTGGGAGTCGAGCCCCATGAAATCACATGTTGTGCATGATTAGGGGCAATCAATGTCATGAACCCTACACGTCTAGGGTCATGATGAGACACGTCATAAATATCATTGAGCTAGATGGTGTGAGCAATGAGTGGATAATTAAAAAGCCTATGAATTTAACTTCAGAGACAAAGAACACACATATGATGAAAGTGAAGACAATTGTCCCTAACCAAATATCTCTGGGTGGGATCAGTAAGGCCATGTATATTCCAAGAGTACACAATCATTGGATGGAATCGAGGTACATAGATCCCTCATCATCAAGATTGGAGAGGGTAAAAAATTAGTTGTGGGACGAAGTGACATGAGCAACATCTACCACTGACCACAATCTAAATTTTTATTACACAAATTCACCTTCTTCCACTAGGGAAGGGCTATGGGATCGACTAAGACGAGATTTTTGGGGAAAAATAAAGTTAGTTTTCTTCCGTGAATGGTGCTTATGGAAACCCGTAGGGGAAAAGATACCGATGTAACAAGAGATTTAAAGGTAATAACCGCATAGATAACCAACAGGAGGAGCGGGATGGAGATGGGGCAATCGTGGGTGGATGAGGTACAACTTTTTTGGCATGAAGAGTAAAGCAGAGGAGTGGCTCCATTAATGATTATTAGTCGATAAGAGGAAGTTGAGGGTTTTGCAGGACCACGAGTGACACCCCTTTTATTGGTTACCGTGGTCCACCCATCTAAGGATGAGGGGGCTTTTGATTTCGTTTGTGTCTTCTTTTTTGCGGCGACATAGGGTGGGATTCGGTCATGAGAGGACAATTATGAATCATATGGTCATAAGCTTGACATCGAAAAAATATATTGGGTAAGTTAATATAAAGAACACGTTGAGAAAAATGGGTATCTCCAACTTGAATATCAATGGTGTCTTTTAGGTCTTTGGATAAATCCACCTCAACACAAACACACTTTTGAGGGCGAGCGTTGAAAATTTTGGGTTGTTCAAAACAAATAAGTCGACCCAAGGGTTTGATCAAGTGTTCAACAAATCCCTACAAAGGGATGAGGCGACCCAGGAAATTCCACCCATACTGGTATTTTAAGTTTGACTTGTTCGGAAACCTAGAAATCCCTTGTCCAGTGAGAAAACACATAGCTAGCGTGTTTCGAATGAACCAGAGACCATGGTTGACAATGTCTTTACAATGTTCAACATTGTTGAAACGAAACAAGAAAAAACCCTTGGTGAGGTTTTGCACTCCCTCGAGCTTGACACCATGGTGTTGCTAATGGTTGTGAACCCATTGCTTCAACAAGTTTTCAAGGGGGACTCGACCAACAAAATACCCAACAAGGGTGAATGATTCAAGCCAATTACAAGCCTTATCAAATTTAGGTAAATAGCCCACTCAACGAAATAACTACGTGTGCAAAGCAAAAGTCCTGCCAAAATCCCAAGAAAACAACAATGTGACAGCAAATCAATACGGGTAACAACAAGCATTGGAGGACTTGAGACCTAAACCCTAGCAGAGTTGTCATACTCGCATCTCATAAGTATCTTGTTCATTTAACTTGGGTGGACATTTGGAAAGTAATTTGATTCCAAGCATTTCAACAATTCACATTTAATGTTGAGCCACTAGAAATCCAACAACAATTTATCAATATTTTCGCCTAAAGTTTCCTTCATAGATTGAACATCCTAAGGTCGAGGTCTCATGAGTGGGCAAGCTAAATTTCTTGAAAAGGTGTGGGAGAGAAAAAATAGGATATTTTAGTACTAGTAGGGTCTCATGATTTTTTATTTTTCTCTGTTGAGATAAAATAGGAGTTTTTAGCATTAGCAAAAGTACGATCCCATGAATCTCAAATAAACTATGGAAGGGAAAAAAAGGGAGAGAAACTTAAACATAAATGGCAAATGTCAAAAGATCTCCCTAAAATTTTAAGCAGCGATTTTTTGTGTGCGCCCCCGATTACTTTATGGGGCTAGAAATGCTCTCCCTAAAATATAGTTACTTAGAAATTTTAGGAGCTTTGTTGGATTTTAGCTGTAGTAATTATTATTTTTTACATGAGACCACATTTACCAAATAAATAGAAGCACTAGCCCCACCATAGAACCAAGTTCTAAGAGTGAGTTCATAGCTAAAAAGTGTATAATATTTTTTCATTCTTGAAAAGAGTTGTGAACCAACTTTCTTCTCATTGAGTCAACTTAACATTAAAATTATCTCGTGAACCCTATCTCTCATACTCCCATCTAAGATATTCTATACCAAAGTCATATTCTTGATACTCTTTACCTCTAATTAATTTATTTAAAGCATAAATTAAAGTTTGTGTATGTATATAATCAATAACCTTTTGGGTATATGTTTCATTTAGAGCATTATTTTGGTTGAATGAGTCTATACCTAAAACAAAACTCAAAGTATTTAGTTTCTTCAAGATAAAAAGACAATCAAGGTAACATTCTTAATCTTTTCACAATTTATAAAATTTGAGAAATATTTTTACATTAAACTACGTAGAATTTTCTATATTTCGAATCACTATCCATATTTCATCATTGAGAAAATCATATTGATCAAAGTGTCACTCAACCATTTTAAGTCCAAATGATGATGTTCTATAAAGAGACATTTGAGCTTCAAATGGGCAGTTTTCTTTCCCTCTCCATGTTGGTCGATGAGCCATATTATTCCAACCTACTAAGAGACTTCTTCGGCCGGTCATCATGACCTTTACCTAATACTCCAAATTCAATTCAAACTAGGCCGTGTGTCGGCGGAAGCCAAGAGTGTCCACGTGTACCCATAAAAACGGGTGTTTATTCATGTACGTACTAAACGAGGCACGAGGAGAATCTTTTCAAAGCCGTTGAATTGACTTTTTCAAAGGTAGGACTATGAAACAAACCGTCCTTGTCGCCCCACGCCTTCGAAGAATACAACATATATGAAAAAACATATCCTTTTGGTTTCACACAGGAAGAAAATTTGTGTAGAGTTCACCTTTACTTATTTCAATTTTTTTGCAAAATAGTTAAAAGTAGATACTACATTAATTTTTTTGTTGGTGGGTTTGTGTATTGGTTATTAGTTTCACTTAGTTAGGTTTTGGTTGGAGTGTTTTTTTTTTTCAATTGTTTGACTTTCGAAGTCTTTAATCTTGTTTTGTTTCCTTAAATTTTGTTTTCTCCTTTTTCGATACGTTATTTGTTGGTTATGGGCAGTTCACAATTTTATATAGTATGCACTCTGTTTTTACCTTTGTGAGTCCTTACCCTTGTTTTGACTTATTTGGGGTTTGTGTGCCTTTGATTGCTTGTCGGTCGGGTCATAATTTGAATTTGATAAGTCCTGCAGTAAATGCATGAGTGTGTTAATGCTTTTAGGATAAGGATAAAATAACTAGCAATTGCAAATGAGTTGCAAGTTACGCCTTTAGGAGAGGGCTTGAATTTTATGTGTATAATATGGTTTGGATGTAAAATATATTCTATGATCTATGATAGATGTTTGAGCGAAAAACATAAGTTACATTTTGCTAAACATTCACATGTCTTTATGTAAGGTTCCACATTCTCGCATACATGTCTATCAAACATTTGCAACTATATCTAACAAAATTCCTCTATATTTTGGCACGGGTTGGGAGTACTTGGGCAAATTTAAACTAATTGGGTTAGAGCCATGTTTGTTGCATATAGTGAAACAAGGTGAGGAGTATCTTTGGCAAATGTAAACAGAAACCACTCTCTGTGCACGAGTGGTGCAAGCGGTTCGAAAAGCCGATGAATATGTACAATAGAGTAGAATCGGATGGATAAGAACACAAAATGGAAGCCTCGTTTATAAGAAGCGTGGAGATGCTCTTCCGCTACAACATCTTGGGTATCATGGCGGGTTCTTAATCTCATCTACCCACCAAACATAAAATTCCCTAGAGATATGTCATCTCATGGAATGAAGTGATTGAAGGATACTAACAAAATGGGATTGTTGTCTACGCTTTGGGAACATTTAAATGCCAAAATATGAACTTTTGTAAATAAACGCCAAGTGTTCAACCAAATGATACAACATGTTATCTTTTAAATGAATATCATAGTTGTATCTTACAGAAGACATGGTCATCGTCAAGAGACATTGTGATTGTTTCATCAAATAAAACAACTGTATATTCACCCCGATCAACTCACCTATACCAACATACGTGTGGCCCATAACAAAATACGAGCTTTATAGCAACGTATGACATCCATCAAGGCATATTAGGCAATGTTTTTTTGTTGGAAGTTACTATATTGTCCTCTCCCCATCACACAAACTTAAAATAGAAAAATTACAACTCCAATAAACTAAACATTGTTATCCTCTCGGCGTAAATTGCAACTCATTTAGAACTGCATCGGATTCTTACAATGACTTTATTTTAAAATAAACACATAAAATCAAAATTAAAAAATAAATACTAAAACGTATTAAACAAATATAAAACTAAAACTAAACAAAAGAATTATCCCCACGCATTTCACTTTTAAAGGACCTCAAAATTAAACCAAATTCCTAAAAAAAAATTATAATTACGTAAGACTTAACATTTAAAAAACAAACTTTAACAAAGACTCCAAAAGATAATTTGACTCTTTATAAGAACAAACTATTTATTTTCCAGGCACACGTATTTAAATACTAAATAAAAAAACTTATTGACACAACACACTAAAAAGTTAAAACAAGACAATTAAAACTTACATAACACGTGAACCAATAAATAAATTAAAAACAAGAGTTACAAGTCGATGGAATGACAGAACTGATGCAATAACTATTTTCCTCAAATTTTAAAAATCTTTATAGATTATTTTACATCTATTTAGTGAATAAACAATTGACACATATCTCAGGAGATATCCAAGGCACAACATCAATATATTTTAACAGTAAGAGAAATTATTATTTTCATGATCAAGCGCAACAACCGAAGCTTTAAAAGAAAATCCTAGTCGCGTGACTACTAAAGATAGCGATGACCGATTTATACTAAGAAGCTTGGCGATAAAGCGCTTGGTTTTTCTAACACCATCTGGGAAGGATGTTGTAGAGGTTGCTGGCATTGGGTGTTCCAAGAGCACTGGATCCCCGATCGTTGATCATTCTTTGTTGTAGCTATTGGAGGGACAATCAAAGTGATAGCTATTTCATGAGTAGGGGGGTGATTTGCATGTTCAACAAACCCTTCTCAGCCTTTCCTATGTTCATTCATCTAAACATTGGCAACCACATATAGGAGGTGAGCTGGAAATGTTGATTACAGAAATAATATACAATTGTTCTTAAAATCTTTCTATTATTTCTATGGACTATGAAAGCATTAAATCTTTGATTGTAATTTTTGTTTAAAAATTGCACTGGTTTAATCATTTATTTTAAATTTCATTTTTAAGAAGAAAAATTAATTATTAGAAATTATTTGGTTATTTTTGTATGGAAGTATTACATTATAAACATTAAGAAGTACATTCAATACATTAAAGTTGATGTCGAAATTTTTTTTTATAAAAAAATCTTTAAAAAATTAGATTGAGTATCATCTTCAAGATACTTAGATGGATTATTCCTCTATCAAATATGAACAATTCAACCGTATGACACAAACATTAATTGACTATTTATAAAATATGCTCACTATGATTAAATTCAAATTAGGAACATGAGTTTTATTACAAATAGAACTATAGGAGATAGATCAGGACACCTCCATAGAAGGCGAGATAACCTAGCCATCACCTTTCTAATCTTTTTCAATTTCTTCTAAGCCTTCACCCACTTCTTGAAAACTATTATAAGAAGCACGCTAACATTCAATAATACTCAGTGTTATGAATAGTGTTTATACATTAAAAAACACCATTAATAACAAATTCAATCACTTCCCTTTTGCTTGTGTTGTCAATGTGGATGTAAAATGATGATGAGGAATCAGGACGAGTATGGCTCCTTTGTGTGCACATCAGTGCCAAATCTTGTTCCCCCACAAAAAATCGAGAATATGGGTAAGACACAAATCTATTGTTGCCTCTATTTTGGCGATGAGGATGCGATTTGATCAAGATTGAAAACAAAGCCCATAATGAAAGCTTGTTCAAAACCAGGCTGCACAATCACACTGAAAACGTCTCCTCCCAGTGTTATCTCTGAGCTCATCTATTTTCCTTTCATCTGCAATTTACAAAAACCAATAAGATCCTTCAATCTGGTAATCTGGTAATTGAGCCCTCCACAAAAATTTCTGCTACAGAAACCCTTCTGGCATCCACAAGAACAGAGCATCTTCTTCCTACCGTAATTTATGTTTTTTGACCGCTTCATTTATCTCCTAAGAAGGCTTTACATGGAGATATGTATCTCTGAGAGCAAGGAGCAGAAATGGCATTATGGCCATTGGATCTGTTTAACCACCAGGACTGTAAATATCAAATTTATAGCAGGGTTAAGAGATTTGAAACGAATTGAGGATTGTAAATATCTAGGATAGTAAAAATATCTAAGATTGTAGAAAAATATCTTGGATTGTAAAAAAATATCTAAAATCAGGCAACATGTAAAGTTAACTTTCCAACAATTCCTTCTTCAAAAAAGCATCTTGTATTATATTTTAATTAAAGTGGTTTGTATTTTGGCATGTAAAAGGACTTAAAACGTTTAAACGCCTTGCAAAATCCAGCACCTTATCCGGGTCTTAAAGTCGATTTTCTCATTCAACATTAACACGACACCTTTCGGATATATTTTAGTTTTTAATACCTCACTTCTCCTTTTTCCCCGCGAGGGGATTTATTACCACGTGTTCTGTAAGTCCTCTCTTACCAGAAATTACACGTCAACATTCTTCAAATCTTCCCCCCTCGATTATAGGCCACTTAAATCTGGGTAGTGTTGACGTGGCCCCTTCTCATTTGCCAAAACATACTGACACGTTTGTGGAAGAATATTTTGGAGTGGAATGGAAGTGGATGAAATAAATGAATGAATAAATGGCTTCCTCGGTTACAGAACCTCGTTAATTAATTTTTCATGGCGGCATTAGCAAAAAGGCTTTAACATCGTCTAAGAGCTCATTTTGCCGCTGGAAGTCACTGAAGTCACCTGTAAACCCATTATTCTCACATATCTTCTTCACATCGCTTAAAACAAAAATATCACAAGAAGCCAATGCAGGCCAAAATTAATTACAAAAATAAGCTCTTTGTTCTGATAAAACAACGCGGAATTCATGTGAAAAGAATTAAAGCTACCGAATCAGACTTCACTGGCGCAAATGCGCACGGACAAGATGTAATTTGAATGAATATCACGTGATCTTTCACCTAACGTCACGCCTCAAAATTCTTCTTCTTATTTTGTGAACCCGTGAAATTAAAATCCTATGGTTTTTTGGCAGTTTTTTCAGGTGGGACGAGCGGTGCATTTGGCGGTGTCGTTGGGGTTAATGTTGGCGATAGACAAGCTACTGAAAAGGGGGTTCCAGTGTGGCGGTTGTCCAAGTTTCCGAGCGCGCTTTTGGAATGTTTTGCATTTTTTCGGTGTTGACAGTGCAATCTTTGGATTTGATAAGACCCGCAGCGGCAATGGCGGTGGTCGATTTTTTTGAGCCCGCCACAACCTTTATACAGAGATGGCTGCCGCTCTTCTATGTCCCTTCTCTTGTGGTTTTGCCTTTGGCTGTAAAGGGCATTCCTGCTTCCTCCGCCGCTAAGATCGACGCTATCATCGGTAATTCTAATTCATTCTTAGCAAGGAGCAGAAATGGCATTATGGCCATTGGATCTGTTTAACATGACAAGACTATAAATATCAAATTTATAGCGAGGTTAAGAGATTTGAAATGAATTGAGGATTGTAAATATCTAGGATAGTAAAAATATCTAAGATTGTAGAAAAATATCTTGGATTGTAAAAAAATATCTAAAATCGGAGCAACATGTAAAGTTAAGTGGTCATATTTCATGGCATGAAAAAAGGACTTTAAAACGTTTAAACGCCTTGATAAAATCCAAAGACCTTATCCGGTCTTAAAGTCGATTTTCTCATTCAACATTAACATTACCACACCTTTTAGATATATTTTAGTTTTTAATACCTCACTTCTCCTTTTTCCGGGGGATTTATTACCACGTGTTACGTAAGTCCTCTCTTACTAGAAATTACACGTCAACATTCTTCAAATCTTCCCCCTCGATTATAGGCCACTTAAATGCAGGTAGTGTTGACATGGCCCCTTCTCATTTGCCAAAACATGCGACACGTTTGTGGAAGAATATTTTGGAGTGGAATGGAAGTGGATGAAATAAATGAATGAATAAATGGCTTCCTGCTGCGATTCTTGAACCTCGTTAATTAATTTTTCATGCTGCAGCTGGCATTAGGGCTTCAACATCGTCTCCAGCTCAGTGGCGCTGTCGCAGGAAGTCACCTGAAACCCATTATTCTCACATATCTTCTTCACATCGCTTAAAACAAAAATATCACAAGAAGCCAATGCGGGCCAAAATTAATTACAAAAATAAGCTCTTTGTTCCCGTGCAAAACGCAAGACGGAATTCATGTGAAAAGAATTAAAGCTGCCCGAATCGGACAAGTCTTCTGCCCGAGGAAATGCTCACAGGACAAGATGTAATTTGAATGAATATCACGTGATCTTTCACCTAACGTCACGCCTCAAAATTCTTCTTCTTATGACGAACGCTCGAACGTGAAATTAAAATCCTATGGTTTTTTGGTGAGTTTTTTTCAAGGAGTGGGATGAGTGGTGCATGGTACATTTGCGCGCGTGTCGTTGGGGTTAATGTTGTCGATAGACAAGCTTTGTAAAAGGGGGTTTGAAGTGGCGTCGACTTCAATTTCCAGCGCTTTTGGAATTTTTGCATTTTTTCGGCTGTTCTGTGGATGTTGGATTTGATAAGACCAGATGGAAAGATGGCGGTGGTCGATTTTTTGAATCCGGCACAACCTTTATACGAGATGGGTCGCTCTTCGTGTCCCTTCTCTTGTGGTTTTGCCTTAGCAAGGCTGTAAAGGGCATTCCTGCTTCCTCCGCCGCTAAGATCGGCGCTATCATCGGTAATTCTAATTCATTCTTAGCAAGGAGCAGAAATGGCATTATGGCCATTGGATCTGTTTAACCAGCAGGACTATAAATATCAAATTTATAGCAGGGTTAAGAGATTTGAAATGAATTGAGGATTGTAAATATCTAGGATAGTAAAAATATCTAAGATTGTAGAAAAATATCTTGGATTGTAAAAAAAATCTAAAATCAGGCAACATGTAAAGTTAATTGCCGGAATTTGACACTTTCCAGCAATGCCTTCTTCAAAGTAAACGCCTCCGGCGAATTAATTAATTCACATAAGAGTATTGATTTTAAAAGAGCACACTTTATTGTTTCTAAGACCACCCTCATGTCAAAAACTAAATTAAAGCCTTTAGAGAGCACTCTTGCACTTACTATTTGTTTTATATCCATTGAAAGACAAGGACTAGGACATTTACATTTATGAAATTGCTTGTTGATTTCCATCAAACATTGATTTCAAGACATTTTTCCTGAGGGGAGTTTAATGGGGTATGCCCCCAAATCCAAACCCCTTTTTACGCTTTACAAGGTGGTGATGTTGAATTAGGGTTTGGAGCAAGGATAACCATTTCTTGGCGAGTTATCTATAATAAAACAAAAAAATTGAGTTAGGTTTTCCGAGTCCAAAACTATTTGATTGCATTCATCGGACGATTACACATTTGAAAGAGGGTGTTGTTAAACTATATTATACGATCGGGGCCCAAACATATACACACTTTCTACATAATTAGTCAAGTTGATCGCGTGGTTATGGTATTATAGTTTAGTTTGTCTTGCTATCTAGACTCGTTTCACATTTTTTCACTGATGAATGTCACTAGAATCGACAAAAGCCAATATCATCCTAAAAATTGTAACTCCCTCTAGTCTTTCCGTTATTCTTTTATTTTCTTTGTTATATATATTCAAGTATATTATGTAATTAGGTCTTGATTACTTGTTTTATCTAAATTAAACCTAATGACAATTAGATTTTGTTAGTGTAGTATATTTTTAATTATAAAACCAAATTTGAAATCTACACTTCAGTGAATACCCAACCCAATTTGTACACAACCCAAGATTTGATCTTTTGATAAAACCCGCATTTCTTGTAACATTGTAGAGATTTGTTTTGCCTCTTGTTTCTAGAATTAATTGTCCTAGGGTTTATTTTATTTACTCCTACCTTCTAGCCCTAGCTCATGTGTTTGTGATATTAGTTGTCTATTGTTCCTTTAGATGGTATATATTTTATGCCATCCAAATTGATTAGATCCATAACTCCAACCAAACAAAGTGCTAGATTAAATTCCAATCTAGCTGGTCTTGTGGGAACTTCCTTGATTCATCCTAAAGTTTGTATGAAAAATAAAACGATTCCCCTTAATAAGGCCCAAGTTAACCTTGAAATTATACTAATGTTTCTCAAGACTCTTATGGATCTCAATCCTTTAAAAGATTCTCATGTGTTTATTGAAGGTCAAAGTGATAAAGGGAAAGAGATTGCTCTAGAGGATCAAACTAGAATCTAAGACTTACTCAATCTTATACAATATATCTTGAATAACCATAATTAAATAGTTGATGCATTAAGTGTGATATTAGATGACCAATTCAAAAATTCAAGGTCAAGAACATACCACTAGTAGGCGATTATTCAAGATAATACATGTATAAGGTGAACCGGATATTTAAATGTAAGTAATTAATGATCAATCATATACTAATAAAACCTTATGTACCTTTTCACATGGTCATCTCTCATATTTCTTCCAACATCATTATTTTCCGTGCTTCTCCTAGTGCTTAGGTTTCTTTTCTTCTATAACTCCTATGGTTGATTCGTGTGTTTCCTCTTAATGTTTTCAACTCCTTCACTTGCTTATCAACTTCAATCCATTTGTACCAATGCTTCATAGTTTGTTAAGCTTTTCCAAGTGATGTTGTTGATAATTAGAACCTTATTTTCATCCATTTAGGTTGATCATGGTTGATGATATCAATTAAGATCTAGCTATCAACTTGAAGTTATTTTCTCCTATAAATAGGTGTCATTGTTGTCATTTATTTGTATCATCATCTCATCGTTTTCTCTAATTTCACTTACAATTCCCTTAAAGGTTTAAATTTTAGTGGAGCTTATACCTATAAGTCTACTTGGTGCATTCAACTATTAGGAGAAATAAGAAAAGGAGTTACAACAACAAGGTCTACCAATTTTGAGGAGTCCCCAAATTTTGTCTATCTAGTTCTTCTACCTACACCTCTTGTAATCCAACAACAACTACTCTCTCGCGAGATGTTATAAACCCTAATTTAATACACCAACAATATATTTAAAAAGGCTAACATCCATAACCCTTATTTTTCATTTATGTTGGTATGATTGATCATGTTTGATGTATCATGTATTAGACTAGGATAGAGTAGCATATCTTTTTCTATTGCCTTATCTATTATAGCCCTTTCTTATTACCACCACATGACATCACAACCCTTAGTCTCAATATCTTTACTCTTGTTTATTATCTTGTAGTGTATAGGTGTCAAAATACATTGATCATTGGTTTCACCGAGACTTAGACATCTCATTTCATCACTATGATCGTCATTGTGCAAAACACACACATATATATATATATATATATATATATATATATATATATATATATATATATATATATATATATATATGATTGTAAATTATACTTTCTTACTTGTCTTAAGGCAACATTAATCACACAAATGATATGTTAAAACCTTAAGGAAGACAAGGTGATCTTACATGTACATTATTGGGCCCTTAAGGGTGGGTATTGTAATATAAGGAATGAAAAAAATACTAAATTGCATAAATAAAAATAGCTTCATAAATAGATAAAACCCTAGGTCATATGCTATTACTCTATGGAAAATACAAGTTTAAGAAAATGATAAATGTAGATAATTATGATTATTTGATCTCTTTTGAATTTATTTGAGTACATCCTATAATGTTAACCAATATTGTATATATTAATTGAATATGTGGTGTTAAATAGACTACAATGCTCATGTATTTTTAGAAAAAAAAACTCAAATTAGGACATTATTGGTGTGCAAACCGACATCCAATAGCTAGATGTGAAAAAGGACAATGAGAACCAATTCAATCTTGACTTAACAAATACCAAAAAAGGGCCCAAAAGTGTTGAATGCTCTATGCATAAAGTTTGAAACATGAGATGGAAAAGGGGGATAAAGAGGAAGAGGTTTGAGGTTGAAAATAAGAGGGATTCCATTAAAAGTAGTTGTTTAGCTTTCTTACTACTTTGATAACGTGTGTCTTTGAATTCTGGTCATTCATCTATTAACTACTTTATTAACCACTTAATTGTAACTCTTTTGATTATTTTACTTCATAAACCTTTCTTAAACTAATGTATTAGAGTCTAATGTGTGATCCCATAGCACCAACTTTTTCTTTTAGGTTAAATAATATGTATTATTTATCACGTCGATAAGCATGCCCTTATTGGATTGAAGGTCGATGTCAAAAGAAACAAATAGTTATAGATTGGGTATGTTGAAAGTACGATGGAATTTGATATGTCAATGCATTGAAGTGGTATGTAAACCTGCTCACAATATCCATAAAGATTGTTCATGTAGTTTCGTGGCGAGGATGCATTGACAGAGGTTGAGGTGGCGTGTGATAATGACAATAACAAAGACTTAAGTGTTGTCGCCGCCCACCTCTCAAAGTTTGACATTGTTTCATTGATGCACCAATATGTGGTTGCTCCAATTAACTCATGTTTTCTTATCCATCATATGAAAAAGCTGTTGGAGGGGATCAATTATTGGTGCATCATCTGTTTTCCTACAATTTATCAATCTTAAAGATGAAAATGGGGGCTACAAAGTGCTATAGCAAGAATGCATTGGGATGGGTTTCAAACTTGGAAACTTTTGGATTTTCTCCATCATTATCTCATGTCGCAGAGCATTGACACTATATCACTAAATGCAGGAAACATGTGTCCAATGTGATTAGTTCATGTTTTCAAGCATGGAATCAGTCCATGCCAAAAATGGAGCAAGTAAATTGTTCAAAAAAAGTCTGGAAAATACATAAACTAGATCTCCTCCGGTTTCAACATGGATGTGAGGCACTTCTAAAAGTTTTCACCAACTTGGTTACTGAGCTCTTACATTGTAGCGTTTTGAGATTGTATTTGGGTCCATGCTCACAAGATCATGTTTCACTATGACCTTCAACAATCTCATTAAAAATGCGAATAAATTGGATATGGGTTCCGAGAAGTTGTTGTTGTCACATCACAACCTCCACCACATCACCAACACTCGCACCATGGGATTGGGGCCGATCGTCCTAAACATTATTTGATTAACCTTCAAAGGCTTTGACCTTGCTTCATTAAATTGTATCACTTTTCACCTCTTCCCACCTCTTTAAATGATAATAGCCACTTACGTTCATGTTTTTGCTTATAATGCGCCAACCGCATTTTATACCTAGTTTTATTAAGTGCGATCATATTTTGCGGGTGTACACAACATGCAAAGAAAATTTTGTATCTCACCTTCGTGTGGCCACGTACGTGGAAATCAAGGATAAAGGGATACATGTAATTTTAAATTAGTTCGATGCAAATTAATATTTTGAAAACCCATTTCCATATTTGACTTTTATTTTCTTGTAAGATGGTTTCTACCAAACAATACCGAGGAATTTAGTACTTTTAAATCTTTTTTACATTTTGCCTAAGATCTAAATTTCCTTTGAAAATAGAAAGGAGTGAGAATGTTGAAGTATTTTATGAATAAGTTGTTGCGCAATGCACAAGTGTTGCATGTTATCATACTTCTTCAATTATACCAATAGGCATGTATTCTACGGGAGAAGAGTGCCTAACTTTGATACATGTCAAATGATAGCAACGATTGTAGTTGAAATATGAATAGCAAGAGATCGAATCGAGTCATCCATGTGGCAATGTAAGTTGATTTAGAAAACATGTTTCAGAATCAGTGTTGTGACCTCTAAACTTATAATATCATTGTTTCCTATGATTTTCTTTAGCACCATTTGTTTTTGTGTTATCTCTTTATGACCATGTCTAGATCCAACATGCTTGATGTTAAAAACCAATTTAAATATGGCTACTGATTTTTTCTTCATGAATTCCATGGTTAGAATTGGCAAGAAATCAACTTCTTCAACCTAGAGTAGGTACATCAAATCTTAAATTAAGAAAACAAGGAATTTCTTTCAAACTTGTACATTACACGGTGACACTTTAATGATTTTATTAGTAAAATCCCTCATGAAACAGAGAGAACAATGCTCCCTTAACAACATAAGAAATCATATGGAGTCTCAATTTAAAACTCGTGATCCAAAAATAAAATATACCTTTCACTTATAAGGCAAACCATTGGAGGGGCTCAATTATCGATGTTTGTTCTTGCATCACATATATTCCTAAAATTACTCAAGCTTAAAAGCTGAAAAGGAGGCTACAAGGTGATACAATGCAAGCAAGCATTGTAGTTGGGTTTCAAACTTGGAACCTATTGGATTTTCTACATTTTATATTTTGGCCCCTTAAAGCGTAAATTGCACTTTTGTGAATAATATGAGCAAGACCAAGACAATAAAGTGTAGCACAAATAGCATATGTTATTTGGTTAGTAAGAATATAAGCCATGTAATAGGTGTGTGGAATGTAGGTATTTAATTCCTGCCTTTTTCTTTCCAACTTTCCATTCATGTCTTCGTCTTATTTAGCACATTAACCGCCATCAGTGAGTGACCCCCATATGGTGAAAAAAAGACATTATACTGATTTTCTTAATATAATTAACGAGGTTTCACGAGGGCAAACAATCCCAAGCCACCTCCTTCATGTGTCACTCTTCAATTGTTGCATAGGACATTTCTTGTAGGAACCGACTTGAACTCCCGTGATATACCTCTTTGACTAGAATTCAATCTCACTTATCCTTTTCCTATTGATATCTAGGCCTCACCAAGGGAGATCTCCCCTCGTCCACCTTGATTCCCTCCGAGAAGGTCACTTCCAAAATCAACAGAACCAAACCTACAAGCAATTCTCTTTGTCATGTGCTTGAACAATTAGTTTTTTCTTCAAGTTCAATAATTTAACTTCCCTCCTTTTTAAATCATGGAAAATTTTAAGGAACCCACCTAAAAAAACTTATAGAAATCATGGTGAATATGGCCGAAACCAGATTCACTGGGTTGGCAAATTACCTAAAATCAACGTTCGTGGCAATGGTGAAATAGAATATATTTTTGAAGGAAATTGTGGGTGGAGTGGCGCATGAAGGATATTTCTTGAACAAAATTCATTTTAAATCCAAATGGAGGTCTGTAACTCGAACTACCTTTGCCATATGTGCCTCCAACTACCACTCTGCCTCGCCTCACCGAAGACCCGAAACTTTATTAAATTAGTTCATTTTGCGAGCTTGGAGTCTGCGAAATGCCTTTGCCTTGAGGAGGTGGGAATCCCGCCACGTGTCCACCCGATATTCAATTCCAGTGTCGGGGCTCCTTTTGCATACCTTTACGCTCATGTTCCCAGAATGGGTGACACTTGTTCGCTCCTCATTCGTTGCGGCTTATCAAAGGTTTAATGGCTTCTAGGCGAGTTAGCGAAGTCTTTTAAATTTGGCGGGTCTATATATATATATATATATATGGTAAATTTAATCAAATTTCAAAAAAATCCCAAACATGTTGGCGAATGAGACCAAATGACTAGGAAGGTTCCATAGATTTCTTGGCGATCCAAGAATGTTTTAAAATCTCGGCCCATCGATCACACGATAATTCAATAAAAAATATACGTTGGGATTGGAGATCGTTAGCTATTTGTATGTGACAAATTATTGTTTGTGAATTTTTGGGCGAAACGTGGTCACTTCCATGGTCGTAAAAATAGCCAAATTCATATTCCATAATTCCTACTATTCACCTAATTACAAATATTTGCCGCTAATTTTTTTCCTAAATTTAACATTGCATTGTATTCTCCTCAATATCCTCAATCTACTATACTAAAAATACATTTCCTTCTAACACTTGACTTTCAAATCCTTTACCTAGTACATAAGAAACAATTGTTTCTTTTATGCCTATGGCATTCCTTGTGTTGTGTGCGATTACTAGTAATATAGTACTATTTCATTAAAAACAAAACCTACTATATCCATACTTGTACCCAAAATGTTTTTTTTTTTTTTTTAAATTTCTTTGTTTTTAATTTTTTTAAAAACTAATTTGGAGAGCATATAATGCTCGGCCATCCTTACGTAGCCACTTTTTCAATGAATAGTGATTTATGTGTTTTTACTCAAGTCACCAAATTTTGTTTGTAGAACTCTAATGTTAGAAATCAAATTACAAACCACCTTCGATAGATAAAAGACACAATGAATATATGTAGATTTGTTTGTGTTTGACCTTTTCAAGATTATATTATTTTTAAAAAGGGCACATATAACGGTAAGAAAGCTTGATTATGGATAGTAATAAATTTACAAAAATTGATTGCATTAGCAGAATTTAGAATATAATTTCACACACTCCGACAGCCTTTGATAGGAGGAGACCGGTTTTCAACCCTTCTGCTAAGTAGGTACACAACTTTTAAAAAACATTGCCCAACGATATCTTTTTCTCATAAAATGTATGATATGTACTAGACATTAAATTTTGGTACAGTACTAGTTAATTGGTATGGTGTGTTATTGGACTGTTATTTGATTATTGGTTTATATTATGTGCATGGTTTTTTTGTTTTTTTTTTGTTTTTTAATTTTTAATATGTTTTTATATATATATATTGGTTATAGTTTTTGATATTTTTAATATTTAGATTTTTAATTATTTATTGTGATTTTATTTTTGATTTTGAGATATTTGTTGTTTGTTATCTAATTTTATTTTCTTCTATATTTGTAATTATTTTTTGTTATAAATTTATAACTGTGTATTGTATAATATGATGTTGTTTGTGACATATTTTTTATGTTGTATGATTGTCATGATATACAATTGTTATGTCATGTACATGTTATTATTTTTATGTTTCTCATGTGTTTCCATGTTCCTAATCATGCACATGCATTGGGGAAACATAGTGTCCAACAACTATTTGTCTTATGCATGTTCCTAATATATATAGCTTTGTACATTTTGACTCATTGATATGAAACACCTAGTGATATACTAACTATGATTTCTATATCACATATTGCAGTAAATATGCTTATATCTTAAAGCAACATTGGCCCAAATTGCATGTTCATTAACTTTATTATATCTTACCCACTATTATTTAATGATACATACTTATTATGTTTTAATTATCTATATCTAATTTTTTAGAGGCGATCCAAATATCAAAAGAAAGCATACATTACTCATTACATTTTTGGGCATGCTTTCTTCAACGATATGACATACTCATAAGACTTTCTCTACATATCGAGGGCAAAAAGGTAAACAATTCAACTTATTTTTCAAGGCCATTGTTTTTTCGATAGTATGATAGATCCAAGGGGAATCTGTTACATATTAGGGACAAAGGGGCATGTGATCAATCATACTCAATAATTCATAAGTTCAATTTCATACATGGAGGCTCCTCACTCCTTTGTTGGTATCATAGATTCTTGATACTTCCATTGTATATTGGGGACAAATGAGATATATAGCTAAGAATTAACTTTGAATTTGTATGCACTATTTACTATTTCCATTCACCCATGTTTGTGTAAGAAATGTAAGCATGGTTTAGTAGGTTCTAAGTCAATTTTAAATATGACAATATGACAATTTTTGATGTCCATTTAATTGTCATATGAAAATATTCTTCTTTCTTAACCTAACTTTTTTTAAATGTTAAGAGTCCAAGCAATACAACTAATTTGAAACTATCTATCACTCATTTATTAAAAAAACTTACTAAATAAATAACAAACTAATTAATACACCTCAAAATTGATCACTCATAATTGTACTTGTACCCTTTTGCAGCTTTAGTACAATGGCAAATAAAGAGGGCGTCACATCTTTGTTTTGTTTTAAAAATATCCATGTCCATATAGTAGACAAGATTTTAATGGGCCATGGAAGGAATCTTGTAAGCAACCGGAGCAGCTGCCACGTCATAATATATTGGTGGCCTGAAACGTCGGTGAAATGTGGGGGGCAGTGGCACCATTTATTGAAACCCTAAAAAGGAGAAAAAGGTGGCGGAGGTTTAGAAGGTCAAAAAGAGGGCATGTGGTGAAAGCGGTGATTTGGCTTCTTGCAAGTACTAACTAAATAAGTCGGCAATTCGAATCTTTGGGGAATTTGTGATTGAAAAAACTATTGAAAAATGTGCACTTTAATTTAACCTATGTCAATGCAACTACCTACTTAAATATGGATTGGATGGCTCATAGAGTTCTTGTCCATGGGCAAAAAGGGTAAAAGAAGTTCACATGGTGAGTGGCCTTTAATCCCAGATTCCCAACTTCCCAGTGTAGTTATATCGAAGGCGTAACATATACTACGAGTCTATTGTTTGTATAGTACATATTGATGGTCAAGATTATGTCTTAGTTTATGGATGATTATCGGGGTAATTTGTTATTGATTATATGGTTGGATATATTTTTGTCATTGATTTTATAGTTGGATGAATTAAAACACATTCTTTCACATTGTTCATTTTTGAAAATATTTATTTTTTTCCTTGATTTAGCAACCGTTCAATCGGTTGGCTCATTGTTTTGTAGATTGGCAATGGATGGCATTGATGTTGATATGGTTTGATTATAATCCAAGCATTGGATGTACATTTTTATTAAATATGCTTTTACCCTTGCCAAAAAGGGCAAAGAAGTTATGTCTCTTTTGCGAGTTTTAGGGCATATAGAAAGATGTGTGGTTAGTAGAGCTTCGATTGACTTTGAATCACAAGTGTAATTGTTGATTAACTAAAATAAGATTATTCTAGTGTAATATAATGTTATAGGAGCGGTAAAATAATTGAATAAATGAAGTAATAAAATATTGAAATACACCCAAGCAATCTAAGTAATGAAATATGAAACCCTAGTGTGCAAAGAGGGTTAAGAGATCCTTGGTTGATTCGCGAGATGTGTCGGGACTGTGTCGCAATGATAGACTGGTTGAATAGGAAGAGGAAACGACCTCACAAGAGCTCGGGAAAGTGCGATTCGAGTTGTCTAGCGGCGGATGGGGCACTGAAGAAGGATAAGGGCACATGGGGTGCCCTTGTCTCGAATATGGGAGCCCTTATCTGCGAAAATGACAGAAACCTCCACTGAGGTGTCGTTGGATGTTCGCTGTGTTCACTTCCTATCACACTAATGTCATTGAACTGCATCGAGATGTTGTTGTGAATAGGAGATGGAAGAATCACCTACAAAACCCTAGACAAAGCATCAAAACCCTAAAAAGAAAGATGCATATGAAGGGGTCAAACTGTCCTCAACGACCACAATGGTGGACTTACTTAAGCGTTGCACTACATCTCAAACCCAATGTAGTTCTAGGTGTGTGTGTACAATCATGCCCTAGGTTACTCTTGTGTCCATTCACACTTTGTGAAGTAGCAAGAAAATAACTAGATGTAGAATGTAGTAAATGTGTGCATGGAAACAATAGACTCCCTCATGAAGTGTGATGCAAATGAACCAACCTTGTGTGCCTTGTGATGGAGCTAGATGGATGCAAATGTAGCTTTAGATGCCTTTGATGGATGTAACTCTAGATGGTGATAGTAGATGCTTAGTGTTTGGTCCCTCATTATGGTCACATAACTTTATATTTATATGGTTCTCTTGTTCTAATTTCATAATTAACCCCGAAAAGGTGACCACCAAAAAGATAGAAAGCTCAAACGACTAGAAAGTGCCCAAAAGGTGAGAGTAAAGTGCAAAGAGGATCAGGGCGCCTTAGAGGGGACTACGACACCTAGACGCCCTGATCTGGGCTGGGCTCCCAGATCAAAAATATAAAAAATGCAGAATGACAATATAGACTGGGCAAGTGCAGGTGTAAGATCAAAAATACGACAACAAGCAATGTAAAAATGGCCAAAGACATGGGTTAATTATTACTCTTTTCACTTAAGAACCATATGAATAGTAGTATGAGATCGAGACTAAATAATGACTCAAAGTGCATGATTTTGTGTCTACAATTGTAAAAAAATGTTCTTCAAATAGATACTTTGGAAGTCTACCTTTCGGTGTTTTTATTATCTTTTTATTGATTATCTTTTTATTTTAAAGAAATGAAAGTTTTGTAGTCCATAACATTAGATGAAAAGTCCTTTGAATAACACTGCGTCGAATTGTAATACCCAATGCAATTTATGTGTATTTTGATTTTAATTTGGTTATTTATTTTATATAGTTCTTTAATGTTGAATTGGATTGTTTGCGTAAGAGCAATGCAACTTTGGCTGCCATAAAGAAGAAAAGTATTTCATTTACGCCCATTTCAAGTTCATCCAGCAGTCTTTTGACCCACATAACTTCCTTTGTTTCTTCCATAGCACTTGTACACTCTTCTTGATAGAAGACATAGATACTATTGGTTGCTTCTTGCTTTACTCCAGTGATTATACATACACCCAACTTGAAAACATATCAAGAAGTAAATTTTCTATCTATAATGTCAAAGAACTTGGTCATAATCACAATAACCAAATAAATTTGAATCATCACAAGAAGAATAATACAAACCATAATTTATTGTACCTTTGATATACCTTAGAATCTTTTTTGTTATTTTCCAATGGTTGTCATAAGGATCCTACATGAATCTAGAAACAATTCCAACCGCATAAGACATATCAAGGCTAGTGATGGTAAAAGAAATCAAACTACCAATAAGTTGTTTATATAAAGTAGAATTAAATTTATCACAAGTAGGTTTTGGATATAATTTAATACAAACTTCCATAGGAATAGAGACATGTTTGCAATCAATCATGTTAAATATTTTAAGAAGGTTAGTAGCATATTGTGATCGGGATGCAATAATGGATTTGTAATTTTGACAAATAACCATGCCTAAAAAATGATCCAACCGGTGAGCAAACCTATATCAGTCATCTCAAAATGTTGTCTTAATTTCTCTTTGATTATGAGAATTAGATTATTATCACTCTTATCAATCAAGATATCGTCAACATATAAGACAATAATAGTAATATGATTGTTTTCATGTTTGAAAAACAAATCATTATCAACAAAACAATTTTTCAAACCAAGTTCTTGAAAGAAATTATTTATCTTAGCATACCACTTTAGGAGCTTATTTAAGACCATATAAGGATTTCTCAAGCGTACACACATATAATTCCTTACCAGTTCTTCAAATTCTTTACGTTGATGCATGTAAATTTTTCTTTCAAATCACCATTTAAGAAGTATTCTTAACATCCATTTGGTGAATCTCCCATCAATGTTTAGAAACTATAGCTAGAAGAATTATAACAATGCTCATTTTTGGCAACAAGAGTAAAGGTTTCAACATAATCTAAACCAGTTCTTGAGTAAAACCTCTAGCGACTAATCTTTCCTTAAATTTGTAAATCTTACCAGCATATTTATATTTAATTTTATACAACCATCTAGATCATGCAATGCTTCTTTTAAAAGGGTGATGGATTTATTCTCAAGTGTTATTCTTTATTATAGCATTGTATTCAACTTTGATAACATTAACCCATCTTTCATATAAATTGGCTTCTTCAAAAGATTGATGTTCAACCTCATATAATGTTGACAAATCATGATAAGAATGTTGATTGCGGGTCATCTTCCTAAGATTATTAGGATGAGAATTAGAAACCAGTTTTTAAGTCCATTCAGGAATTATAGATTGAGACTTAGATTGAGAAGACTCCCCCTCAATATCAACATCCATCATGTCGGAAGAAGGATGATCAATTTCCATATTCTCTAAAGAGGGATTTTGATATGAAGAGTATCAAACTCACAAAATGTAGAAGAGGGAAGAGAGGGAGACTCACAAAATGGTTTCTCAAGAACATGAACATTCCTATTCTCTATGATTACATGTTTAATAGGATCATCCACTCTTAATTTTTTTATCTACAACCATACCCAAAAAATATGCAAGAGTAGGAGGTAGGATCAAGTTTATGTCTTTTAACTTTAGGAATAAGAAGAGAAGCAAGACTACCAAATATCTTAAAATGAGAAATATCAGGTTTTTGTTTAGTCCAAACTTCATGAGGTGTAGTTTGATGTAAATATTTCGTAGGAATTCTATTAATAATATGAACAATAGTGTTCATAGCTTTATCCCATAAAAACTTAGGCACATTAGAATCATGAAGCATGGTCCTATCCATTTCTATGACTGTTCTATTCTTTCTTTCAACTGTGCCATTTTGTTGAGGAGAATAGGGAGTTGTCAATTCCCTAAATGAATTCCATAAGACATGCAAAACTCGTCAAACTTCTTATTAACATATTCACCTCCATTATTCGTTCCAATTCTTTTTATTTTCATATTAGCTAAGTTTTCAACTAAGACTTTAAAATTTTGAAACTTAGAGAGAACATTTGATTTTTTCTTAATGAAATAAGACCAAGTCATCCTAGAAAAGTCATCAATGAAACTAACAACATACAAGGTTTCACCAAGAGAAGGAACTTCTAAAGGACCTCTTACATCACTATGTATTAACTCAAGAAAATTAGAGTAATTAGACTCATGATGTTTGTGAAATGGTTGAACGTGTTGCTTAACACACAAGCAACTTTCATAAAAACCATGGTCTAATTTTATCTTAGGGTGACCTATAACAAGGTTAAGGAAATATATTTCATACAAACTCTTAAAGCTCACATGTCCAAACTTTCCATGCCATAATTGATTATCATTACAAAAAGAAGAAGAAAGACAAGACTTAGCAAAAAATCCTTCAAATATGTACAATCCATTCTTTTGCAATCCAAAATAAATAAATTTACTAAACTCATTCTTTACATACCATTTATCTTTTAATAACAAAAATTTACAAAAATTTAACTAGTTGAGAACAATATAAAAGGTTCTTCTATAAGTTAGGAACAAATAAAACATTTCTAATAGTTCCATTTACTAACTTAACATTTCCACAACATTCAAATCTAATGACATAATTATCACCTAGATATATATTCTCATAAGAATGAACAATGTCGAAAGAATTTCATGAATGTAATTCATATGTCTAGAATTACCACTATCTAGAATCCATTCATTTTCATTAGAGGCTAAAAGGGTAGTATAAAGAGCAATAATTTGTTCAACATTATTAGCTTGGTTTTTAACATGATTCTAATTTTTATTCTTCTTTTTATTATTGAAGTTATTATTTTTAGCATTATTATGAGCCTTATTAGCATTATAATTACAATCAACTGCTTTATGACCAAACTTACCACATTGTGTACATGAGCCATCAAACTTAACCTTAGATTTTTATTATTCTTAGGTTTGAACTTAGAATTCAAGTTTTATTGTTTATTATAATCATTGTTATTCTTTTTTCTAAATGACTTATGATTTTGGGAGAACAATGCCTAAGAGGCATTCTCTTTTGATTCAAAGTTCTCCATGACTCTTTCTTCTTGAATGAGTAAAGAAGACAAGGTATCTAAATCAGGTAAATTAGATTCATTTTGATACTTAGAATTCAAAATAGAAATATAGTTTCTAAATTTTTCATGAATGTTAATCTGAATAATAAAGTATAACAACTTATCTTGAAATAATTCACAATTGCAGCCATCTAATTGATCCTTAATGTTCTTAATTTTAGCTAAGTAATTAACTATCTTTTCATCTCCTTTTATTAGAGTTGTAAACAATTCCATGATTAGTTTTATTATCTTAGAAAGGTGGATGCCTTCATGCATAGTTTCCAATTGGGTTTATGCATCAGTTGGAAACTTCATGTTTCTATATGCAACAAGAATTCATCTTTGATACTTTGCAATAATATTGACATGACTTCTTGGGATTTTTGGGAGAAGGTACTCAAGTTTTCAGGTGTAGCTTGTCTCCCAGTGGGTCTCTTCTCAACACCACTAACAAGATCCCATAATTTTCTAGCCATAAAGATGGATTTAAGTATTACTCTCCAAATACTATAATTAGAACCATTTAAAATCTAATATTTATCCATAGAAAAGGTAGATGAACTAGCCATATTTTTACAAAGAACTTAGAATATTTGAAAATAGAGTTATTTGGTTTTCAACAATTAAAACTTTAATAAAACAAAGGATTTTTTTAAAAAATTGCAACTTTAATAAAAACACTCTAAGTAGGTATGAGAACTAAGAAGGAGGCTGCAAAAACACTCGTAACAAGCCACAAGATGCCGTAAGGAAATAAATAAAAAGTTATAAACTTTTCAAAATTTAAAAATATGCAAAATGAAGAAACCGTGTTCCACGGATTTTTGAAAATTTATAGTTATGCGAAATGGGAAAGGCTACGGAACAAATGTATTTATGGGACAAAGAAAATAATGTTGTGGAACAATGAAAGTCCATGTAGAAAGAAAAAGGGCCGTAGAACACTAGAGGTTCTCTAAACAAACAAAAGGGTTGTGAAATACTAGATGTACATTGAATCAAACAAAAGGGTCGTGGAACACATAAAATTTAAATTATTATGGAGGGATAAGGTGAACATGCGAAGCTCAAAAATTATGTTGTAAGGATAGGCAAGAGACCACACAAGAAGATGTGGCTTACATAAGTTTTGAAGCCGTAGTATAAGGAGGTAGATTAAACAACCACAAGACAAGAAAAAGTACGTGTAACACACCATAGAGCCATAAAACACTAAAAGTCCGCCTAATACAACAAAAAGTCACAAAACATTAAAAGTTTGCGTAACACAATAGTGATTTGCGGGACACTAAAAGTCTACGGAACAAGGGGGATGATTTAATTTAATTTGAATTAATTAAATCTAATATTGCAAAGTCACATATGATAATAAAATGCTAAAATACAGATTTGACGTAAAGCAATAAGCTAATAAAATATGAAACCCTAAGTGCAAGAGAGAGAGGAATGGACTTAGCTAATTTGTACTTGATCTGGGACTGATGTAGACTGGGAAAAATATTGAACATAAAATGAAGAATTTAATAAATGCTTGAGATAAATTTGATTGTAGGAATATGACCGGACACAGGCACCCTCGACAAGACATGGGCGCACAGGCACCGACAATCTCTACTGGGTTCTTATGACTACGAAAATGGTTAGAACTTGATCTTCACTGTGTTGCACAAGTATCCAAATTATTCTATGTTGATCTCATTTGTGTCGAATATAATCGTTGAGGTACCTGTAACTGAAAAACAAATATTCACTTGCAAAACCCACAATACCACATAAAATCTAAAAAAGAAATATGCATATGGGAGTCGGTGACCCCCGTCGATCACGACAAAGTGAGATTACAACCGAGAGTTTCACTACATCTTAGAATCCATGTAGTTCTTGTGAGTGTGTGTAAGAATCATGCCCTAGGATGCCCTTGTGTAAGTGCACTTGATAGCGGGTTGTAGCTAGATGTAGCAATGTAAATAGATGTGTGGATAGAATAAAGATACGTACCCTTCTATGCAGTGTATGTAGAAAATGCAGTCCCTTATCCCTTGAATAGATGCTAGATGGATGCTTTGAAGTGTTTTAGGTGCCTTTGGACGCAAGCTTAGATGATAATAGTAATGCTTAGAGCTTCGTCCCTTATTTTGAACCCATAACTATGTATTTATATGATTCCCTTATTTGAATTTCGTAATTGACAACTGGAAGGTGAACCCATAAGAAATAAGATGCCCAAAAGATAAAAGAGGCCCAAAAAGAGTGAGTAAGGTGGAAAGATTTCAGGGGCACCCAAAGGGGATAAGGGCGCTTGAGCATTGACGCCCTAGTTGGTAGTAGCATCTGGAGCCGTAAAATATAAATGAGTAAAATATTGACTAGGTTGTAAGGTGTATAAGACCAAATAGAAAATAAGAAGTAAAGAAAAAGGCCAAAGACAATTGTCAATTACTAGTTTTCTTTCTTAGGAATCATATGAATACTAGTATGTGTTTAAGACCTAGAAATGTACCCAAGTGCATGATTTTGTGTCTACATTCCCCCACTTTATGTTGTTGAGTGAATACTTGATAACATAAAGTAGATAAGAGATGCATACCTTTTGTTCCTGTAGAGTTTGATGGCAATAACATGCCAAAGAGACAAGTCAAGCGTGGAATGAATGCAAAATGAAGCGTGGAAACTAGGAAGAGAAAGTGACCCTAGGGGTGAAGCATATAAGTTGAACTTTGTTGTACATGTTGTTGTGCTTGTTGTTGTTTTTGTTGTTGTTTCGTTTCTTATAAGGATGAACCTGCAAAAAGAAGAGCAAGAGAGTAGTCAAAGTCATGTATATGAAGTTTTTATCTAAGTATACAAAAGTATGTGAAAATATGTAAAAGTGTGTAAAAGGAAAGAATTCACCTGATGTAGAAGAGTGTAAAAGGATAGAAAATTGTCCGAATTTTTGTGAAGAGTGAGTTTTTTTGGTGATTTCACGTATAGAGTGAGTTTTTGGGTGATCTCATGCCAATCAATTTTTTTTGGGCAATCTCATGCTAAGAGCAAGTTTTTTGGGTGATCTCACACCAAAGAGAAAGTGTTTGGAAGAGAGGTATGGTGTTATTCTACTTCTAGGAATTTTCGCGATATACAACATTGTAGATGATGTGGTCCTATTTTGTTCTTATTCTCCCTGATCTATTCGATTGAAAATGGAGATAGAATGTATTATGCTTATTGGAGGACTATGCCTATCTTGTGAAAATTGCTTTGTAAAATGTTGTGAATTGTGCTAATCTAAGAAAGCGATTGTATCTTCCCCGGAAATTAGCACCTGGGGAGGAAACAAGTGCCTGGCGCTCATGTATGAGCATGGGCGTTGGTATCGGTGTTGTGATGAGGACCCAAGTTAGGATCTAGGTCGTTCGTGACTATTTTCTGTTATGTTCATGTGTTGAATTATACGTGTTATAGCTCTGAGCTACTTTATAGGGTGATTTGTTCACCCAATGTATACCCCCTCATTTGGGGTGTATGTGATGTCGATAGGAGTGTACGTCCCAAAAGAGAGGCCCGATGTTGATCGAATTGTATCCCTACAAGGGGGAGGGGATGTGCATGGTAGAAACCAAGGCACATGAAAACAAAGTGGCTAGATACATGTGTTAGTAGCAAAAGTAGCAAGCATGTCATAGAAAAATAATGTAACAAACAAGTGTGCATATAAGATAGACCACAAAAAGAGGGTTTCAAACATGGGACATCGCTCACAATGTCATAAGAAAATCAAGGTGAAGCACCAAAAGAAAAAAATAGGGATCAAACAAGACATAGGGCATAGCTCGTAAAAACAATGAAAAATAATCTCAAGCAAAATGTAACAGAAAACCATGGTGGCATATAGTTCTGCAAAGAAAATGTTGCACATGAAGCACCCGTTAGCATGTTAGAAAGATAAAAAGTATGTCAAAGCATGTATGTACCAATAGAAAGTAGTGTGCTAAGAAGTAGAAGTAATAAATAATGAAACAATAACACCTATAATGTGCGAGAAAGTAGATGCCCAGGAGCCTCGGTGGGATTGGTAAGAGGAATAGTTCAAGCATCATTGTAACATGCAAGATCTGTAAGAAGTTTGCATTCAAAACTAGAGAACAAGTGAATGCACATGTGTATATAGAAAAGATAATGACATACTAGATATCAGAGCATTAATCATAGTAAACAAAGTGCTAAAATACGATTTGATCAAGCAATAAGCTAATAAAATTTGAAACCCTAAGTGCAAGAGAGAGAGAGAGGAATATAATTAGTTGATTTATACTTAATCTAGGACTGATGTAGACTAGGAAAACTATTGAACAGGGAAGTGAAGACTATTGTAAATGCTCTAGATAAATTATAGGCTGAGGAATATGATCTGGACATGAGCGCCCACGACATAATAGGGGCTCTGGCACTAACAACCTCTATTGGGTGCCTATGACTATGAAAATGGTCAGAACTTGATCTTCACTTTGTCGCACAAGTGTCACAATTACTCGTGTTGATCACCTATGTGTCGCAATATGACCGTTGAGGTACTGTAACCTGGAAAACAAAGATTCACCTATAAAACCCACAATAGCACATCAAATCCAAAAAAAGAAATATGCAATATAGGGAGTCGGACTGACCGCGACGCTTACCCGGTAGAATGAGATTACGGTCAAGCGTTACATTACATCTCGTACTCCATGTAGTTCTTGTGAGCGTGTGTAAGAATCGTGCCCTAGGATTCCCTTGTGCAAGTGCACTTGATAGCGGATTGTAGATAGATGTAGCAATATAAATAGATGTGTGGATAGAATAAAGAAAATTCCCCTTCCATGTAGTATATATAGAAAATGTAATCCCTTGTCCTTGAATGGATGATTTGAAGTGATTTAGGTGCCTTTGGATGTAAGCTTAGGTTATAGTAGTAATGATTAGAGCTTGGTCCCTTATTTTGAACCCATAACTATGTATTTATATGATTCCCTTATTTGAATTTCGTAATTGACAACTAGAAGGCCGACCCATAAGAAAATAAGATGCCCAAAAGATAAAAGAGGCCCAAAAAGAGAGAGTAAAGTGGAAAGAGGTTAGGGGTGCCCAGAGGGGATAAGTGCGCTTAGGCACTGCGGCGTCTTGGCTAGGTGTTGTCGTCTAGAGCTATAAAAGATAAATAAGTAAAATACCAGACCGGGATGTAAGGTGTACAAGACCAAATAGAAAACAAGAATGTTGGGAATATGGAATGTGGAAATGGAATCAATTCCCCAAAATCTACAATAGTGGAAGTATAAACTAGAATAATCCAAATCAAAACAAAGTACACACACATAACACAACATGTACTTGTGGTTCACCCAATGTGGGTTGTGTCCACCAAAGATAGAGATATCATATATATATATAATGAACAAGATTACAAACCAACTCTTCTGCAAAAGAGTATAATGCATCTCTCCAAGATTATATCCTCCTCATATCTCTAAACGGATCTCCATGAGTGCACTCCAATTGTGCCTCCAAACCACCACTAGTAGATCTCACATAACTAGGAACTACTACATCTCTAAACTTCTACCAAGTTATTTTGATCTACAATAAGACCTCTCACATGGGTCTACCAATGTGCAACCATGACTGTGCACCAAGAAGTAAGTCTATCTCTCCATCATTGCATCAACTTGTGTAAACATGAAGACAACCTCCTCTACAATATCTAGATCTACATGGATCAACAATACAACATGATCTCATGGATCTATGAATACAAGATCTCACAACCTCTTGTGGATCTAACAATATAAGACTAGATCTACATGGATCAACAATACATCATGATCTCATGGATCTACAATACAAGATCTCACCAACATGTGGATCTATAAGAAGAAACTTTATGTGCTTTGCATATCTATGCAAGCCATTACAATGAGATAATAACAATATAAAGGAAATACAGTAGTATATGTTACCCTCTTCTCACCATTGAGATGTATCTGCCATAGTTGTACCTATTATTTCCTTCTGTCCAAATTCTCTCCATGAAAGCTCTGTCTTCATGTAACCTGTTCTTTCTTTCTCTTCTTCTTCATCCTCTCAATCTAGGAGAATTAAGGATCTAACTCAATCCTTATATTAATTAACCTTCTAACCCTAGCTTTCATGCTTATATAGGCATATACAAACTTAGGGCACCATAGCTATGCATTACAACCATTAGATCAACTTTATAACAAAATTTAGATCTAATTCCCGTGAGTTAAATATAAAATTTCATGCACAGGTAACCAATGTCGGTTCCCTAACCGATAGTAGTTCCTTTTATGACTGATGGTAGTTCCTCTATTGATGTCGGTTCTATGTAAACCAGCCACTTGTAATGCATGCTCATTGTGAAGCAATCTAGCTCCATAACCCAACAATCTCCCACTTGGAGATAAATTGTTGAACCTTTGTACTGTACCTGTACATCACTGTCCTCTACATACCATGAAGACCAACTATTATTTCCTTCAACAACTCTCTCAAGTAATCAGGAAGATTAAACCATCTTCTAAAACCAATAAGATAACAAACCATGACTTACCATATACCTGCACGAAGCTTCTACCAATCTGTGATACCTGAGCTATCCATACATCAAGCTCCCAATGAATCATAACACCAAGCCTCTCATGCAATCAAGCCATCATGACTAACACACTTGTAAGATCTCCCACTTAAATTGAAGTACTGAGCTTCTATCGCAACCATAGCCACCAACCATGTTCTCTAACCATATATCCATGTCTCCATGCAACCACCAATGTAACTTGACCAAAGACAAGTCAAAACTGGAATATGCGTAAGCAAAACAAGATCCTGGGTCAAGACAACCCAAATGAGTTCTACATGCAACCCGTGGTTAATTACTCCACAACACCTACACAACTCAAAGAATCCAAATATTGCATTATGCAAATCCAACCTTGCATAAACAACTAGCATGTCCAAGACAACCATCCATAGATAACATATCTATCAAGGAGTAACATAGTAACAAGAGGAAATACAAACATCCCCTACTCATGCTCAAGGCATCTAAACCGTGCTCATAGGCATCCATGTGCAAAACAAATATCTACATCATCATAGACTCACAAAATAGAATCTATCCACATGTATAAACTTACCATATACATCCATCCATATCATCAGGCTCTCCGAAGCTCCAAGTCTCTCACCGACTAACTCCAAAGCCATATATGAATCATGTGCTCATCAATGTCAACAAAAACAACCCTGCTAACCATGCTACTAATAATTAGTGCAAATACCAAAAAAAAATGTCATCAACCTACTGCACAACCATCTAAGATGAAAGCAAACAAGGGAAACATCAATAAGATGTAAATATACACTGTTGTCACACTGTAACCTGTAACAAACAAATTTTCCTTCTTTACCCTTCAATGTCAATAACATTGCTCTCTCTTCTTAACCTAGCTGAACAACCATCAACTGCAATCCCATAAGGATATCCAGGCACTATAAATAAAACTAGAAGTGACGTCATCATGCAATAAACTCAAAATACCTACAAACCGTGATTTTCCTCCAAAACAACTTGTGCCTCATGCCACACAAAAATGTAGCATACTCCTCTCACTCTGCATGTGCATATATGTCCAACCTGTAATGCCAACAACCATGGCTTACTCCCACTTAACCTGAACTCCCCTACACTGCTTCTAATCACCAAGCTCAAAAGCTATATATGTCAGTGAGAAATAAAACAGATGAAAGAAAATATAAACTGATTCCCTTCTTATCAAAGAATACTTCTACATCACAAAAGTTTGGACTTCTTGTGAAGTAGGTGAATCAACTTCTTTTCATCATGTGTACTCAACATCTTTTGTTACCTACTGTTTGTGTCTAAACATGACTTTTCATTGAGGATCCCATCCTTAGACTAGATATCCTTGTCCTCAAGATTCCAACATATCCCAAAAATAAAAGTCAAGCTCACCAAATATCCATGGTGCAAATTTTACTTGTGCACACAATCCAAACATAATACCAGTTGCTTCAAACAAAAGAAATAAAACATGAACCATATAGAGATACCTAACCCAAAGTCTCACTTAGACTAACCGAGCCAACTCTGTCCTCTTTTTATTCAAACATTGAAGTGATCTACACCGTCTCTGCCATGTACACTTTTGCAAGAAACTCGATCCTCCAAAACAAGACATTGAACCATCCATGCCCTCTTCTACTACAAAAACCTAGTATAGATTCACTACCATAGAGACCGAACTCAATTGCCTTACCGAGTCGATTCCTCTGTGACCAACGCCGGTTCCTCGACCGACATCGGTGCTGCTAGAACAAACATAATGCCACAAAATTGGCATAATACACCAAACCAGGTGCCTACTCCGACCAAAGCCGATAGTTGTGCTAAGCCAGTCATTTCAAGAAGCACCCAAATCTCGTAAAAAAACATTACAAAGCAATAATCCATGCAATAAAATTGCATCAAGATGAAATACATCACCTTACCAACACCAAGATACTCAACCGCATCTTCAACTGAAGAACATGCTTCTCTGATGGAAGCCATGTCTTCATTTTGTGCTACTACCTCTCTACCGAAGCCCGTGTATCTAACTACACCAAGGATGCATAATTGCTCCTCTATCTCATACTTAGATATGCAATCCTAAATCATGCACATGTAACCAAAACATACAAGTATTACAATATCAAGATAAAACCATACCTTTGTAACTTTGGATCTGCATGATATGATGAACATGCTTATGCCTCCAAGAACCAGGGACACCTCAAAAATAAGACACATTCCATGCATCTCTCAATTTCTTTAGATCTGTGATTTTCTATTTAAAACTAGGTTACCCAGTAACCGATCACGGTCACCCTTTAACCAACCACGATCACCGTAACCGACCATGGTCACCCTTTTGACGCCGGTTTCCACCTAACCGACGTTGGTCACTGTATTCTCTAGAAACCTCACATTTCTAGCTTCCACTTGAGATTTAAATCTCTTCTTGTGATTTTCACATCAAGAAAAACAAACCCTGCTCTCATACACCTGTCAAGTAAACCACTAACAATATATTGAAGCAAAACCTTGCTCTGAAATAACCAAGCTCTGATACCATTTGTTGGGAATATGGAATGCGGAAATGGAATCAATTCCCCAAAATCTACAATAGTGGAAGTATAAACTAGAATAATCCAAATCAAAACAAAGTACATACACATAACACAACATGTACCATCATTCACTCAATGTTGGCTATGTCCACCAAAGATAGAGATATCATATATATATAATGAACAAGAGTACAAACCAACTCTTCTACACAAGAGTACAATGCATCTCTCTAAGAGTATCTCCTCCTCCAGATCTCTAAATGGATCTCCATGAGTGCACTACAACCATGCCTCCAAACCACCACCAACAGATCTCACATAACTAGGAACTACTACATCTCTGAACTGCTACCAAGTTCTCTGTGGATCTGCAACAAGACCTCTCACATGGGTCTACCAATGTACAACTATATGATGTGCACCAAGAAGTAAGTCTGTCTCTCCATCACTACATCAACATGTGCAAACATGAAGACAACCTCCTCTACAATATCTAGATCTACATGGATCAACAATACAACATGATCTCATGGATCTATGAATACAAGATCTCACAACAACATGTGGATCTAACAATATAATACTAGATCTACATGGATCAACAATACATCATGATCTCATGGATCTACAATACAAGATCTCACCAACATGTGGATCTACAAGAAGAAACTATATGTGCTTTACATACTATGCAAGCCATTACAATGAGACAATAACTATACAAAGGAAATACAATAGAAGATGTTACCCTCTTCTCACCATTGAGATGTACCTGCCATAGCTATACCTATTATTTCCTTCTGTCAACTTCTCTCCATGAAAGATTTGTCTTCATGTAACCTGTTCTTTCTTTCTCTTCTTCTTCATCCTCTCAATCTAGGAGAATCAAGGATCTAACTCAATCCTTCTCTTAATTAACCTTCTAACCCTAGCTTTCATGCTTATATAGGCATATACAAACTTAGGGCACCATAGCTATGCATTACAACCATTAGATCAACTTTATAACAAAAGTTAGATCTAATTCCCGTGAGTTAAATATAAACTTTCATGCACAGGTAACCAATGTCGGTTCACTCGACCGATGCGAAGCGAGTTCCTCTCTCGACCGATGGCGGTTACTTTGTAAGGTACCCACTTGTAATGCATGCTCATTGTGAAGCAATCTAGCTCCACAACCCAACATAGAAAATAAGAAGTAAATAAAAAGGCCAACGAAAGTCGCCAATTACTATTTTTATCTCTTAGGAATCATATGAATGCTAATATGTGTTTAGGACCTAGAGATGTACCCTAATGAGTGATTTTGTGTCAACACGAAAAAGTGCTGTGAGACACGTGAGGTCCGTGGAACAAGGAAAGAGGCTGTGGAACACTAAAAGTCTGCACAAGACCAAGATAAGTTGTAAACAACTTGAAAATGTTACTGAGAACTCAAGTAAAGCCACAAAGTCACAAATAATGGTGCATCGGTCTTGAAATTTTTTGTGTAATATTAAAAATTCTACGTAGGACAAAGAAGGCTACAAAGGTCTTGAAACATTCAAAAAATGCCACAAAAGGCTAAAGAAAGTTGTGAAGGACTTGAAAAGGCAAGAAACATTTAAGTATCTTTGTGAAAGTCTTGAATCTTTAAAAAAATGGCCAATGATGAGGAAAAACCCATATCTAAGCATGCAGATTCAACAATGACCTAGGTTTTGATCATTTAATTAGATCTAAAGCATCCACGCACTCCAAATTTAATCTAAATGCAAGGAATTGGAGTTTTGCACCTTGTAGATTTGAAAAATCCATGGATCACATGTTAGGAGGTCCACGGGTTTTGAAACTTTTCAAAAACTTCAGATCCACAAGATTCGTCAAATTTGTAAATCAAAATAACAAGATCTATCTTGACAATCATAAACATAAGGTTTGATACCATGTCAAAATGAGAGGATGTATAATGCCACAGATTTATAGATCCATCAAAATAAACTTTCCAAAGATTATAGTTTATGTTTGAATAGTAAAATAAGATAGATCAAATTACAGAATGCATTAGAGATTATATTAAGTGCATAAAATGAACACAAGACACAAGATATAAGTGGGAAAACCATAAGGTAAAAAACCCACTAAAAATCACTTATCTTTATTGAGAAAATATGTTTCACCCAACACTCCCACTATTTCCATGCATGCACATTAGTTACACCTTCATGGAGGAATTACAAACTATCATAAACACTTTCTCATATATCTTCATCCATTCGCCTCATGTATTATGCAAAATTAGCTCTCAAATAGCTCACATGCATTCACATTTTCTTGTTCATCATCTAAAACCTATCTCAATGAGATCACCTTGACTTATATCAAGGTGGGTGGCCCAAAGTTGGGTCACTCTTATATTTTTATTTTAAAACACATGTCGACCCTTGTGGGAATCCGCCATGCACTTATATTTTAAATATAATTTAAATTTAAATGCCATGACTATTTTAGTCCTTGGCATGATTTCTCTAAAGAAGTTTCCCGCTTAATATTAAAACCCCAACATCAACTTGGATTTTCCCTCAAAAATCTAAAACACACCGCAAAGGATCAAAACTCCACAAACTTATGGCACTATAGATATGGGCATGTGAGATTTGGATACCTATTTCACCAACCAACACAATATGGTTCAAGGATGTCCAAAGTTAAATACGTAAATATAAATTTGATCTAGTTGTTTAGCAAGAAAGTAACATTGGGAACCATTCCAAAAGAATGCAAATAGATTTATAAGCCTATTAGACTTGGTTCATACTAATATTTGTAGAAAGATGACTGAAACCTCAAATGGATATCAATATTTTTAACTCTTTGTTGATGAATATTTTTGAAATATGTGGATATAATTTCTAAGAAACACGGATCAAGCCTTGTAAACATTCAAACAAGTCAAAGAACTTGTTGAACTCAAATTGGTTGAAAATCAAAGTACTCTGCTCAAAGTGAGGGGTTAATTCACCAATAATGCATTCTCAACTTATTTGAAGGAGCATGGTAAATGAATACACCCTATAATCCACAATAATATGGTGTTATATAATGGAAAAAATACACTATCATGAAAATGGTGTGTAATATGATTGAGGATACAATCTTGGCAAGAACATACTAGGAAGAAGTAGTAAAAATAAAAGTATATTTATTGAATAAGTCACCAATGTTTCCACTTGATAATGCATGGTCGGGGAAAAAATCATTAGTAAAGAATATACGGGTTTTTGGAAGAAAAGCACACATGTTGGTCCCCAAAGAGAATATCAAAAAGTCAAAAAATAATTCTAGCCCATACATTTTTATTGGTATGATGAAGACTCAATGGGATATAAACTTTTAGATCCAAAAAGAAATATATAAGTAAGCGGGGATGTAAATTTTGATGAAATAAGTGGTTCAAGTTCATTCTCCACTTACTCACAAACAAAAATACATGGAATGAGCTTGCGATCAGTTTAGATGGTGCAATAAATGTGACAATGATAATGGGATTGATGGTGAAAATCAAGCTCCACAACCCACATCTTAGTGTATACCAAGGCAAGTATATAAATTTGATTATCGATGTTAATTTAAATGGTGCTAAAAAAACATCTACTCTTGGACCAAGGACTCACAAGTAAACAAGAGAATAATTCAAAATGTTCCTAACAAGTAGTGTTGTTGAAACAAATGAACCCAATTGGGTTCGAGAAGCACTATAGTCAAAACCTTGGAAAGAAGCCATGGAAGATGAATATCGGACCTTGATTAAGAACAAAACACATAAACTTGTAGATCTTCCACTTAGAAAGAATCCAATTGGATGTAAATGTGTTTTCAAAACAAAATAAAAAGTAAATGGAAGTATTGAAAACCACAAGGAAAGACTAGTTAAAAAGGGATATGCACAAAGAGAAGGCATTGATTATGAGGAGATATTTTCACACGGCTAAGATCAAAACAATCAAGATGATGGTTCTTCTAACTACATAACTTGGATGGAAATTCCATGAAATGCATGTGAAGAGTTTTTTCTCGGTGATGGTATTCAAGAATAATTCTACATGACACAACGATAAGGTTTTTCACTCTAAATTAGGAAACAAAAATCTTTAGACTCATCAAATCACTATATGGTTTAAAGTAGGAACCTCGGTAATGGTGTATTAAGATTTATGAGCATCTCATTCAAAATGGATTAACAAGAATTTATCCGATCCCAACTGTACCTCAAACAAAAAGGTGGGAGAGGGGGTGATTGTTATAGTATATGTTGATGATATAGAAATCATTGGAATTTTAGTTGATTAATGCAAAAAAGGAAAAAATTATAAGATTCGTTGACATTTTGTATGCTTCTCCACTATTGTCTTAGATTGGAAGCATGACAAAAAGATAATCATAAATTTTTGAGTCAAATAAAGTATTCCAATTTGAGAAATTCAATATGATGGAGTGCCAACTTATCACTATACATATGGAAGTAAGGCTTGATTGTTTTGATCGATTTGTGACTTTAAGTGAATGCAACTCTCTATCGACAATTGATTGGGAGTCTCATTTACTTGACCTAAACTAGGTGAGATATCGGATGTAGTGATCTACCTTTCTGATTTATGCGAGATCCAAAACAAATTCATTGGAAAGAAAGGAAGTAAATACTAAGGTATATCAAAGGTGATAAAAACAGAAAATATCATATGAATGTAACTAGATATGCAAGGAAAATATGAAGATTGCAATGCTAAAAACATGTTGCAATATTTATAGATATTGGATGGAAGAGTTATAAATTGTTTAAAACAATGAAACAAAATTTCTACAAGTGTCAAATATTACCTAAAATAGAATGGTAGGAATTGCAATTACAATTCTCTAATTGAGCACAACTAGATGCCTCAATAGATGAGTCAAAACCTAGTGCAAGTACAATACATCGCTACTACGACACCTATTAAACACATTATCCACATGTGCCTTGTTGAGACTAATGATGAATTATTAGTTCTATCAAAAGGTCTAATTGAATTATGCCTAAAGTACAAAAATAATGACCAATTCGTTTTTATAGGATATGTAAATTCATACCACGTTCGAATCATTGAAGACATGAAGTTCACTTATAGATATGTCTTTTCATTGTATTTTGGTCGTATATATCATGACAGAGCAAGAAATAAAATGTTGTTTCAAATTATTTTACTAAATTATAATATCATGTTGTAATAAGAGTTATCAACGAAGCAATATGGCTAGTCACATTCTTGAAGGTTCATGTGTTACAAAAAAACATCCCGCCATTTTGCACTATGAAAATGTAATCAAACATGCTAATAATCTAGTGTTTCATGAGTGCACCAAGCATATTGGAGTAAAAAATCATTACATATGTGAACATGTTCATCATCACAATATACATCTCTAATTTTTATTGATAACGAGAACAATGTGTCTTCTTAAAATCTTTTGCACGTGAAAAATTGAGACATTAAAAATAAAACCTCACTTGTTTGCTTGATATCATGTTGAAATAAGGGGAGTAATTATAGAATTAATAATTTATTTATTATTCTATAGTTTAATTCATCCTAATTCTCAATAGACATATGTAGACAATGTGCTCAATAGGTGCCATGGTAGAAATGTTGTACTTACACTTATCTTTTGAATCATCTAGTGAGTCATGTTGTTGTGTATAATTAGGAAATTATATTTGTGAATCTTGTCATTCAATCTTGGGTAATTATTTAGACTTGTTGAATTGTTGTTTCAATGTTGTAAACATCTTGTAATATTATTGTATAATATCTATAAATATTGCAACATGTTTTATTATTAATGTAACTCATATTTTTACGTAGCTCAGTTAAGTTCCTGTGTACTTTTGTGTATCGTAATAAGTTCAATATTATTATCCCTCTCTTCTCGTAATACAAATTATGTTGTATATATATAAAATTATTCTAGGCCAACACACAAGCTAAGATAGTAAGCTAGGAGGTGTGTCAATTGTGGATCTAGAAGACAATATTCCACACTCTATCAAAGACATAGAGTTTGAAAGAATGTTAGTGAGATAGGGTATGTGATATCACCGATATACTACATTACAAGAATATGGATAATAATAAAGTACACATAAGATATCTAGACTAGGGTTATATATTCCAAGTGATGGACATAAGGAAAGGGTTGATATTAAGAATAATACAATAGAAAAATAATACAACACTTTATCCTAATCTAATATATGATATATCAATCAAACCTAATGTAAAGGAAAAGGAAAGGTTGGGGATACTTACCTTTTGAAAACATTGTTGTCGTATTAACCACCCCCAAGTGTTAGTAGCACCTTATGAGAGATTTGTTATGGGTGGATCATAAGAGGGATATGTAGAAGACCTAAGTATACTAAATTTGGGAACCCTAAAGACTTAGAAAAGATTTAGTGCGGCTCCTATTCTTTTGGTTCCTAGTTACCTAATGCTCTCAAATAAACCCCTAAGTATAAGTTGCACCAAACATTTAAACCTTTAATAATTTGAAGAGAAGCTTGAAAAATCATGAAGACTAATATGTGATAATGTGATTATTGATAAAATGACCTCAATGGTGTCTATTTATGGGGATCGTAACCTAAAATCAGTAACTCTCTTAGTTAATGGGTCGATCTGATTGACTAGAAGAAAGTTGTGTTGAAAATGTCGACCATGCTCGATGTCGTCGATTGAGAATTGTTGACATGAGATTTGTAAATAATATGGATCATGGAAGTGGAGAAGACTCTCACGATAAAATACAGAGGTGATTTGAATGTGTTGTAAATGGGTGTGATGGTGATAGTAATATGTTAGTAAAAAGATGACAAAAGTGGTAGTAGATAAGTTAAGGCACATGAGACACAACACATCTCACTCTAGGTATTGCAAACTAACCCATATGTTTCGCAACATACCCCTTATGACACACACTCATGAATGTTGGTGGATAAACAGATTTCAAATTAAAACCATTAGTAAGAGTAAAAAATAAGGTGTATACACTCCACAGTGTCTCCTAACTCAATTTATGGCCTACGAAGTGCAACAAGGTAAAAATGATGACCCTTGAGGGCTAAGTAGAAAGTCATATGGGTGATCTTTGGTGGTGAGAGAAGTTTGCAATCCTATGTGACAATGTCAAATGGGTGATCAAGAGCTAGGCAATAGTGTTGTAGACCTAGTGCGCTTAGGAAGGGCTCTAAAAAGCCTAAAACATTCAAAAAAATTGCCACGAGAAAATTGTAAATCATTTTTTCACACAACTAGATGTGTTGGAGAGCTAGTAGAGGGAAGAACAACAAAAAAATGACGATGATTTCCCAACCTAAAAAAATCCAAAAACTACGAAGTCGCTACAACTTGATATATTGTTTATCTTAATTCCCTCTAAAAGTCGCGATCTTCAATGATTCGCCAAAAATAAACAATGCAATGAAAATACGTTATTATTAAAATGACACAAATTTTCCAAATTTTTACAAATAAATTGCTATAACTACCTAAAAATTTGTGATTTTACATGAAAAAATCGATCGAACCAAAAAATCCCTAAAAAGGTTATTTTTCACCAAACAATAAAACATAAGAGACAAAAAGGATAAAAACAACTGGGAAGAGGGGAACTTTGAGAATGTTGAAACACGATAAAAAAATCACAATTATAATTGAAAAAGAGGTTGGCTATGATACCATATAAAAAGTCTTTGATGTCATGTAGAAAATGGGAAGTATCTTAAGATGATCTTTTCAATACTTGTTTTCTCTATGAAAAAATGAATGAGCAACAAAAGAGATATTGCGTTCAAAAGCTTCATAAAGCATTACTATTTACAAAGATGAAGAGAGTATATATAACTTGAACAAGAGTTAGTTCTCGTTTTCTTATTGACCACGAAATAATCAAATATGATAGCTTCATAAAGCATTACTATTTATAAAGATGAAGAGAGTATATATAGCTTTAACAAGAGTTGGTTCTCGTTTTCTTATTGACCACGAAATAATCAAATCTGATTTGTTATGGAAAAGTAGCCTTTAATATTTAAAAAAAAAACTTTTCTTGAGTAGTTAAAAAAACAATACTTATCTTATTTTAACCTTGGAAAAGTTTGTTAAAGCAACATTAATATAATAATTTATTTTATGTGACTTTAATAATTTAAGTACACAATATATTTCCCGTGTGTTCATGTGGTCACATTGACATAATCATATATAGAGTCATAACACTTAGTTATATTATTTTTAGACATTTAATTTAATTGAATGGGCCTTTCTCGAATTTTTGTACTTTGCATGTTCAAAGCATCTACCTTACTTCAAACATTACCTTGGTGGTAAAGCAATTTGAAAGCAACTTTATTAAATTCCCTAATAAGGTGGCAAGTGGCAACTAACATGCAAAACTTGGACAATAATTTCATTTGAAAAATTCAAAAGAAAAGTCAAAATCTCCATAAAATTCAGGGACAAACATGTGAGTTAAAATAAAAGAGAAACTGATGGAACCCCCACTTAAAGTGATGGAAGACTTACCGTTATTCATTCAATTTATTTTTAAGTCAAGTGAAGGATAAAATTATATGTACATATAATTTAATTAATACATTTGTGGGACATACTTTAATGTTGTATACGAAAAAGAATATATTTTAAAATGCAATAAATTTTAAAGTGCAATAAAGAAGTGCATTTTATATGACGTAAGATTTGGAATCTATCACAATTGGAGAATTGATATGTAATAAAGAAATTTAGGGTTTTCGTTTTACATCTTTAATACTTTGATTTAAAAGGGTATAAACCGTAAGTAGATGCCTATTTTTATTGTCTTTTCCATAGAGATATAATCCAAAAGTGTGTAGATGCCTACTATTGATAATGAAGTGTCCCCTCATGCCCCATGAAATTTGTTCTAGAAGAGCTTAAGGTCCTAGCAAGTGTGATAAAGAGATACAATTTTTTTATAAAAAAGATTACATCATTTTATTAAATTTTTTTAAGGAGGAATGGAATCTCTATGGGCATAAAGTTTTGTTTGTTTGTTTTGTATTCTTATAATTATTATAATATGTGAAATGGATTTTGCATAAAATATGTAGATAAACATTTATAAACATATATGTACAATACTAAATCAAACCTATGAAAAATTAAGATAATAATAATGAAAAATAGGGTTTAGGTTTATTTTATTCTTAGGAATGATCAATAGATAAATTTTGGATTTTAAGTATACAAATTATGGTGTTAAGTATTGGTACAAAGAACTTAAAAATGCGTAGTGAACATGGTACTTTATTCAAAACATATTGTTTAGAAAGTGCATAGTTTGATCCTTGCACCATATCTTCTACACAAAACAACTTAGAGATAATAAAGAACTTAGAAAATTCATAGTGAATTGGGGCACTTTATCTAAACATATTATCTAGAAAGTGTATTGTTTAATCCTTGTATATATACATTACGCACAAAACAACTTAGATTTCATATTTTCTTGTATGACTAGATTCCGCTATTTATGTCTTCTAAAAAAATTCTCTGTTTCTTAAAAATTTGCTTCTATCACTACGAAATTAGTCTTCTTCTTCTAACCCTAATTGAGTTGCCAACATCTACACTTGCAAAAAGTAGGGGTATATGTGCTCCACTTGGCTTGATTCTTATAAACTCCCTTCATTTGATACAATATTGAAATCAACACACCAAGTATATGCAATAATTCTTCACTCGGAAAACTAGTGCAATCAATGTATCTCTAGTATGAATTTTGGCACTTTAATGAATGCTTGATGACTCTAAATTATTATAGATGAAGCTAATTAACTTTCACTTGAAATTGTCTTGATAATGATGGTTACTTAGGCAAATGCTTGAATGAACTAGGGAACTTATGAATTTATAAACAATTTAAATTTAAATTAAGACTTTATTGATGACCAAGCCGACCTCCAATGGTCAAAAATAGTGAAAAATGTGGGATAATGAGCATACGAGGCAAAGAATATGTGGGCCCATTACTGAACCACCTCCAAATTGTCCACTTCACATTATTGCATGCCAAGAAGTGCAATCAAAATTATATACATGAAAGGCTAAAATTTGTGGGAAATTGAGGGACAATGCAAGGTGATAGCTATGTCTAAACACCAAAATTTGGTCATTTGGAACTTAATAAAGTTAATTTTGCTTATATCATGTCTACATGACTTGTGTGCACAAATAAAGATCAAACACATTATCTTAATTTGTCCTAAAGCTTGTGATCCCTCGTTTAAATGCTTAAACACCTACACGAACACCTTTTTCAATTGAAAACCACTTATATCTACTATAGAGACAATTCCAAATCATAAAATGAGTTTTTTTCCCCATTGGGTAAAACCGTCAATAGAGATAGGATCGATTAGTCAATTGTGTTAGCTAATTGGACTGTCCAGGGCCCTCTGACAATCAAAATCTTAAATGGGAATCTTCTTATGAGTCATTTATTTCCTCCTCGGTCTACCTTAGTGTAAATTATTACTTGTTGGAGTCTTATAAATACAATTCAACCCCACTCATTTACTTTCCTAGAAATTATGAAGAACTCCTTTAGAAAGATTTATCAAGCATCAACAAAATTTTCTCTAATATTTCATATTTCAAGAGAATACATTAAGAATGTCCCTAAGTAGGTCTAAAGCACTCCAAACTAGGTAAAAGTATTCAAATCCAAGTCAAAAGAATCCCAATCCAATTTAAAATAAGCATTATTAAGTGTTCAAGGGATGAATTCTAGTTGCATACATGTAGTTGCATCTACAAAATTATAATATTAATATGCATAGAACTACATATGTTTGAATCCTCTTTAAAGTAGTAACACATACATATAGTGTATGGGTCCCTCAAACCAAACCCTTGACCCATTTTTATAGGTCTTTCAATAAAACTAGGGTTTCATAGAAGAAGAACGACTTGACCAATTGTGTGCATTCTCAAATTCCATATTGCACACAAAGAAGCACAACAACAAGTGTAAGTCGTTATACAATAACATATCCATTTTTAAGATTAGGAGAATTTTGTGTAACTCCATACATGTTGTGAAGTTCATTTTTTCCTACTATTTAATTTTGTGTAGAGATTTAACCCTAGTTTTAGAGATAAAACATGTACTGATGAATTTCCATCTTGTTCCACCCTATTTAAACCCAATTCAACCTAAAAACATTTATAAAAACTAAGTGCGCTATCCTCTTGTCAATTTCTATATCTATCATGTGTCATAATTAATCTAATTTCTCAATCATTTATTATACTTTCATATTTAAATGTTATATAATAATTAAATAATCTAAATGTACACACTTTTAATATTTCAATCCTAATTAGACATAAACCTAATACGCCACTTATTTCAAACTAGGGTTAAATCATTTGGTGAACCCACTATTGATCAAATCTTGCCTAAGATTTTTTTTTCTAAAAGGAGTCCTTTATCTCCCTTTACATAAAATAACCTTTTATTTTAAAACCCTATGTCACTTAGGATTCCTCCTTCAAGCTTCTCATTTTTTCTCTATTATATATGTTGTCCCCCTTAGTGTAAATAGGATTTGCATTATTATTTATGGATATATCATGGTTGGTTAAATTTATAATGGATACCCAATAAAAATCCCCTCCTAGGCCTTATCTTATGGATCATTCATCAATTCACTCCCATGCCAATAACAATGTCACTCTTCCTTGAGGTTGTGATAGTTACCATCCCTCTCATAATATCCTTGCCATTACTCAAGAAAAAGGAAGGGTGGTCCTTATTGATGAATTGTGTTTACATATTCATCTACAAAATCTATGGGAAATGATAGATATTATACAACTATCTTAGAATCTATTCAAGTATTACATAATGACAATAAAAATCTAGTTCAAATTATAAGTCTAGATATCACATCACTCAAAGATGACATTTCTTATCTAAGGAATTCAAAACATGCATACATCAACCATATTTCTACACACAATTTTGGGCCTTAAAATGGTATATCTCATGTGTGGGTTAAGAATAAATATCAATCTATTCTAATACACCTATAAATTCACTTAGGCCTAATGGGTCTTTATGTAAAACCTTTCAACATGTGAGCTCCTAAACCACACCTTATTGTAGTTATCATCGAGTCACGGGACACCATACAAAAGGTTTCAAGATTTGTGACATATCTTGTAAGGACTTGTTGATATTGGTCATTTTTATTTTGATACATCTACTACAACATTATTAGATTCAAGGTCACCTTTTATAATTCAAAAACCACATAAAGTTTAATCTATCAGCGATTCTTCACATTATATTTTTTATTTGTCCCTGAGGATGGGTCTGAAAGTGTGACCTAAAATATTGGACTTTTAACAAAATTCTACACAGTATATTCCAAATACATTTTGGCACAATGTTGAACCATGGAAATCTAAAAAAACAACACATTTTTTTCTTATGAGTATCGTATTCTATTTTCATATCTTATGTGACACAAAAGATGGGTATTTAGTGGGGTATATTATACATATATTTATGAAATATATAAAATTTAGAACTCAAATACAAAATTATGCAAAGCACAAATTCTTAGAAATAGATTCGGACACCGAATAGATGCATATCTTACATTAATATAGAAGTATCCGATAGGGATGAAACTATGGCATATTTATTGTCCAAGATGGACATTTTTGTCCCAAGGGTAGATTTATAGAAAATAATAGAATAGTCATATTTTCATAGGCATTTACATATTTGTAATACAATATTCATATTCAAATTGCATAGTTCAAAGTAGGGTTTTACTACATTTCGGATAAGATGTGAGGGTTTGAGTACTTCATTGCTTTCATGACATTTCGGGACTAAAAAAATGTTCATATATAGGGTATGGGGGCATATGCCTTCTCTTCTTTCCATACTCAACATTTACATATATAAGAATCGACAATCTCATGTATTGGACTCAACAACTACATCACATGGTGGTAGCATAGACCAACCATTCCCTTTGCTATTTTACACTAGGGACTAGATTTGTTTGTAGTGGTGTAGTTTGTGGGATTTGAAGATATCAAGGTGACTAGAAAACCTTGTGGCATCCTTCATCTCACTTTTATTGGAATATAACATGATGGTTAGATACTCTGTCATGATCTTCCTTATTATGGGGTTCTTTGGGATAAATGTTATATGACAACTATCCTCTTGGTGCTCGATCAAGCACACTCAACTCCTCTTCGAATTTGGATTCTCATTTAGAAAAAATAGGGATTGATCACCCCAACCCTTGATAGTGGCAGTACAAACCCAAATCTATAAGAGGAACAAATACACCATATTATCCCTCAACAAAGTAGGCAAATGCACTCACTTCATGTTTTGTCTCTTTACTTTACTATGTTACAAATGCAATTTTCACGATTCTACAAATATACTATTTATAATTTGAGTTACGATTCAATTCCTTTTATGGCCATTGAATACACTATGTGTTGCATGTTTCATCATGGAACATGCCAACATCAAAGCATAATCAAAAACTCGAGAGAAGACAAAGTGTGTGTATGTAAGTATGTAATTTTTATTTCACACTTAAAGGCTTAGTAAATGTAGACATCTAAAATTGGAAACTTATTTTGTAACAAATACACATTTTCTTTGTCTCTATGTTATGACTTGTGTGCACATCCTAAGCCCAATAGACATGTTTATCTCTCTCTCTCTTTCTCCAACATGATTGGTTTTTCTCTACACACTTCTTTTCGTTCACATACTCAGTTATATTTATTCGTAATAGTATCTGCTCCCAATAATGTCACCCAAAATCTTGAAAAATCCTCATGAACTACTTAACTAAGATAGTATGAGTGTGACCAAACCATACTAAAATCTGGTCCCAGCAAGTATGATCCCATCACTTGCTCTCCAATGGATATTTTACTAATTTTATATCCTTCTTTGGGCCATTTCTTATCTTATAGGTCATCCTTAATGCATTAATTAACCTATAAACACCTATATAAGCAATTATAATGCACTTAAGAAAACCCTTGGGACTAACTTGGCACATTATAGAGCACTCATTCCAAAATACATTCCTAAAGAACTCTATGATCTTATAAAATTCTAAAATCGAGATACACAACCTAGAGAGAAACCCATGCACCTAGGTGTAGCAAGATAAACCAAATTTAAGAGCCATACCTTTCAAGTCAAGTTAAGTCATAACAAGAGCAAGTTAATACCAAACATTATCAAAGTTTTTAAGGGTCAAAGGGAATCAATCTAACACGTGAAACACAAAACACTATATCACTACCGTGCATGGTACATTTTACATATTTATATTTACACCCACTATCTTTGTGTCAAGAGACACGAGGGCAAGATAGGGGTGGGATTAGATTTGCACTTACCCAAGGATAACTACACAAAGTTTCCTCTTGCCTTTAAGGGGATGTATTGCAACACTTATCTCTTTTCAACAAGGGTTGACCACTAGGTTTAGTCCAATTCCCCACACACTAATTTCTAATTTTGTTATTAATTATGTTCACGAAATGCTAGTGTAAGTATCTAGGGTTATCATTACAAGTCACTACAAGAAGGTGTTGCATAATTACAAACCTTAACATCAGACAACAAAGCATATTTCTATGTCATTGATGATCACTAAAATATGTTGAGGACTAGCATATCTAAATCTAAAACCGACAACCCAGGAGCATACCATACTATGCCCACGGGATAATTCATAGGGTTCAAGACTCAACTCAAGTTGTAGTTAAAGTTCATTAGACAAATCACTTTCATATCCTTATAAGCCCGCACAAACATGTTTGCACACCCAAATCCTTTATGTACATCTCTGTTTAAATAAGTACTCTCCCTTCTTGAGTTTTAATAAATTGTTTTTATAATTTCTATATCACACATTTATTTAAAATTTATATCATGTTTTACACATTGATTTTAATTAATTAATTCATAATATGCAACTTGTACAACCCTTACTACTTTTAATAAATAAGGAAACAAACTAATACCAAACCCTTATTTATTCATTTAGGGTGTAAACATTTGTAGGTTTCACTTTGGGCACCTCTTAAGCACTCAAGTATTCAAACTAAGACAAAGTGTATTTACATACTCGGATACAAATTTCCTTTAAACTATGAATTTTAATTACTAGATTAAAAGGGAGGAAAATGTAGACATCCAAATTTAGCATTTTTCTTTTGATAATGTTAGTTTTGGATTATAGCCCTTACACATGACTTACACACACAAGAAAATATCACACACATATCCTAAACTATCATAAGGCTTACAATCCTCATAATGTTATTCAAACACCTATATGAATACCTTTGTGGTAAAAATCTACACCTTATCTCTTGTGTAGACTATTTTATATCATCAATTGAGTTTTTGTGCCCTTTGGATAAAACTATCTCGATGGGAACATGATTATTTGGTTAATCATGTCATGTTTTTAAATCCTATCTAGGGCCCTTTAATGATCAAAATATCAAATGGGAATTTCTTATGAGTCTATCATTTCCCTCCAAGTTGGCCTTATTATGAAATATCAACTTTGGAATCCTGTAAATACAAATCAAACCCCACTCATTTACTCACTTAGTCACTACTTGGAAATCACCTAGTAACACTTGGTCTATCTCTCCAAAAGTACTAAAAGCTTCCCTATTCTTTCTTATAATATGATCTTACACTAGGTGCACTGACTTATATGCAAGTTAAAGCACTCAAAAGCAAGTGAAGACCATTTCAAGCCAAGTCAAAATAAGAACTATCAAGTATTCAAGAGATAAATTCTAATTGCATAAATGTAGTTGCATCATCACAATTGCACTTTCAATAAGTGGAGAAATATATGGGTTTAAAAGCTCTTCAAGCAATGCTTTATGTAGCGAGTGCACATGTACCTCAACTCAAACTATCAACCCCTTTAATCTAGGGTTTCAAGAGAAGAAAATTGATTTTAAAAATTATTGCGCATATTTTAGATTCTAAATTGTACACAAAGAAGCACATTCAATGATCCACAAGTGTTCATATTGTTAGATCACAACAAGTTAAGTGCAACTCTAAATGGGTTGTGCAAGTTGATTCTCTCTTACTAGTTAATTTTTTCCAAACGATAGATTCAACCCTAGCTTCAAAGGAAAAATATACAAAGGATTTCCAACATGTTCTACTTGATTCATACCCAAATCTAACCGGGAATAATTTTAAAAGTTAAGTACACTATCTTCTTGTCAATTTCTATGTTTAAAACGTGCCTTAATTAATCCAATTGCTCAATCATTTATGTATGTTCATATCTCAACGCGAAATATTAATTTATTAATAGTAATGTACATCTTTTCTATATTTCAACCCTATTTATTTGAGCATTAGGGTTTTATCCCCTTAGACCTAACTTTAGGCTAAATCATTATGATTGTTCTTATGTTGTTTTGTCATGTTATTTATAAAGCACATGTCTTTGTGGTAACACATGGGAAAAACTATTTATCTTGCACACACTCCTCGTTGTTATATCAATATGCTTCATCCATCGCTATTGTGATAAATTCAATGAAGTACGTGTTACATCATTGTCATATTCCATGTTGTAGTGAATTTATTTTTCTTATATCTCCGGAAAAAATGATTGTTTTGTGCATGTTTCTTACACGATACATATCTCTACACACTATTTTATTCAACAATATGCTTGTCATGTTTCATAGGTGCATCATATTTCTTTTGAAATGTGAGCTCTTGTTACATAATTGTCACATTCCATGTTGCGGTGGATCTTTTTTATTATATCTTAAGGGAAAATGATTGTTTTGTGCATGTTTCTCCACACACTATTTTATTTGATGATTATGCTTGTTATCACAGTGCATCAAATTTCTTTTGAGATGTGAGCTCTACATGTTCATACTAAATTTCAAGAGGGACATGTGTTGTTCATTACATTAATTGTTCATGCTCTCTTTTACATAAAATAGACCTAAGGGAATTCCACCGCATCTGGGATAAAAGAGAATGTGAAACATCTTACTTAGTGACTCAAATTCATTATTAGATGTAGGATTGATCCTTGATGAGATATAGGATTTTAACTCCACTCTATCTTCTACCTTGTTAGACAATATGGTGAACAGGAACCCATAGGAATTTCACCACATGTTGGAAACAAAAGAGGTATCTCACTAACAACTAACTTTGCACATATCATTTAATTTTCACTCACCCATAGCGTGTATGAGGGGTTTGTGTGGTTTTACATGGTCCAAGACTCGTCCTTCAAATACTTCAAGACTTATATTCTTGGAAGCATACGTATCCTCGTTATTTTTTGCTTTAAAAAGTGTTTCTAAACCACCTCCTTTATGGTTAAACACACGCCTTAAAGTGGGGAAAATGTAGACACTTAAAAAAATGACTCGCTCGGCATTTATTTGTATACATATTGGATATATACTTGGTGTAGTTTATTTTCATTGCTACTATGTGATTCAATGAACAACAAGGGGTCTCGATAAATTAAAAGAGCAATCCCTAACCCTATTTACACAAACCTCCATTTTTTTGTATAATCAACTCATTTCAAAGAGTCACATTTCAAAGTGCACACAATTAAGGTAGAATCCGATAAGTCGGATGTAGCTAAATAGAATTGGCGGATTAATTTGCAAAATACAAGGCCCGACCAAGACCATCCGATTCTTACATTGTTTTATTTCATGTTCACATCTAAATCTCGACACTCACACACTTAAGAAGTAGTAGAGATTTACACACACTTCCAAGTTGAAATGACCAGTTCAAAAACAATTCAAAATCTTTATTCACCAAAATAACATCTTTTGAAAGATGAAGATCCCTTTTATCTCCTTATATATTTAATTATACATTCAATCACTAATCAATATAAAATTATTAATTAATACAATTAAACCAAATCAAAATAAAAACTTCTAAAATCCTTATCTGTATTCTATACATATACTTTTCAAATAAATATATTTAAACATATCTCGTGATTAACATTTATTTACCTTTTCTATCTTTACTATATCCAACAATAAGAGAATAACATATCTATCATACAATATAGATTTGAATATAGTTTGGAAAACATTGAGATTATGATGTTTGGCATGATGATAAATTCCACCAATCAAAGGAGCCCGAGTGCCGTGGAATGGATAAAAACTTCCACTTTCCACTAACTCCTTTTTCAATTAATAATTAAAGGCCACTAACCCACTTATATCATTATTAGATTTTTCAAAAGTCATGGTGATGTTGAGATGATGGAGTTTGGGGTAAACAAAATGGCCCATAATTATTGTTCTTTTTATTTGAGTTATTCAATTTCTTCATACTTTTATAAGGTACCTTACAATGTTTTTGTTATATATCATCATTAGATTTTTAAAAAGTTATGTTGATCTTGAATGGGATAAATTGTGAGATGGAAGTTTGGAATAAATCATATGATCAAAGATTTTTATTTTTATAAAGTTAATCATATAATGGAGAGTCTTTATTATTGACCTTTTTATTTTAATTATTCAATTTTTTTGTACATCTTCCTTCAACCACTAAATCATATATTTTAGAGTTCTTTCATCACTGTTAATTACAAATAAAATGATATCTCCTCATTTTATTCCACCATAATAATCTTCAAGTATAATACTATATAGCTTTATCTCCACCAAATTGCCCATGCGTATACCCCATGCCAATATAAATATGATTGATCCGATCAACCTAGACAATGACCAACTTAAAAAAGTGCCCCACTATGAATTGGGACAAGCATGAATGCAAAGGCCCCCCCTTCCCGCTTTGAGTCTCATAAATTTGTATACATTAATTGAACTATAGATGCACATGGCCCTCTTTTAGGGAATTTGAATTCTAATTCATTAATTATATCATATTTTTCAAATAAAAACATTTTCAATATGGTAAAAACATTTTACTTATATTAATGAATAATAAATAAAAAGTTTACCTTCAAAATTTTTAATTTATAAATACTTTTTCAAACATTAATTTTATTTTTCTACATATAAAATTTTATTATGATGTCGAGTTCTTACAATTGTATATTTTTAAACTTAAATATATTTTTTAAAACTTTGTTTTTGGAGAATTCAATTAAATATATGATAATATTTTATCTATATAGTAATGTTTGGGTCTTTTTTTTTAATATATTTTTTCAAAACAAACATAATAACATAGCTAAATTGATTCCATTTGCCAAATCAATAGAAAATTGATAGAGAATTTAATGAAGTTATTGATTAATAAATTATATGAAAATTCTAAACCAAAAACAATAAAATTGATACATGTATTGATGTATTTCATACATATATATTGATTAGAATCATTTATTAATTTGTTTTTATATACTTATATGGTGATATCTATACATGTATTTAAGATATCTATACTATTTAAAAAAAAAAAGTCTCTTCAATTTTGAATTCCTATTTAATGGTATAAATTATTCACTCATAGAACAATTTAAGAATTTAAATATTAAGTTTTTTTTTTTTAAAATTTTGTTCATAAACAAAATTAATTAGACTATAAAATATTTAGTGGGTAAAACATTTTGTGATTTTTTAACTTTTTCACATAATATACAATTATTAACATTGTGTCTTAATTGACTAATGTGATTTATTACAATGTATCTATACGTAATTGGAGTTAAGTCCTTATACCAACTCATTTACAATGCATTATAATTTTTTAATTATTATATGTTCATCCTTGGATAGTAAGGAAGATTTGAACCTCGCTCATTCTTATAATAATTTATATCCACTCAATTGTTGCATTACAACCTATAAAATCACACGATAGAAATTTTTTAGTTGAGTGCAACTCACAACAATGATCTCAAATTCAAATAATAACAAAATTAATTTTTAAATACTAAATATTAGTGAAGATTGAATAACGTAGAATTATTAAATCGCATAACTAGTAAATAGTAGTTATCAAGTTATCTCATCACTTAATATATCCATGCATAATCAAATATTTGAAACCACCTGTGAGGTTTGCGAAGAGCCTAGACAAGAGGTATTGACTAGGAATTAATATCGATAACCCATTCCATGTGTGGAGCCTATTACTATACATTAGTGGCATCAAAATCTTTCCACCATTAATTAGTCATCTCTTACCTAGTGGTCCCACGAGCTACCTTTGCGAAAAAAATTTCAACAAGTTTTTCTAAGTAAATTTAGGGATATTTTAGCACAAGTATGGTCCCATGTTGTCCCTAAATTTTCTCAAAAATATTTGGTGAGATATTTTAGGTCCCGTAGCAGTTGAATGGTCCCGTGAACAAACATAAAAATAGTTTTATTTTTTATAAGTTTTTACACGTAACAATCACTCAATGGTTTTGGGTGTCCTAACAACTGCCATCTGTCAAAAAAATCTTTAAGCGGGCATAGGAATGTTGTAGCCCCTCCTTTTAACTTCTGCATAAATTACCCTGCCAAAACATTTGGGGCTCCGTTTTACATGGATGGGATTCTGTTTTATCATGCAACATATTTGGGAAGCATTCACGGGACCTGCTGCACAGTTGAATCAAGAGTTGCAACTTGTTCCATGTGACCCCTCCCTTAGTTGTTCAAGTTGGCAATGATAACCCCTTCACAATTGTTGTCTTCATCACCATCGTTTCATTAATGTTACTTTTTTCGTTATAGCAAAATGTGTGTCATTGTTAGCTCTTTTTATAAGTTTAATTCAAATGTTCGTTGTTGAACCTGAAAAATTTAATAATTGATTCGATTCATACATAAAAAGAATATCAAACTTATCCAAAACCCTTAATGTATATAAACAACTTACCAAGACCTCAATCTCAACTTCATACATTTATCTTCCGAATATATCATTCTAAATAGAAGATACAAATTTAATAGAAAGGAAAAATCACTTTTAAAACGTTGTTTATGATGTGTCTCACTTTAAATTTTGAGACAAATTTTGTACCACGTAACAATTTGGATGAAATTCTTGCTTAGTATAATCGTTTATATGAATATCTCATGTAGAAGGAAATGCCAAGAAATAACAAACTTGTGCATTTATGTTTATTTTCCTTTATAGTGCTCTGGATTGGACAAATAGCTACCAAGCTTAACATTGTTGTAATTGTAAAAATATTTCTCCTATGAAATAAAATATTTGTCTTTTTTTTTTAAATAGTTCAAATAGGCAAACAAGCAAATCTCGAACATGTTCTAAAGAATTAAGATAGAAGATTTTACTCTTTGGATGTCATAATTATTTATTCACGAAGAACTAAAATGTGACAAGAAGGAAATGATGGAGGGACAATATTAACAAGGGTGGAAAGTATATAAGAATGATTAAACAATGATGAAGGGTGTTTCAAAATCAAATGGGAGGGGGTTTGGCATCAATCTCTTATGAACAACACATTCATAAAAATAGAATTGCAACCTATGAAACAAATCTTCATGTAGTTCACCTCAAAACATTTTTTTTTTTTTACAAAACAATCTAATTAAATATTATTTTGGAGACGTTCATTTACAATTGTTAAAACAAATCTAAAAAACATACATTAATGAAATGAAAGATTTTAATGACGTCCACAAGACTAAAGAGTCTATGGGACCAAAAGCTGAGACTTTAAGATGATTTTAGACTCTTTTCAATATCAGATCTTCTACTGTGAATCTTGAGCACAAAACCCACGATCTTTTCAAGTCTTGTTTTTTCAAATAACTCATTTGCTGTGTCCACCATCATAGGTTGAACACTCCATGATGAAATGCCATTCCATCTCTACCACCCCTTCTGTAGTAGTGAAGACAAGTTCTCCTTTCTCAATCCTCCTTGAGTATAGTCCATCTAGAGATTTCACATCAAAAGTGACGCGATAAAAAGACATTTTTTTTGGAAATTTTTTACATAAACATTCTGGAATTATTAGGTGATACCTTGTTGAAACACTTGGGCAAACCTACATACTTTGTGTTGAATACCATGTAAAGCAAGACCCGCATACCTTTTATATTTCCAATACATGATCTGCCGGCGAAGATAGAAACAGAAACACCCTACGTGTAGAAGAAGCCTAATCAAAACGGCCCGAAGGATTGGACTATTTGCAAGGCGGATCTTCCCTCTATTTCGGTGCACGTACTTCCACGAGGCCAGTAGAAAATCAGTGTTAGTAGTTTTGACTCTTCTCTCCAAAGCATTCGAAAAAAATCTCCACTTCATCTCAATCCAAAACCCATTAAAAACACTAAGGGGAGAGATGCCCATGTGAACAAGGGGCCCGTTTCGAAACGTGCACAGAGACAAGGAGGAGGAGGAGCTTTGCATATCTTAGATTTAGATCAGATGAAAAGGACTCCTCGACAAAGTGTGGTCATCAAACTTACAAATCTAAGACGGATCAAGCTATTTCTCTCGTATGTTTTTGGCCCCAAGGCATTAGATTTTTGGCCTTATAGATTTTTACACCACTTTTCCTGTTATCCCATTTGGGTGGCTCAGTTGTTGCAGAGTTTGATTGAGGATCGGGTTGTTTTGGGTGCCAAATTCATCGCCTGGTTTCGACATGATGTTAGTTGTGGCTGTCTGCTGTGCTATGAAGAAGCCTCCTTGGATGGTGTGGGTGATTCTTCTCTGAGGTATAAGCTTCGGTTCCTCGTCGAAAAATGATTTGGGTGTTCATTTTAAGGCCCCCTGCAAGTGGGTTTTTGATATCCAATCGTATATTTATGTGGGTGCCGGAGCTTCATGGAGGCCTGCTCAGAGGAAATTTTGGGTATTAGGTCTCTTCTGAACGGGATTTTTACTATTTCATATCCTGACATTTGAGTTTAATGAAGGCCTGGTTTAATCAGGTTGAGGGTAGTATGCCTTACAGCTGAAGTAGGTTCTGAATGGGTTTTTAATGTTGCACCATATGATTTTATTAAGGCATTTGAATGTCATGGAGACCTAGTTGAATCTGATTGCGATTAGTTTAAGGATAGTATACATTTATCGGGGATCTGGTCTGGAACCGTATCAGTGATTGTTGGATTTAGTGGATATCTAAGATTTTTTTGTAGTATTGGCTTCTGTTGTTTAAGCAGATCCCAAAATTGCGTAAGAGAAAATTCGTTCTCCGAGTTAAAACAATAGGGTCTAGCAGGGCTTTACTGTGTAGTCAATGAAGGACACTGTTTTAGGATTGCTGATATTGATGTGGATTTAAATACCACTGTCTCCTACATTGCATTCAGAGAAAATCTGAGATGTACTTTAGAACAAGAGGGTCTATCAGGTCTTTAATGCAGTCAAAGGAGCACACAATTTTTAAGGGTGGTTGTTATTGATTTTTCTGAGTCATTTAGGTTTCTGTTTGGCTTGACAGTTTTTCTAGGACACACTACTGTTTTTGACGGGGAACCGCAAAAGCAGGGGATGCTTAAAGTTGTAGCACTTTCAGAGTAATTTTCTAGTTTATGCAGTGCTGGTTATGGGAGCTAGTTGTCCGAAAGTTTGAGCACTTCCAGAGAATTCATTTTTGCAGTGCTGGTTATGTGAGCTAGTTCTGATTGTTTACAGTTTGATTTCATCATGATGCAACTATTAATTTCATTTAAAGTGGATAAAGAATAGGTTTTAGGCTGTGATAAAGGAGGAGTATTGCTCTTAGCATGTGCCATAAAAGTATGCCGTTATCCTGCCCTGTGCATCCGGCAACAAGGTTTTCTTAGCACCGTTAATGGAGTTAGATTAATATTTACACAGAATTTGGCGTGCCCACATAGGCAAGTGGCTTTGGAGATCTAGTCACAAGGAAGACATACAAGTACGGAGGTATGACGTCTAGTCAAGTCGTTCTAATACCATTCACCATCGTACTTATTGTGGTGTTGGTTCTTATGGTAGGAGAGAAATTCATCTCTCCTCACACACATTTTTAGATCTAGGAGTAAGGCAAATCCATGAACAGAGAGCTGAAATTTTTTTCACGTGACTGCATCTTATTCTGACTTCGCTAATCCCAACGGGGTCTTGATCATTCAGTAATTTTATCTTTTAAAAGAGGAATCTGCTTTGATGGATACGCATGCCTCTGGTAGATTCCCTTGCACATAAAATTCTGCCATAGCCAGCCTATTTACTCGGACGGGGCTTTGTGTGATCTGGCCTTTCTATTTGCAACCAGTGTACATACAAATGTTAGTGTTGCAAGGGAAATCTACAGTAAAGTCATAAGGTAAAGGGCCCCGTTGCAGTTTAGCATTTGTTTATTTAGAAATGATTTTCTTTTGGGGGAAATTGTAATAAGTATATGTAATACGCACCTGTCTTAGTTTCCACTCCTATTTGAAGGCCATGTAAAGCTGTAATACGAGTAGTCATGGTCCATGGATATGGATACTAATTTCTAAGAGCTTTCATTTAACATGGTTTTGGTTTTCAGGAAGATGTTTTTGTGTTATCATTTATAACTGCTTTTCAAACAGAAAGCTTGTCCTTTCCAAGATCATTTTTGGATATTCTCAGTTACAAATTTACAAGTGATGGATGTCCTGCTCTCAGTTACAAGTAATGGATGTGCTGGTTGTTAGAAGCATTTTTCAAGATTCTTCTTCTTAGAATTGAGTAGTTGAAATTTGAAACGACATTGATTTGCTAGAACGCAATGTTATATTTGTTATCATTAAGGTGGTGAATGAGATTCGGGCAAACCGTATCTGTAATTCTTTAACATTGGTTTAGGTGTATTCTTTTGCCATTGCATTTTGCATGCTCTCTCTTATGTGTTGTTTGCATGTGGGAATGCAGCATCCCGGTATAGTTTCAGAACTGGATGGGGACCATGGATGCCGCTGTTGAACAGAGCTTATCAGCTGCAAAGGTATTCTTTTTGAACACAAAAATAATTGTTGATGAATTTGTTAGCCACGAGGTCTATTGAAAGAGTCTCGGAACTGTCATTCCTTTACCCCCAACAAAAAAAAAGAACCTTGTAAACAGTCTTTGAAAATTGTTGTGTCTTTGTGGTGTCAAGCTTTAAGTGGTTACTAGTGACAATGTTTGAGATGTTAGATCGAACATTCTTACCGATGAGGTACCTGAGAGTCTAGTGTAGGATTTATCTGCGATATAGAGCAACGTGTCCCTCCTTCAAGTTGTCCTCCTTATGTTTCATTTGTGAGCAATACATCATGCTGCAGGAGGCTAATATCTAGATTACTGTAAACCTTATTTATTCCAGTGTCAGAGGGTTGTGATTTTTCATGGTTAATTTTTTTCAAGGAAGATACAGGATTTTATGCTAAGTTGTCATTTTGATATCAATGAAACATGCCTTATTCGTTTTTTTCCTCCCTCGTGGAAATGATTGAACCTTAAGAAATCATCATGGTTGCTTAATTAGTGGTTACTCAAAAACTAGCATGGGTGAGGCTTGTCAATCCTTTTCCCATTCCAATATGGATTTTTTGTTATTGTGCTGAGCAGTCATTTGTTTGGAACTGTTTTTTATGTTTTACCTTTTTTGATCCTCAGCCTTTTTCCATGTATATTTATTCATCCTTATTATTATTACTTTCCAGTTTGAGTTTTTAGAGGTTTTTAGAGGTTTGAGTTTTTAGAGGTTTTATGATTATCCATGACTTCTGGAGTGGCAGTAGATTTTATTTTTAGTTGGACTCACAGGTTGAGGATGTACTGGAAATCTCAAAACATTTGTCTTTTGTGAGTTTATTATAATTGATTTGTTATCAAAGAATCTATACTATTCTTTGCTTTATTCATTCTGATGTGGAAAAATCTGGAGTTGGTGAATTTCTCACATGAAAGGAACATTCTCAATGTACTTTTATGCATTGCAAAAGTGTTCACTATGCTTTCCTGTATTGCTGCATGCATTCTACTTACCGATTCAAAATTTTGAGTTAATGATTTCACCAACGTATGACAACAACTTCTCGATACTTGTATTGATTGCAAAGGTTAGCAGTAAAATTGGGATATTTGCTTATTTCTTCTACAAACAAACTGAAATGTGAAGAAGTATGACTAGACTTGTATAATCACTATTATGAATAGAATGAGTCCTTTTCAATTGAAAAAGGATGTGAAGAAGTAAATCGTCTCAACCATTGAGAAATATGAGACAGGATAGGGTGATCAGATTTGATAATCTATTTGACAGGTGCATAATTTGTTATATATGTGCAGCTACATGGAGGGATGTCTAGGAAACTTGCTAGAGTTGTGTATAATATGATGAAAATATTTCCAGCAGTAGAAGCAGCCCGTCCCAGGTGTCAGTCAGGCATACAGGCCTTGTGTGCATTGCATCTAGCACTTGAGAAGGCCAAAACCCTTCTCCAACACTGTGCGGATTGCAGCACACTATATTTGGTAATGTCTCTTTTTCCTACCCTCCTCAGAAATGGACAGAATCAAATAATAATGCAAATTTAGAACAGTTCTCCGATATTGACTGCAGAAAGATAATTCCCTAGTAATTTTTCCAGACAAGTATATCAGATGAAAAGAAACGAGCTGTTCAGGAGGCTTGTTCATAATCTAAATATGATATGTTTTTATTTTCAAGAAAGACATACTCATAATAGATTGATAGTTCTGTTGAAATATTCAGTCACTTTTTCATTTCTATGTCAGTGATGTGATGTGTGAACATTCGAGCATTCAATAATTAAACTAGGATGTTGAGATATATGCTGTAATGAGTTGTCTTAAACTCCACTCTAGTCCTAATATATCTCTGATATTTTTCTAGTAATGAATGCTCAATAGAATTGCATGCTTTTCATTTCTTGACAATCAATGGCAGAATTTTGTTTTATAGCTTTTCCTCATTCTTGGCAACTTTGCTTTTTCAGGCCATTACAGGGGATTCAATTTTGATAAAATTTGGAAGGGCCAAGAATGCTTTGGATCAAAGTTTGAGGCGTGTTGAATCCATAGTACCACAGATACTTGGGCAGCAGGTAGTTAGCTAACAAATCAAACTCGTTATTCTTTTGCAGTATTTTGTTGTGCATGCCTCTGTGCAATTGATCTATGCATGTAAAATTCAAAGGATAATGGGGAATGTAAATGTTTTCTCTCTCTTTCTAATCTGTGGTTGGGCATGATACGGTTATATTCCAGTTGGAATCATCCAACAGTATGTTAGATCTTAGAGGATCTGATTTTAGTGGGATAAGTTGTACTAAAAAAGTTGAGACCTAGATGTTAGTCCTCAAAACTGAACTATACAAACAACTTTAAACTCGCAACAAGTCAACAGAATATCCTAGCTCTCGAGTATCTAATTTTGTTTGGCCAGGTCAGTTTTAATCATATCAGGATTTCACCTAGACCCCAATCCTGAAAACTCTCTTTTATAGGGAAGTGCTACTGTAAAGAAGAAACATTAATTGTTAATAGTGTAGTACAGAGTTCCTCAAAGCTGAGATGAAGCCAAGCGATGATGATCGAAAACCAGACCAGGCCCGGGCTCTCCCTTCCCAATGGGGAAGGGGTCCCCCGGATAGATAGATATATATAGATCTCCATCTGCTAAGGACCTTTAGGTGAGTGAGGGAGCGGAGTGACATCTGTAGAGTATACTTGTTTCATTACACAGGCCCAAATAAAAATTACATCTTCGGACCATGCAATTTGTTATCCAAATATTATACAACCTGGTATCAAGGTTTAATGAACAACAAAAAAGTAACGGCTTATTAAGTTGGTTGATCACATTTTTCTGAAATGTGGTTTAAAAGCTATATTCTGCACTGATATGGCCAATTGCGCAAATTAGACTGACATATTTATCTAACTCCTTGGGTATATAGGTGCTTTTAATGCGCTTATGTCTTCTCTTTTCTCCTTCATATTGTTGTAATCTTCTTAACAACCGCACAAAGTTGATGCAAAGTGAGCTTTATGAAATGCTGCTTAAGGTATGTAGTTGGACTTTAAGAGAGGTGACAGGAGAAAAAACATTATTAAAGGACTATTCTGGAGAGTCAATTTTCTTTTGTTCCTCCCATTTAAGTAAAATCGTTGGTACATTGAATAAGATATGAATTGCATTTTCCATTTAAATTATTTGATGGAACAATGGATCAACAAATGTCAAAAATTCTTGTAGGAGGGCATAATATGTAGTAATCCTTACATTGATTTGATTAGCCATCCTCAGCAGTACTAGCTAATCAGGATTACAAATTCTGTGCAGAATTTGAATACTTTCTGAAAGACACTTTCAGCTCTTCAGGAGCTTTAACAAAATATGGTGCCTTTCATATTGCATGTAGTTGTGAAGACAACTTGTCTTCTATCCCTTTCATCTGTGCTAAATTGCTAATTATCAACCACATTCATTTCAATCTCTTCTTGGTTAGGGATTCTGTATATAATTATAATCTAACAGTGCGATGCTGTTAGCTGGAGATTACATAACTTAGAATAAATTTTAATTACCTCTATTGGATTTTTGATGCAGATTGCTGAAATTGTTAATGAGCTTGAAGGAATCACGTTTGCTCTTGAACCATCGGAAAAGGAAGTTGGTGATGAGGTCATTGCATTGCTACAACAAGAAAAGGATCCCAGTTGTGCGAATGGCACATCAGAATTGGATGCTTTCCATCGTGTGGCTGTTAAGTTAGGAATTGTGTCCTCCAGAGCAGTCTTGACAGAAAAAAGGGCTCTCAAACGATTACTGGATAAAGCTCGCCAGGACGAGGACAAGCGGAAGGAGTCTATTATTATTTATCTGATGCATCTTTTAAGAAAATACACTAAGGTCTTTAAAAACGAGTACTCAGATGGTGCCGATTCTCCAAACTCAGATCCGTGTTCTCCATCAGTTATGAGTTCCCTTGACAAAGTTAGTGTGAATGGAAGGAATGGTGACCGTCATGTATCAAGGCTTCACACTTTTAATATGGCCAGAAAGGGAACACATGGAAGCTCTGGTAGCATGCTAGTACCTCCCGAAGAATTCAGATGTCCAATTTCCCTGCAACTAATGTCTGACCCTGTAATTATTTCCTCTGGTCAAACATATGAACGGATTTGTATAGAGAAATGGTTCAGCGAGGGTCATGATACATGTCCCAAAACTCAGCAAAAATTGGCACATCTTGGTTTGACTCCTAATTATTGCGTCAAAGGCCTGATTGCCAGTTGGTGTGAACAAAATGAAATAAAAGTTCCAGATCCACCAACCACGTCCCCTCCTTTGACAGACTGGAGATGGGATTTGGCAGATTCTGGATCCATCAAAAGTGTTGATGCTGTTCGCCTAAAAGAGGTCAAGGTAGTCCCTGTAGAGGACACTCAAATTTCTGGTACTGTTGAGGATGATACAGGCCGATTTTCAACAGGTACATTTAGTAGCGGTTATTATTGTGATTCTCCAATTATGCTCAGAAATGAAGGATCTGGTGAAACGGAGGATAAAAACCTAACTTGGAATCATGATATAGTTGAATCACAAACTGTTGAGGAGGACCCTTCTAAAAAATATGAAAGCCTGCTTGCAAGCCTTAGTGGATCGTCATTAGAACTGCAATGTAGAGCAGCAGAAGAGATTAGGGCAATGTCAAAAGATGATGATGAGGCCCGTTCTTACATGGGTTCTAATGGTTTCATTCATGCCATTGTGAATTTCCTACGTTCTGCTATTGATGCATCTAATACACAGGCACTAGAAATTGGGGCTTTGGCACTGTTCAATATTTCTGTCAACAATAACAGGTAAAGGAGATTTGTGAAAGATATTGTTGCATCCTGCAAATATACACGAATCTAGTACACGGTGCAATCTTTTGTTTGTGTGATTAATTGTTTGGGGACTCTCAAAACTTCTTTGCTTACTTGTGTTTATGCTTTGTGTTATAGGAACAAAGCAGCAATCTTAGCTGCAGGTACACTGCCTCTTTTGTTGGAAATCCTTGAATCAGAGACATCTGAAGCAGCAGTAGCTGTATTACTTATGCTGTCTAGTTGGGAAGAGAATAAAGCTAGCATTGGAGCTTCTGGAGCAATACCTGCCCTTATTAAACTCCTGGATTCAGAATCTAAACAATGTAGACAAGATGCTATAAATGCCTTGTATAATCTATCAACATATGAGGGAAATAGATCCCACATTGTATTGGGAGAAGCTGTTTCAAATTTTGTTTCTCTTCTAGTTAATGGTGAAGCTGACTGCACAGAAAAATGCATTACAATTTTGTATAACCTTGCTTCCATTGAAGAGGGCAGAGCAGCAATTGCTGTTACTGAAGGTTGTATTGGAGCAATTGCAGATCTTCTTGATACAGGGACATCCATTGAACAAGAACAAGCAGCAGGCCTTCTTTTACTGTTATGTACTAATAGTTTTGAATACAGTCAACTAGTTTTGAGGGAAGGTGTTATCCCTTCATTGGTTACTCTTTCTGTTAATGGAGGCCCAAGGGGTAGGGGTAAAGCTGAGAAATTGCTGCAACACTTCAGGGATCAGCGACAAAGAGAAGTGTCGTGCGATTCTTCTCAGAATGTTTGCACACCGCAGCCATCATGTAATGGGGAGAACCCCAAAGTAAAGAAAACAACCCATAGAACGGCTTCCAAAAAGATTGGCCGAACATTGAGCTTTTTCTGGAAGTCCAAGTCATTTGCCTTTTACCAGTGTTAGCATATATACTTGCAATCTGGTGGCAGAACATTCATCTGCTTCAAAGTGCTTGTAAATGATTTTCGTTTGTTGTAGAGTTCTAAATTTTGTCTTAGAGTCGGGACTGTTTGGTGATAGTCTCGACTGTTCTTGTACCAAAAATAGGATTTGAATTATCTTACACAGTGATGATTCAGGAGTATACTGTACAAAGTTTCAAGAAAAGAATAATTATACATGTTGATATAGCCCTGCTTGGTTGCAGATATGTACAGCAGCAGAGAGAGGAGAATGGTCTCTTTTTGAAGAGACGGATGCTCTTATATGCTAGTGTAGCCTGTAAAATGTACCAAGGATTTACTTTGGTTATCATTTACAAGTGCGTAACGTATACATGAAATTTCACTTTGCTGAATTGACTTTGGACTGTTCATCATATACTTTTAGACATCGAATCTTATTTCTCTGAGGTGTAATTTCAGTCACTGCAGTGATTGTTTAAAACTGCTTGGACTCCTTGCTAGTATCAACAGCAAACTGACACTGTATGCCAAATAGACTTTTATTGTCTTGTGTCACGACATTTTGGGCACTGGTCTGGGTACGAAAGTGCAAAACTGTTTATAGGCCAGGACACCTTCAAACTCGCAAGGCCTTGGTGTCCTATGATACTAAAGATTGCATACTTTGTGCTATGGCATTGAAAAAATCTTCTGATACATAGATAAAAGATACTTAACATGTATGCAATTAAGTAGCAGAAAATTTTGCATGAAGCTGTTCCAACCTTGATACACATCCCTGCCATCATTATTTTTGTTCTGCTACTTAAATTTACAGCAAAAACTAAGACCAAAACAAAAGCACAAGGTACCAAAGGCACATAAGAAACAAACAAAAATTATTGCAATTGTGTGGCATGGATACATGATTTTGCCTGAAACAACTAAAGGCCCAAGTACAATGTGATGCGAATCAACTGCAAGGGGATGAGGGGGAAATCTGAAGATAATTCACAGACAAGTTTCAGGCATGGTTAATGAATTTCTTCACTCAAGTTAGCTGGACCACAGATGGAATGTCTACTTATGGGGGAATGGAAATTCAAATCATGCAAGTTTTTCTGGGTTGTAACATATCTGCCACTGTGAACACCTTCTGGTTAATTGTTATGTTGACAAAATCAACTTGTTTTTAACACGAGAAGTTATATCATGCAGTGGCTATTGTCATGGAAAAATACATATTTTCTTCCAGTTCGTTGCCAAATAACACCACAAATGCGAAAACAAAATTTATTCAGAATTTTTATATCGATCCATGTGATTAGTGCTGAGTGGATCGTTCAAGATCATGATGAATGGCTATCAAGTAGTCCATAGAGTCTATACGGGAAAAGGATATCTGATTCTAAATCGAATGGTCAAAGACTGTAAATCACTTGAGGGGGTGGTAATGAAGTCCAATAGTCTGAGATAATAAAAATGGTTTACTTTGAATTTGACACTCATTGGACCTACATAGGGTAGTTTATTTGGAAAAATCTATCGAAAATTGTGATATCTTAGGAATATGGAGGAGTTTGGAGCGTCTTTAGATTGAGGCTCTCCTCACCAATCAATGGAAAATTTATTAACAAGGTAAAAAAATTCAAGATAGCTACCTTGAAATTGAGTTGGTGTTTATTTGGAAAATTCAATCAAAAAAATTGCGATACATTAGGCATATGGTGAAGTTTGGAGCCCCTTTTTTCCTTAGAAAGATGTTTTTAAGTCCAACAAGATGGTGTATTTAGATTGAGGCTCTCCTCACCAATCAATGGAAAATTTATCAACAAGGTGAAAATTTTCAAGATAAGTGCCTTGAAATTGTGTTGGTGTTTCTTAGATAGATGTTTTTAAGGTATTTTAACTAGCTATATTGATGAGTGAAACATAAAATGGAAGCAGAGGGTGGCGTTAGAATGTAATATTGTGAGGTGTCAATAAAAATGGTTAACTTCAAATTTGACATCTAGTTGGATAAAAGTTTTTTTTGTTTGGAGAAGGTGAAAAAGAAATCGGTGATATCTTGGGGATATGGAGTTTTTTAATTTCCAAAGAGATATTTTTAAAACTTGATAAAGTGGTGTAACTAGATTGAGACAATTTGTCAATACTCAATGTGGAATTCATAGAGAAAGTAACAATCATCGATCCATGTGTAATGTAGCAAGTTCAAGATAGATGATTGATTTTTGAAGCACGAGTTTACTTGCTTGTATAGAGAGTAGCTTGATATTCTTATAAAATTTTACCAAGGGTTCATGCACGAATGGTTTTGAAACCATTATATTTAATTATCAGCTCAAAAAGGGAACAATTGATTACGCTGAGAGAGAAAATTATGCTCGTAGTGACACCTTCAAATTTGACATACATTTTATTGTTAGAGAAGTTTTGACATTAAATGTAATATTCATTCGATTGTCATATAGAAGTTTTTCTTCCTATTTGGGGAAGGTTATTGAAAGCTCTTAATGTCTTGAATATATAATAGAATTTGGAATCATTATTTTCCCAATAAAATATTTTTGAGCCTAACCCAAGAGTGCACCTAGATTGAGGGTATCTTGTTAGGTAAATGTTTTTCCTCTTGTCATTTAGCCCGAGTACAAAGCTCGTTCCCTTGCAGATAGAGGCACTATCTCGGTCGAGGGGATATCTAGGATCCAAGGACTTACAATTGACTTCCTTGGCATTGCCTGCTACTCTCAAGTAGGCCTATGTTTCACTCATTCAACTTATTCCCCCTAAAGTTGTCCTTAAAATTACCACCAATCCTACATCCACATGGAAAGATTGGTGCTAGCCAAATCACCTGGTCATAAACTCTAACGCACCAAGACATTTGTATTTGGTGCATAGAACTTCCACTTCTATTGGAAAGTCAATGCCATTCCCCAACTCTTGATATTTGCTATCCCCCATCAAAGCCAAATGTCAATGATTGCATTGGCATATTCTCCATATGAAGTTGCCTATTGATCACATATCATCCAAATTCGACCTTTTATTAAAAAAAAGTCCTTTTTACCTTGTTCTTGAAAGTGTTCAAGTGTCCCTGTCATAGTCCTTCCTTCTCTCAATTGTGGTTTGCTCTCCGTTCCTCACTCGACTTATTTTCCATTGATATCAACCAAAAAAATCCATCCTCAAGTGTTTTCTCCTCGCTTCTCTCTCAATCATTTAGAATACTAGTCCGTTGGTTATACTTTTCAAATTTAAAAAAATTGTCGCAAATAATTGTACAATAAAAATAGTTCTGCTTTAACTAACGAGGGTCATATCTCTTTTAATATTTTTCTATAGTTAAAACATAAACAACATATAAAACTAAAATTTAATTGTGATTATTAATAGAAATAAGAATAACCTTAAACATCATTAATTTTGTTCATATAATTGTACGTTCAAACAATAATTATACCATTCAAATTATAATGTTGCTATTTAGATATCTCATTCTAAATAACTTTGTTTTTCTATATAGGAGTTTCTGAATCTTATATTTTATTTTTTAATAAATACAGCATCTGCAATTTCTGAATTTAAATATACACATCAGTTAGTCTGCATGGGTCACGAGGTAATGTTTTAGATTCTTTCTTTTGTGATGCTTTTATTATGTATTTTTAATTGGACGTTGACTTTTCGAATACGGCATCAAATTATATCTTTGCTTTTGTTATGTATTTTTAAATTGGACGTTGACTATTTAAATGGATGTGCCAATTTGTCTTTTTAGTGTTAGAGAGCTTTAATTAGGTAGCATTTTAGTATAGGGGACCAGGTTTATATGGGAAAAATTTATAATGATAGTAAAAGGGTAGTGGTGGAATGTAATAGTGTAAAATATTAATACAAATAGTTGATTTTAGATTCAACATTTATATAATTATTTAAGTGTAGTTTTTCAATTTAGAAAAGATATTCAAAAATCGTGATATCTTAGGTGTGTAGTAGAGTTTGGATTCCCTCTTTTCTTTGGAAAGATATTTTCAAGTTCAATATTGTTGTAGAGTTAGGTTGAGACCCTCTATCACCAACCAATGGAAAATTTGCAAAGAAGGTGATGGATTTGTTAATCAATGCGGAACATTTCAATGATGAAAACTATTTTAATAATTCTATGATAAAAGCCACAAGATTGATATCTATTAACACTTTTTAGATAGATGTATTTAAGATATTTGTACTAGTTATGTTAATGAGAATAATTTACAATGGCAGTCAAGGGTGGTGGTAGAATATAATACTATAAGAAGTAAATAAAATGGACAATTATAAATTTGATGTGCAATTGAGAGTCTCACACAATTTTCTTCATATTTAAAAAGATTCAAGTGACAACTATAAAATAAAGATGAGAAAGAGAACTTTACCAAAAATAGATGTAAACTTGATTACTATAAAAAAATAAGAATAATACAAAAATTATGATATCTTAAATATACAATAGAATTTAATGTTTTACCAAAAAAACACTCGATATCTTAAATATACATCAAATTTTGGATCATCGCATACATCAAATTTTTGAGTCAATTATTTTCCCAAATAAATGTTCTGGGGTCCATTGCAATGTGGACCTAAATTGAAGATGTTTTTAAAGATGGATATATTAAAAATATCCGCATTTATTACTACACACGTGTCACTTTGGCTGTATGGTGATTGGTCTTTAAATTTAGAAACATAAATTAGGGTCACGAGGTAATAGTTATGACCTTGTTTCATGTTCATGTGTTTTGTAATGCTTCTCACATAATTTTTTTGGTGGGTGTTGACATTCAATGGTGTGCCACATTGTATCTTTAATTGTTATTTATTTTTTTAAATTGGACGTTTAATGTACTAAGTTATTTCTTTGGTAGTTTATTTCTTCTTATTGAAGTTTGTTAAGATAGCTACAATCACTTGATTATGTGAGGGCATTAATTATATTGGAAAATAATCCTTTTAATTTGATTTTGGAATAAAATATAATGATATGCTTGAGAGCTCAACTTCACTTCTATATGCATTGGCTTTTGTACACACATTTTTTGAAGTTTTTAAACTTCACAATAGACATTTTACAATAGTAACAATGGGTGGTGGCGGTTTATAAACATTTTACAATAGTAACAATGGGTGGTGGTGGTTTGTAATGTTGTAAATTCTTCAAGTTATTTTTGACCGTAAATTTGATGTCTATTTCATTGCTACTTGAAGTTTGTTTCTTTAGATATTAATTTTTGAAGGATTTTATTCTCATGTGTCCGACTCATTATCCAAATGATTTCCATGAGTAGTCATCACCCAAATGATATTTTTGCTCAAATATTTTTGGTGATACTTATATGATAAGGGGACCCTCTTTAGTAAATAACCACAATAAGTATATGCTAGTAGGGGAAAGGAACAATAAATGAAATTCACTTCTTCAGGATTATCACCATCTAGCTTCTATTCCCATTGTGAGAGCTTTTGGTGGGTGTAGTGCCAAATAAATCACCACGGATCTCACTTTTTTTGTTCTTTTTGCTTAGATAAGTCTTTTTTTACTATTTTGTAAATGCTTGCATTATGATATCTTATTATGTTAACAATATAGTTCTATTTTTCCTATCATACACAATATGTGTAATCATTTTTTTGAGACGTGATTCCCGAGTTCATCCCACACCTCAATAGGGGGCATAAATCACACTTATTTTATATCCAGTAGTTATACCTCGGGACGTCTCTGCACTTCCTCATACGGTAGCAATCACATGATGTCACACAACACACATCTCTTGTTTCTTTATACGAAAGTAATCAAATATCATTAACACATTTTATTTTATCTCACTACGAGGCACAATCAATTTATATTTAAATTCAACACATACTTCAAGACACAAGCTCACAATGACATATTTACCGATTTCAACACAAGGGATATACATTCATATATTGTCTTTTGTAATTTTCAATAGATTCTTGAGTAGACATTTATATATGAACATTGATTCACTTGTACATGTTTCTATATGTTTGGAGGAGCATAGGTTTCCAAATACAACATCTCAAATACTAGCCCCAGGGTCTTCGAAGCCCTCCACTAAGGAGATTGGGTAATCTCTCTTTACTTTTGACATTCAACTCTTAATAAATGACGATGCGATCTCAAAAAAATAGTCTCCTTTCTTTTAAATTTGATATGTGTGCACATGTACATCAAAGTGAGACATTATGTAGACACCTAATTTTGGTATGGGACTAGTTAATTGCGTTGGTGCTAGTGTATTTAAGTGTTTATTGTATTAGTCCAAGTTTGGCCCTTGTTGACATATGTTCCTTGTGTTATCTTACCTTTAACTTGTTCCCTTTGCATCTTGTGCAAATTTCAACATCTTGACCTTGTTTGGCCATATCGACCCCATCTTACCCTCTTTTCTTCTCCATTTATTTCCATTTGTCTCTCATCCATGGATTTCTATCTCCTCCCATGTTTTCTTGTGGTCTTGGACAATTGCCAATTTCATATCTTGTATATATTTGGTCATGCTAGTTTTGCACTCTATATGAAATTGGTCATGGCCTTTGTAGAACCTTCTTCCTTTTGATTTGAATTCAATGGATTGTGTGCTTTCATTTCAACCCCTTGATCCAATGCAAATCGAGAATTAAGAAAAGGTTGATTCTAGTATGATTAAGTCGAATGAGGGGAACTCATACAATTAGAGTTGAGCGTGATGGATAATTATGATTAAATTTATGACTAAATCCTCAAACCAACCTACATCTCATTACTTTGCATAAATTACCCCGATTGGGGGTATAGATGGGATATACTATTCCACCTTAAATAATCTCTTGGTAATTTCAATGAAATGTGTATTGAAGAGCTACGATGGTTTTAAGGATGTGAAAGTTGTAGCTTATACATGCATTGGAACATCTTATATGTCATTATCCTTATTGTTAATGTTTCATCTTAATGTCGTGAAAGGTAGGCCCCATTACCGTCTTTATCACTTAATCTTAATTACTATTACGAGGAACAATTAGTATTGTAGACAATTGTATTTGGAATGATAACAATTAATTACACTATGGTGAAAGTGTATTTAGTTATCATGGTGTCAATGCATCTTAACATTATTGTTATTATACTTTTTAGAGCATTTTTGGAGTTTCTTCTAAGCAAGTTAAGTTTACATGCCTTTTTGGACCATCTCGGAATGGGCATATACTTATACGCATCTTAGATAATTTGTATTCAAATGAATGTGTTGATTTTCCTCTTAAAGTGTCTTGAAATAATTGTCCACTTTCATCTTTAGTTCATCTTGGAATTATATTGGACTAATTGCTTCTTAAGTGCATCTTGGAATTTGTTTTATGACTAATACTATGGGTAATTCTATGTGTTGTGAATCTCTATATTATAGTTAGGGAGATTTTTTTAGTGAATATACTAATTATATAGTCAATCAGATTGGAGATGTTCTATAATGAACCCGTAAAGGATCTTTAGAGCTTATATGTTAGGAGAATATGGTGATGCATAAGCTTTATCAACCATAGATATAAAAGGAACTTGAATGTTATTTATAGAGGGTTTTGATGGATTTAACACTAGATATTATGGTAAGCTATATGTTAAAGATGTGGTTAGAAAATTTTAATCGTGGAGATTGGATCATTTATGAATCTTTATTAGATAAATTTAATTGATTGTAAACACCTATCGGATGATAAATCTATCTACTTGGACAAACACCTATTGGATCATAAATCTATCTAATTGCATGTTGTTCACATTTTGGATGGCAAAACAATATATATATATATATATATATATATATATATATATATATATATATATATATATATATATATATATATATATATTAGACGATGAACCTTGTTGAATTATGCATTTTTTTGATGTTGAACTTTACATTTTCTTGGATTAAAAACTTATCAAAGGTGTTTTAAATGCTAGACACAAAATATATGTGTGTTCCTTTATATAGAAACAATGTGTGTGTACACACCCGCGCATGTGAATAATCGGGAATTTGATGGATTTACTAGTATGGGAAGCTTAATATGATCAATTGTTCTTTTAGGAAACCTAGTGTATCAATGCATATTAATGATCGGGAATAAAACACATGGTTGTTCTCATGGGGGTTCACTTAGTAAAAGTATGGTATAGCACGTGCGTTCGAAGGGTATTAAAGAATACCCTTAATTCTAGTTTTTACCTCTAATTATTCAATTGATAATACCCCTCTTGTTATATTATTAGAATGAAAATACCCCCTATTTTTTCCATGTACCTTACTTACCCATTTTTCAATTACAATTTTATTTACCCCTTTTTATTTCTACCCTAATATATTAAACAAAAAATATATCATATTTCTCACTCAATTTTTTTTAATATGCATTTCCTCTCGAAAGATAGTTTGAAGCCATTGAAGACCTATTACAAATCACCTTATAAATGTTAAGCTTTAATCATTTATCAATAGTTCTTCAAATAATTAAGATGGTGAAATAATATCACTTGTGTTGAAAAGCATACTCAATCTTAGTTTTCTACCATCTTATTATTTCTTGGTTAAGAATCTCTTAATTGATATTTCTTTATTCAAAAAGAGATTATAATTTAACTTTATGAACACACTTATTTTGATATTTTAAGGTATTTACTTTTAAAAACTAGGGTTCAAATGTTTTAGTTTTATATTAAAATTAAACCTCCCTTTCCTTTGGCCCACCTCTCTAACCTACCCCCAATACCTGATTCAAAATATTAATAAACTAAACCCTTTCACCCCCTCATGTCTATTGGTATATTTACTTTAATTTTATTAATTTTAATTACCTCAATATGAACCCACGTGCTAGGATATTGCCTAGCTAATGAACCCATCGTGGTTGTTCTCAAGTTTTTGGTGGTTGGTTTAAGAAAACAACTAAATGTTTGTGAAAAGATGATTTTGCATGGAGTACAAATGTGAATGTGCATGGAGCATGAGTAAGTTTGTATGTGGAGTAAAAATGGTTAGTTCCTAGAGTGCAAGTATGTTAACATGTGTTGAACACAAGTTTAATGGTCATGTGAAATCCAAAGTTGTTATCCTTAAAATGTCAAATAACTACATTGGAACTTGATTCTTCATATATGAATGCATCATGTGGGAACATAGTAATGTTCCTATTTGTATTATTTACTTCATAAGAATGTTAGTGAATGATAAATATCTTAATTTGTGAAACGTGATGTTATACACATTAGACAACTTAAACATAAATGTATGTTTTATCATAAATTAATTATTTAAACTTGAAATATAAATGCAAGACTATTAAGTGTAATCTAGTTAGATTTGATGTTACACAATAATTAGTAAAACTTGAAGTGTTTTATTTTTTGGAAATGAATATTGAACAATTAAAGAATCATACTCTTAGTGGAAATTTAAGGTTATGTCTACTTCAAGATTTGAGGATGATAAGACTAGATCAACTGGTGCAAGTATGTGAAACTTACAACTTAATACACATTGTATTGCTTACTTTGTTTATGAATTTTTAGTTTGATAGTTGATGATTTTGGTAACATTGTTGGTTACCACTTTGTTTTATGGATGCCTGCATTTTTTCTTGTTTTGTTTTCTCAAGCTATTTTTGTACATTGTGATAGTGTTCCCCATAATTTGTATTGGACACAAGTTTTATTATCACATTTATATTATACCTTGTTTGTTTTCCCACTTCTAGGTTTTGTTATCAATCTTTGTCTAGTGCTTTGTCATAACAATTCTCATAAGTGGTGTGGGACAATGACAAGTCTCATTATTGTGTATACACTATGCTTAGATTACTCCCTCATTTTCTTTAGAATAGATGCATTTTTGAGTGCTTGGATATGATAGTCGAGATGGTTGATTTTTTTAGAAATGTGTAGATGAACATTAGGTTGTGTAAACTAAAAAAATATAATGGGAATCCAATTTAGTTTCACTATAACCTTAAATGTATGAGTTAGGAATTTTTGTTGGGGTATTAAAGACTATTGATTTTCTAGATTGTTAAATATTGAGCCCTCATGACAAGCCCTAATACTAAATAAGGATTCTTTTTTAGAGTACTATGCTTTCCCTTAGTCTTTTGGCAAAAATCATATACTAGGAATTTTATGACATTTTGGTTTCAATTCATATATTATCTTTCATATTACATTTCACTAAGTGCTTGCATGTTGTCTAGATGACTTCATCTACACACAAATTCTCTATTTCCATATTGAAGTTTATGTATCTACCTTCCTTGTGAAAGGTAGGGAAAACCCTAGGCTTTGGGAAGAGTTTGGACGAATTGTAAAGCTTTGTGCTACACCCTTAACCTATCACATATATTGGGGTAATTATAACCAAATTGTGGCTAACATAATCTCTTAACTTGTCTTGTCACATATTTCTATGCTTTCATATTGTTAGTAGGGTTGGTTTATGGATTAACCATAGCCTAAGTAGGGTATATATAGGAGGTAAAGGATAACACGAGATTATAATTATGTATTCTATTCTTATTGTAAGGTTGTGGAGGTTCCCCCTTGAAGTGGAAGACTCCTAGATGTCATTTTATTGAAAATATCGAGTACCTATTCTATTATACTATTATAATAGTGAATTCTTTCTAATGTTATATTTTTGATATTGGTTATGTGTTTTTGTAAAATTAATATAAGTAAATTCATGTCAAGTGGTATCAAGGCTTCAATTTGGGAATTATTTTCTATGAAACAAATATTTTTGGGCCTAACATACGAGGTTTGCATGATTGAAAAAATAATCTATGATATAGTAGGAATTTGATTTTCCATCATTGCGCAGTAATTCTCGAGTTTTTTTCATAAGAATGAAGTGAAAAAATTAAAAAACAAAATTTTGTATGTTTTGGAACCTTCTACAAAATAACTTGATCATTGTATTCATCTCGGTGAGACAATCACAATAGTACCATCCTCCCATAACCCTATTTAAAAATAAAATTTACCCTTTTACTGATAATAATCATTGGATTGATCTCTCCAAAAAAATTGCGATCCTTTTACAATAATGATCATTGGATTGATCTCAATAAGGCGATTAAAAAACATTCCACCGATAATCCTATTTTAACCTTTAAACCCTAAACCCTAAATATTAAAACCTAATAGTTGCATCCTAAATCATGAACCCTTAACCCTTAAGGAAAAGGTTCTAACACTATGGGAAGGATACTAGGAAAGAAAGAGGTAGATTTTTATTCGGAGGTGTCATTGGTAGTATCAAAATTTAAAAGATGGTGAAAAATATGATTTTAACATGTTAGTGAACAATTTTAGGACAAATTGAAATTATTACAGATCACAAATGTCATCTATTTTTACATCTTTGGATTATTTGCGATTCTGAGACAAATAATTTCACTTTGGTGAACACATGATCTTTTAGTAACTCACATACGAACATGACACCACTTGAAAATTTAATGAGATCTAATATAGGATTCTGAAACATGCTACCCAAGTTGGAGATCCACAAGTTTTATGGGAAGGATCTGATAACTTGGATCAATCAAATGAAGAATTTATTTTATCTACGTCAAACTCCTTGTGCATAAAAAGTAATCATAGTATCTTATTACTAGAATTTAAAAGCTCATTTAGTATAGATGGTTATGCACTCGAGAATAAGAAGAAATGATTAATTATCACATGGACGGTGGTAATTTATGAACTTAGATGCACTACAATAACAACGTGAAAAGAACTACTTTAAGTAACTAACAAAATTGAGGAAAATAAGATCCGTCAAGGATGATTATATTAGGAAATTCTTGTAATTGTATTTATGTTTAGAGGACATCATAGGGGATAAACTCAATGATTTGTTTTTGTAAGGGTTCAAAGATAACATCAACATGATGTTTGTATATTTAACTTGATTTTGGTATCGAAGTGCATTATTTTTGTACGGAAAAAGAAGGAGATTTGGTTAAAAGGTGTCCATTATCCATGGGTAGAGAGTGTAGTACACCATCATTTCCCCAACTTATCAAGTTGAATCCCCAACAATACGAAAACAAAAAAATTAAAAAGGGTTAATTTTCAATTGTGACAAGTATAGTTGAGGTCATATATGTAGTGAGAAGAAATTATTTTACATTGAAGGTGTCAATGAAGATGAAGAGGAGGAGGAAATAGAGGGTGGGGTAGAGGGAGAGTCAAAAGGGGAATTTTTGAATCTTAGCCGGCTATATCATGTCATGAAATTTCTAGAATTAACATTCCTTAAACCCTAAAAGTTGTGTGATTATTAAAGAAATAGATAATAATGGTATTAATTGAATTTGAGAGTACACATACCTTCATCAAAAATAAGTTGGCAACACGGTTGAACTATTTTGTTTATCTAGCTCAAAAATTTCAGTTCATGGTTGTAAATGGAGGCATAATTAGTTTATATAAGGAATGTCGTAGTATCAAAATAGCCATGGGTGAGTATAGGTTAGGATATCTCATGCTTTCCATTCCAATTGGAAGAGAAAACATCGTTCTAGGAGTATAACGGATCATGACATTAAGAACAATTGATATGCATTTATGGGAATTGTTCACACACTTTCATTTTGAGGGAAATACAATTGAAATGTGCGGTGCATGTGTGTGAAATCCTTGCAGGTGTTTAGTTCCAATCAAATGAAAAATATGCTCAAGAAGGGAATGTAAGGGTTTGTGGCATAAATATTATCCATAGATGAAGTTTTAGTGTAAACATTTACACCACCACATTTACATTCAATTCTTGAGAACCTCGAAATTCTTTTTTGGAGCAATGCCAAAAGGTCCACTACCAAGAGAAGAGCAATATCATGTCATTCAATTGGTCCTCGATAATAAACCACCCAACATATTTACTTATAGGTACCCACATGTCCAAAAGAGTGAGATTGAAAAGATAATGTAAGAGATGTTGGAGGTAGGTATCATCAACTTAGCGAAAGTGCATATTCTTCTCAGTTGTAATGGGGCACAAAAAGGATGGGACATGGTAGATTTTCCTTGATTACAAATATATAAACACTTATTACATAAAAGATAAGTTTCCTAAATCTTGTAATTGATGCTTTATAGATGAGTTGCACATGTATTTCTATTTTACCAAGCTTGATCTTCATTGCGGTTATCACCAATTTCAGATCAAGAATGAGGATATACATAAGACATGATTTAGAACCCATGATAACCAATATGAGTTTTTGGTAATGCCTTTTTCCCTCACAAATGAACCCTATACCTTTCAGAGTTCTATGCACATTGTCTTTAGCCCATTTTGATGGAAATTTTCTTGTTATTTTTGTTGTCATGCTAGTTTATAATAAGACATAGGAAGATAATTTATAACATATAGATCATGTGTTACTCACTCTAGTACAACATCAAATTTATGTCAATCCTTCAAAATGTGATTTTGGGTGAAGGAGGTGGAGTAAGCTGGGTAATATTATGTCATATGAAGGGGTAAAAGTAGACCCTTAAAATTTTAAGGACATGGTGGAATAACAAGTTTTATAAACCTTGAAGAACCTTCATGCAACTTCCTTGGGTGGATGGGATGCTATCATCTTTTCATAAATAACTATGACAACATAGAAACACCACTCACCTCCTTATTGAAGAAAGACTCATACGGTAGAGTGAAGCATGCATTAAAGCATTTACACAGTTGAAGAAGGCAATGTTCACCAATCTAGTCTTGGATATCCTTAACTTTTTGAAGGACTTAATTTTGGAATAGAATGTATCAAGGTATGGAATGGGAATAATAATCATGCAGAAGGATGCCCCATCACATTTTAGATTCTTTTTTTCAAAGGGAATACTTTGTAAAAACTCATATATGAGAATAAAATGACGACTATCCTTGATGTTATCAAACAATGGAGGTCACGACACGGGGGATTCACTATGTAAACTTATGTCCTATCACATGCTTTCATATGATACTAAAGAATAAACCTATTTCCAAATCTAAATATCAATTTTTATTATTAATAACCCCTCCCAATATAACTTTTCAATTATTAAATACCCCTTATTTTACCATATATCCAAACTACCCATTTTCCCTTTAACATTTTTATACCCTTTTTATTTCTACCTCTTTAATGTTGGATTCATTTTCTCAAATTTTCACAAAATTTAATTATATTTCTACTTAAAACCTTGATGAAATTCATATTAGACTTGAAAATTACAAACCCTCAATATGTGTAATTTGATGTCTCTCTTTCTTTATTTTCTATCTACATTTGTCACACTAATAAAAAATTGTATAGTAATATGAAGGGTCATATAAAGTTGTGTTCTTTTCGATTAAATTTATTAATATTCATGACATCCATTCTCCTTGAAAAATTAAATCAAATGAAAAAATATTAACAATGACACTACGAGGGATGTCCCAACTATTAAGAGTTATGTAGTGCCACCGCTGCTCTGTAAATACATCTCATTTCTCTAAAAACATGTAACTAATTTGAAAAACACTCAATGTAAATGATCTAAAATTATTTATATGCCCCAAAACTATTCCTCCTTGCTCTTCCTTATTTCTCCACATACCCTACCCTAATATATTTTTAAAAACATTTATTCTTTAATCCCTTACACCCCTTAATATGGGGCAATATTTTGGGTCCATTTTAATCTAATTTTTAAAACACCTATATGAACTCATGTGATAGGTAATGATTTGGATTGTGAATCCCTCATGGTACTCGATTGGTGACTTAAAGGTGATGAATGATCATGAAAGTTTAAAATATTTTTTTGAATAAAGGTTGTCATCGGAGGAATGAAAAATGGGTCACTAAAATGTTAGGTTATAATTTTGAAATCATCTACAAGATAGGGAAGGTAAATGTTGTGGTGATGCACTCTAGGAAGGATGAACCCACAAAATCACTAATTGTAGACACTTTAACTTATCCTTTGGTAGTGATAAGTTTGGATATGTTTCCTTACTAAGACAAATGCTCACATTCTAAGTATAATCAATACATCTCCCTAGCTATTTCTTGACTTTCTCATTCCCACACTATGCTTTGTCATTCATTTAAGAATCATTTACTAACCATAAATTATTTTTATTCATCATTCTAGAAATCTTTGTTTTACATCACTATGACAGGAAAAACAAAACAACTTGGGCTAGAATGGACTATGGTCATGTTCGACTGCACATGCGGTCCTTCCTCCTTCATAGTTTGAATTTGCTTTCAATTTGAATATATTAAGTGTGTCATTGCATCTTCATACGGTTGTTATTATCATAATATTTCACCTATAGAAGACTATATAAGCAAGTCAATATCACTTTCGACTCACCTAACACTTTCATAATATCATATAGCAATATCAATCCAAAAGAACTCGGGGCTCTCCTAAATATTCCAAAAGTAGGTGCACATCACTTAGAGAAATCACTACTATAGGTTTGAAGCATTCAACAAGGCCAAAGAGTCTGGATTCCTCTATTCCCAAGAATGCATAGGTGTTAGAGCCATGTCTTGGTAAGAGAAAAGTCACTTCAAGCATTGTCAAAGGTATTCAAGGTACAAAAGGGTTTAGTCTAGTACTTGAAGCACACTACATCACACCATTACCATGTTGGGTACATTCTCTACTTTGTAGTTAGTCTAGTATTCTTTGTGTCAAGAGACATGAGGGAACTCATAGAGGGTTGGATTAGATCACACTCACACTTATACATACACATAGGAGAACTACATGAGGCTTGATCACGATCAAGGGCATGTAGTGTAACACTTGGATTGGTTTGGTAGGGTTTGAATACCAAGGGTAGTCTAATCTCACCACACATTGATTTCTCATTTTTCATCTAACACTTTGATGAAGGATATTGCATGTATATAGGGTTTCTACATTGTTGCGATCCATCATAGGTTGTGCAAGTAAGAGTGAAATAAAATGAAGCATGTTTATATGTATTTGAAGGGCATAGGAAGTTAGAAAACCATAATGCAAAGGGTCTAATACCATACTGATACTAGTTAAGACTATAAAAAATAGGGTAAGGCCATACTGATAATTGTAGAGTCCTACACCGGGGAATTTTCTATCTCTAATATCCTAAATGAAGTATATCCAGTCTTATGTAATCATGTTTTCGTTATATGCACATCCAAATCTTCTATGTTTTATTCTGTTTAGCTAATTCTTCATATCCTATTGTGTATTTGAGCTATTGCTCTATCACCCATCTTTATTCAAGTAAGTATTAATGTTGTGTTTTGATTATGCATAGTTAATTATAAATTAATTAATTTAGAATAACCTCTTGTTACAACCTTTTACTTCTTATATATTGTTTTGCATATCACATTTACATTAATTGTATATAGTTAGGGTGTAAACATTTGGTGAACCCGACTTGTGTTCAAATATATCAACCCTAATTTCGTAGGGTTTCTCCTTACTCATTGGTTTCTAATATGTCAATATTCTAGGGTTTGTAATTAGATTCAATTCTAATTTCATCCTCTTACATGACCTAAAAATGATTTTTATTTTTTCTTAGGCTCTCTTGGTTGGTCCTCCTCTTTGGGTCTCATTTTAGGGCTTACTTTGCGGGCTAAAACACCTTCCACAACATATTTAACACTTAATAAATTTATTTTCAAATTATTATAAGGGTTTTATTAAATTTTGTATATTAAACAAAACCCTCTTTTTGTTCTTCCTAATTTGTAGCACAATTTTTGGAATTTCAAAATTACGGTTTTCAACAATAAGGGCATAATCGAAAACATATATACTTTTTTTTTTGCAAATCCATTGGAGGTTTTTGTTCCACATATTCAAATTATAAAATATCTCATTTGGTTTCATTAAATTCACTTTGTATTTCTATAAATGGTTATTTTAGTAATTTGATTTGACGATCATTTTTTGTTGAACATCATTGTTGGCCTCCCATTTCTACTTAGTTCCTAATTTATTATCTAATTCAAGGTTTTTATCTCATTTTTTTCCATCATGGATTATCCCAATGACCCCATCATATAACTCGTTGAAGTCTTCTAACGACACCTCACTCTTTAAGATGAACTTGATAAAATGTTCAAATGCATGAACTTGATAAAATGTTCAAATGCATAATGATCCCTTCTAATAAGGGTCTCCAATTTTCACAAATATATGTCGCTAATCTACATCGTCTACTTATTCCTAGCTCTACTCCCCTCAAGGCATCCCATACTAGTGATCTAGTTATTGTACCTAGTCTTGAGCATACACATTCTAATGATGGTCAGAATCTTGTGATGGCGATTTTAGCAATAATTCTAATAATATTGGATATGGTGATACTTATGCATTCAACACTCCATTTTCTTATAAACAACTATTTGAGATTCACTTTCTTAAATAACTCAAGCTATGTTCTAGTGATAATAATTTTGATTATGAGATTGATGGTTTTACTTGATTGGGCTAGTGATTCTAATAATGGCCCTTCCTCTACTTACCAATTTGACAAGTCACCTAATTATAATAATAAAGCACTTCCTAATGACATAATATCTACTAAATGTGCAAGTGGTTCATTTTTCACCGATGATGATGAATGGCTTTTTCCTCCATTAAATACATTAGTTAAGGGAAATTCTTACATTTCTAATTATGACACGGATATGGATAGTGATGATGAATGTTCTTCTCCTTCTTCTCTTATAGCTACTAATGCTCATACTAATCTTTCCATTTCATGTAATAATTATGTTTCTATTGATGAATGCACTCATACTATTCCTACTTGTGATCCTTCTCTTTTGCATTAATGTGCAAATGTTACCTCTACTTACGAATATTTTCTTCCTCTCAATGTGGAAAATGCTAGTATACCTTCTATGAATCTTAAGTAAATGAAACATATTAATGTCAATCCTTCATTCAAAAATGGTCATGATAATGACATATTTTATAATGATGTCCTAGAGTCTATTCAAACATTACAACATGATTTTCAAGTGCACATTCAAGCTATGAGTACTAAAATAAAATCACTTAGGGATGATATAACACATCTAAAACATACCCTACACACCCATGTCAATTATGTCTCTATGTGTCATGATCCCCTCCGCATATGATACTAAAAGAAAGATATGTGATACAAATGATATACATGATGCCTCTACTAGTTCAAGTTACATGAAATATACTAAATCCTTAGTCCTATAGATTATATTGGATATGTAGTACCGCCTTGTGGATTACATAATCTCTTTTCTTGTCATATGTCATTCATTTATGCTTTCATATGTTTAGTAGGTCGGCCTTGGTGTTGGCCATAGTATAGGAATGTCATATATACGTGGTAGTAATGAGTAGTTAAGCATCATATCAAGTACTTGAGTCTTATTGTATGGTTTAGAGGTTGCCCCTAGAAGTGGCTAAGTCATTCTACTTGCATATTGAGATCACATATCTATATTTTCATGTTATTTTGTGTTATAATGATGTTAATATTCAGATCTACAGTGCGACAAAATGGAGGGAAAGAATGAGAAGGTGGAGAGTAAGGGAATGGCCGTGGGTAGAAGTTGGGAGAATTTTCAGGCCATGACAGGGGGAAATAGAGACTACGGTCTAGCCGCAGGGGGTCTCCGAGCAGGTGGAGGAGAGTAGGAAAATGGCAGACAGGATAAGAGGGTGGAGAAGTAAAGCCTTAATCCTAGGGTTTCAAAATCCGTCGGGACTTTGCTAGGGTTTGGTGGGTAAAACAAGGATTGTAATAGGAGCATCGGAAGCGCAGCTGATGTGCCATCGTGGTCCGGATCACCTTTGGAAGAATACCTCTTTCAAAGATATACTGGAAAACAACGGTGACCGATCCTCGGAAAAAAACAACAAGTAATCTGGCATACCTGGTCGATTTGGCCAAGGATATTCCCTTTGTAACCATCGAGAACCCTGAGGTGGAGGAATATTTCAAAAATTTATCACGGGATGCAGTGATTGGTAGGTTTAACAGTTCTGGCCTTCCTCCTTCGCACTGTACCAGTGGGTATTCGATACTTGGACCAATAAGTGTGAAATATCCCTCTGTTCCAAGGGATTTTTCGTTGTCCATTTTAGAGAAGTTGAAGACTATCAACGATGTTTGACAGATGGTCCATGGTTCTAGGGGCATGCAGGTTTATTTATAACTCCATGGTTTCCAGATTTTGATCCAAACACATATTCGGTTGCCAAAACACCTGTTTGGGTCAGGCTCCCTAACCTCCCCTTGCATCTATGGTATGCCCTGGAGGATATTGGTAATGGTTTGGGAAAGTTTATCAAAGAAGACTTGGATAGAACACATTTGGTCTGTGTTCATTTGCCCGTATATGCGTTGAAATTGATTTGAGCAAGGGATTACCGGATCAGATCAATCTTAAATTTGGTAATTTCAAAGCATATCCAGATCTTAGACTATGAGAATATTGCATTCCGGTGTAGATTATGCAGAAATATGGGTCATCTACAAGCTTCTTGTCCCTCCAATAAAAACCAGAAATCTACAAAAAAGAATGGATTGACTTCTTCTAGCGGTTGGGGCTCTGTTAACCAGATTTGGTATCCACTTTGAATTTTAAGGATGTTCCAAATAATCCGACCCCACAAATAAAGTAGACACAGAGAAGGAGGACACTGAGATGGGAATTCAGGAAAACCACCTAGTGGTAGGTAGTGGAACGAAAAGGGGACATTCTTCAAAGAGTTCAGAATCAAATCGGGATTCTCGTGTCGATAAAACGATTGCTTCGGCAATTCCTAGTGAACTTGCGCTGGTTATCTCAACTGATCAAGGCAAGTGGTTCAAAGTAAAAAAGTGAAAAACAAAAAGGGTCGAATGGGCAGCATTGAGGATTATTTTCCATCGCAGGGTGGGAAGTAATTTTTGTTTAGGTTGTTTTGGTTATTCTAATGCCTTTGTAAGTCGGTATTCTGATGTAGTCATTGTTTACCTTTGGATTTTAAAGCCTATTGTTATCCAGAGGATTTAGCCTCTGCTTTATGAATAGGGAACGGGTCCCTTCAACCCGCCTTAATAATAAAATAAAAAATAAAAAAATATTCGATCTATCTAAGTAATTTCAATACAAGTGGTATCGAGCTTGATCTTGGCTAGAATCGCATCAAAAACATAATTGTGACTTGTTTTGGCTATATCTAAGAAATGAGAGTGATGTTTTTGAAAAAAATGTGTGGTGTTGTGAAATCAATCAAGTAAGATCCTCCCAAATTTCAAGATTTTAGGACTTGTGTTTCAAAAGTTATAACAGTTTTAGTGTTTTTAATAAATTCGCTACTTAGTGTAGACACAAAATCTATGCACTTGGGTACATTTCTAGGTCCTAAAAGCATGCTAACATTTACATGATTCCTAAGTAAGAAAACTAGTAATTGACAACTCCTTTTAGCCTTTTTCTTTGTTTTTGAGCTTTTATTGGCGTTATACATATTGCACTCTTGCCAACATTTGATTGTTTTATATTTCTATGGCCTCGAGACACTAGCTCCCAATTAGGACACTAGCGCCAGGCGCTTCTATCCCTCTTTACCTCTTTCTTATCCTTTTTGACCCCTTTCTTTTCTTAATTACTTTTTACTATTTTGGGTTGGCATTTCGGTTGTCAATTATGAAATGCAAACAAGGGAATCATTAAAAATACACAACTTTGTTTTCAAAATAAGGGACCAAGCATTAAGCATTACATATTATCACCTAACCTTGCATTCAAAGGCACAAAGAGCATCAAAGGAATCCATCTAGCACTCATATAAGGGACAATGGTTGTATCACTTCTACATACATAAATAAGAGGGGAAGTTTATTCTATTTCATCCTAAACATTCTATACATTTGCTACATTATAGATCTAGCTTATTATCACTGTGTAACTTACACAAGGGCATCCTAGGGCATCATTACACACACTTACAAACATAACTACATGGAGTCTGAAATGTAGTGCAACTCTCGGTCGAATTCACTCATCGGGTGACCACTAGGGTCGGTCTAACTCCACATTCTGCATCTTTTTGTTAGATTTGATTTGGTTTATGGACATGTACAGAGTAGAAATTTATTTTTGCAGGTTACATGTGTGATCAAAACTCGATAGTGAATTCAAAGAAAAAACAAATATTGAAGTGAAGACCTTCCGCCATAAAAATTTGAGCCCGAGCATCTAAGTGGACACTAGCGCCCAAATTGGACACTAACGCCCGTTGGTATTGTCCTCTTGTGGACATTTTTTTCCTTCATATTTTTGTACTCCCGAATCTTCACTTTGAACCTTTGTGATGTTGTTTCCATTCTGTTCTAGCTATTCACCTACTCGAGATCACCTCTTGTTTTCTCATAAATCAGCTAAGTCCTCCTATCTCTCCTTCTTTCTTAGGGTTTCATATTACACATGCTTTGTTGCTTACGTATTATTGTAGATTAGCTTTTGTACATAATTTATTACATTAGTTACTCGTAATCAGATTTAATCCCATTTTTATTGAATCATTTAGTGAACCCGATGTGTGATCAAAAATTTGGATCCTTATTTGTCCTATTCCATCCGATCTTATTTCATTGCTCCTCAAGTCTCCTTCTATCAATTTCTGCAAATGCACCCAACTTGCAAAGATGTTATCCAAAAATTCCTAGACACTATGTATCTTCCTACCAATATGTTGCTTTCATAAGTAAGTTCCATCTTAGATCTTATCTCTAATGAATCTTTTGGTCTTGATACCACTACCAATCAATCCATTTGAATGCCAATTCAAGATTTACATTTTTATTTCAAGATGAAATTCAAGATATGGAAACCACGATTGCATCTCTCAAAACTAAAATCCAACATCTCAAAGCTGATTCTCAAGTCCATATTAGTTCTTATTCTCCACTTCATTCTAATCTTGTCTGCTACATGTACTCATATAAATGAAGCCCAAGTTTTACCGCTACCTGCACCTCTCAAGTTTGCTCTAAATGCTAAACAACATGATATTATTCCTAAGCTCCTCACTCACCTATTGTTCAAATTGTCACATACTCATTGTTACCCTCTTTATCGGCTTGCCAAATACATAGGTCTCCCATTTTGCAATTATCAAAAATTAATGGACATCATGACAATGATTTCTATGCTTTAAAATGAAGAATTAAGCACCTTGAGCATCAAGGTTTTATTTCATTTTCTTCACAACATTCTACTACATGCTCATCTCCAATTGTTAAACCCCAATGGGCTCCCAAATCCAATCCCTCCATGTCTAGTGAGCATCATTCCATAACCACTCATGTTCCTTCTTTGGTCATTCAAGAGCCTCCTATCCAACCCATTCCAACTAAAACAAACACCTCTCAAAATATGTCCTACATCCCCTCCTCAAATTAAGTCTTCTACAATGTTACTAATTCCAACTAAGCAACCACCACTCAAAATATGTCCTCCATCCCCTCTTCCTATCAAGTCTTCTACAAATTACCGATTCTAACTAAGCAACCACCTCTCAAAATACATCCTCTATCCCCTCATCCTACCAAGTCTTTTATGGAGTTACCCATTCCAACTAAACAACCTCCTTTAAATATTCGTCCTCCTATCAAATCCAACCATGGTCCTACTTTCGCTTCTACCCTTGTCATGGAAACAATATAATTTCTTATGATACATTTCAAACTCCGTCACCATCGCAATATCTCTCTTACATCGTCACATACCAATCCATCTTTGACACACTTGGGGGAATTACACTCTCCCCTTCTAGCACTATTAAGTTGTCTATAGTGTCTACTACCGCACTTCATGTTCGCACTTTACGATTATTATTTCTTAATCACTCCTACATCATTCATACATACATTGTACCATCATTACCCTATGGCGCACTCTCATGCTACAGTTCACACTTGACTATTGAGGGCACACTACATCAATGAACCTCACATTACACACTTCATGCTCTATGCTTCATGACATATATTTTCTAGCATCTACTCGCACGCGACACACCCATTTCTCTATAACGTACTCTTGTGCTTGAGGTTCACACTTGATCGTTAAGGGAACACTACATCAATGAACCTCACATTACACATTACACACTTCACACTTTTTGCTTCATGACATATATTGTCTAGCATCTATTTGCATGTGACACACTCATAGACCGATGACACACTCTTGTTCTATGTTTCATTCTTAACTACTGAGGGGGAATTTATAAATGAACCTCATTTCATGCACATCCACTAGGGGAAATGTGGATCCTCCCATCTTCAAATATTGCATACCACACCATCACACTCATACAACATTTACATATCTTGGTTGCATTTATTCTTTCTAGTTTATACTACTTACATGTTGCACTTTGCTTACTATGCTAGACAAATTCTTAGTATGTCATTATCTTTATCATATACACATGCGCGTTCACTTGGTCTCTGGAAGTGAATGCAGATCTATTACATATTTTCACATGATGTATGATGTTCGACATTGAATCCCTTTCCAATCCCGCCGAGGTTTCGGGGCATCTACCTTTACTACTCTTGCACATTACAAGTTATATTGTTTCATCATTCACTATTTCTTCTTGCTAGCACTTGATTTTCATTGCTATATACACACTTTGACATACTATTTATCTTTATAACATGCTAATGGGTGCCTATGTGTAGCATTTTCCTTGTAGGCCTATCTACAACCATGGTTATATGATACATTTTACTTGTTATTGTTTGCTATTATATGTTATTGTTTACGGGCTATGCCCTATGTTTTATATGATCATTATATGCTTTTGGCCACTACGGATCTGATTGTATTGTGACATTGTGAGCGATATATCATGTACAAAACCATATTTTCATGGTACATATTGTTTGCACACTTGATTGTTACATTATTTTCTTTTGCATGCTCGTTATTGTTACTACTAAAACTTGTTACTAACACACTTTGTTTGCATGTGCGTTGGTTTCTACCAAGCACATCCCTTGCCCCTACAAATATCCACTTCATATCAACATCATGTCCTCTCCTTTAGGCCACATTCTCCTACGGTTGTTGCATCCCCCAAACATGGGGGGCATACATTAGGTGAAAGAATCAACCCTACAACATCTCGAGCTACAATTCGGATCTTCACGGTATATAAACGACATAGGAATATAGTCACAGAATAGTCTAGAATTATACTTGGACTTCACATACATTACGAACACTAGCGCCTAGACCCAAATAGTAGCGCTTGGTGCATATGTCCTCCCCTGAGCACTAATGCCTTGGGGGGAGAAACATACAATTCCTCGATATAACATAGTCTTCATTACAGTTCTCCAATAGTATGCACTTGCCTCCAATTATAGAATGCATTCTATATCCTATAATCATTTACAATATGGAACAACATGGGATGTACCATGGGCAAAGTGGTGCTCATTCGGGAAGCAGTCATGGAAGCAGAGTAAAAATAGACCTATCTCCCCAACATTCTTCTCATTTGGCATGAGATCATTGAAAAACTCACACTTGGCATGAGATCACCCAAAAACTCGCACTTGGCATGAGATCGCCCAAAAAACTCACTCTCGGTGTAAACTTGCCCAAAAATGCACACTTAGCGTGAGATCGCCCAAAAAAATCTCCCTTCACAACATTTCAAGACATATTTCTATCCAGTACACTCGATACATTAGGTGCACACTTTCCTTTTACATACTTTCACACTTTTACTTACTTATACACATGTTACTTTGATTTCTCATATACGGAAATTTGATTACTTTTCGCTCTTCTTTTGTAGGTCTGTCCTTAATACACAACAAGAAACAACCTACATTAGAAAATAAAAGCTTACAACAACAAGTACAAGTCACATATGCTTCACCCATAGGGTCCACTTCCTTTTTCCTAGTCTCCATGCTTCACTTTGTGATCACTTCACGCTTCACTTGTCCACTCGACATGTTATTCGCCACACTCTCTACATGATTATAAGGTACACATCTTTTATCTACTTTATGTTATCGAGTATTCACTCAACAACATAAAGTGGGGGCAAATGTAGACACAAAATCTATGCACTTGGGTACATTTTTAGGTCCTAAAAGCATGTTAAAATTTACATGATTCCTAAGAAAGAAAACTAGTAATTGACAACTCATTTTATCATTTTTCTTTGTCTTCTACACTTTTATTGGCTTTATACTTATTGTAATCTTGTCATAATTTGACTATTTTATATTTCTATCGCCTCAGACACTAGTGCCCAGTTAGGACACTAGTGTCGGGCATTAATGTCATTCTAGGTGCTCATGTCCCTTTTTACCTCTTTCTTATCCTTTTTGATCCCTTTCGCTTCTTAATTACTTTTTACTACTTTGGTTCAGAATTTCAGTTGTCAATTATGAAATTCAAACAAGGGAATCATATAAATACACAATTATGTTTTCAAAATAAGGGACCAAGCACTAAACATTACATATTACCACCTAAGCTTGCATTCAAAGGCACAAAGAGCATCAAAGGCATCCATCTAGCACTCATACAAGGGACAAGGGTTGCATCACTTCTACATACACAACATAGGAAGGGAAGTCTATTCTATTTCATCCCACACATTCTATACATTTGCTACATTCTATATCTATCTTGTTATCATTATGCAACTTGCACAAGGGCATCTAAGGCATCATTACACACACTTACACATAGAACTACATGGAGTATGAAATGTAGTGTAGTGCTCGGTACTAAGTTCACTCTTTGGGTGACCATCGAGGTCGAGTATGAATCTACATTATCGCATCTTTTCATTAGATTTGATGTGGTTTGTGGACAAGTGTATGTATACATTTATTTTTTCAAGTTACAGTGCGATCGTAACCCTAACAACAAAGTTAGAGTGACAAAAAGAATATTGGAGAAAAGACCTTCCGACCTTAAAAATTCAGATCCCGAGCATATAAGCGGACACTAGCGCCTACCACTCTTTGTCCTCTTGTGGATGTTTTTATTTTTCATATTTTTGCAATCCCAAATCTTCACTAAACCTTTGTGACATTGTTTCCACCTATTCCAACTATTCACCTACTTAGATCACCTCTTGTTCACTCGAAAATCAACTAAGTCATATTATCTCTTCTTCTTGCTTAGGGTTTCATAGTATATGAGCATTTGTACATCATTTATTATAGTAGTTAATCTGCAATCATATTTAATCCCATTTTTATTAAATCACTTAGGTTGTAATTTTGGGAAATTTTCTAAGTTTCTTATATTTTCGGAAAGCTTGACAAAACGAAGTTATGGCTCTATGTTTCCCTATATTTGGATAATAAATTTATGAAACCCCAAACCCTAAATTTTACCCTAATCCTTGTATCCTAAGACCCAAACCCTACATCATGACCGGTAGATCAACTTGAGGCCAAGGGAAAGGTCAAACAACTCCAAGAATGACTCCAAATAAGGAAGATATGGATTTGGAATCTTTAGGTTTTGGAGTATCTGAGGTAGTTAATCAACTTCAAGAAAGGGTTAATAATATGGTGAGTAAGGTTGACCTCAACAATGAGATTCTTCTACTGGAAGGTAGCCTTAAGGGTGAAATGAAGATGGGGTTTGAATAAATGTGGAAGGAGATGATGCTCACTCTTTCAAGCATGAATACTAACATGAATTCCCATTTCAGTCACATGGGTTCCACCAACAATGCACACATATATCCAAATCACACTTGTATACAAGGAAAACTAAAAGGAATAAAGAAAAAGAAAATAAAAAATATATGCAAACCTTCCTTCAAGTTCTCTGCAACCTTAGTGAGATAGATGAAATGTGTAATGAAGTCTTGGATAGTTGTTGGATATATTTGGATGATTTGGTTGTGGATGCTCCAAACATGTTCCCAAATGGAAGAAGGATGATACAAGAAATGAATGATCAAATGGAAAACCTTTCGGTATCTGATTCTAGTGGCAATTTAGTAGAGTATTGTTGCAAATGATTAAAGCTTCAAGGATGAATTGTGAAGGATTGAGCCTCATATTTATAGTTGAAGGAGAGGCCATGGATTGTGGATCAAGATTTGAATGAGTTGCATGTAAATGAATGCATTTTCCTAAATTAGCAAGTTGATTTGGTCTGTGTAATTGGATGATTTGAATATTCATTTAAGGGGCTACGGATATTTAGTTGTCATTTGATTTTATTGAAGAAGGTGGTTGTACGTGAATATTTTGCTTCCACCTTTGTAGGGTGGTAGAACTTGAGTGATTTGGATGGTGAAGTGGAGATGAGTGGAGGGTGAGTGGAGAATCAATGGTTTATTTATTTAAATAGCTAAATAACTTAGCCAAGGGTGTGAGTGTGTATTTTAAGCATGATAGAATTAAGTAAATTAATTCTAAAGGGATGTGGATGAATTCTAATGGAATTTGAGAGGGCAGTGATCTAAAATGCATTCTAGAACTAATTTAGCACATTGTGCAGGTAATAGGGAAGACTAAGAATAAGTATGTATTGTTAGGGTGTCTACATTTTCCCTTTCTTAAAGTGGAGCATTTGGATGCCCCCGGTGAGTATGGATGATGCTTAAGGGATTTCCCCTCAAGCGGATGGGTGACATTGCAAATCAATGGAAAATCGCTTGATAGGAGGAAAAAGAAGGCATATGATTCGTGAGGGAATAGAAGGACGATGAGAGGTATTTTTCTCATAGCATGAGCTTCCATTCAGATAGTGAAAGTTAGAGCAACCTTATTTTGTTGTTGCACAATAGAGAGTTGGCACCATGATTATGAAAGAATCGTGATGTTTAACCCATTATGTGTGTAAATAAACACACAAACAACAAACAAAAATAAAAAAGTGAAACAAACCCAATATACACAATAAATGCATGCACCATGGCTATAAATGAACTAAAATGGGAACAAAATACGTGTAATCATGTCAAATCAAAAAAAAATATATAAAAAGTAAAACAAACCCAATATTCATAGTAGATGTATGGACCATCACTATAAATGAACCAAGATGATAACAAAATACGTGTAATTGGTCAAGAAATAATAGCAACAATGCAACACAATTATAAATAAAGACAATTAACTATGCCCCTAATGTGTTCCATAGTGATGATTAAGCAGATTTGGATTCCCCAAGTAAGGATACATGTAAGGGGATTAGATCAAATTGAAGAGTGGAGTCAAGTGACTCCTAATGACACTCTTGTTGGATCCTGTTGAAGAGTAATATGAGATTGAATGGGTCATTTCCCCCAAGAAAGGATGCATGCAAGGGAGAAAATGAGAGCAAGATTGCCCCAAGCGAGGATACATTCAAGGAGATGATTGATTTGACTTGCCCCCAAACAAGGATACATGTGAGGGGTAAGATGATTTGTATTTGATATTCGTAAGATAGTTGGAACGATCACTAGGATAGGAGTTAAAAGTTTGATTTTGTTGAGTTGTGTTGATTTTTGGAATTTTTATGTTTTTGTAATTTTTTAGGATTTTGTGATTATTTGAATGTTTTGGGATTTTGATTATTTGATGTTTTCTTGAGTTTTTAGGATCTAATTATAATAACCTAAAGTGAGATGTAATGAGGTGACCCGAGACCAACCCAATCATACATAAGAATGTAAAGGAGTGTGAAGACTAAAGGATGGATGCGAGCAAAAGTCAATAGGATAAAAGATGGCAAACATCCTAAATACAAGGAATAAATGATCAGAAACTGGTTTGGGATGAAACGATAAGATGGACAAGATGGAGGAACTATATAAGTGAATGTGTTAAAATTCCCCTAGCACAAGAGGTATGTATGTATGGCTCAAGAATAAAATCTCTTCAAATGAACCACATTCATGAGTTCTTTAAGCTCTTCGCCATCTTGAGTGGATAGCTTGTATGCACCAAATCCAAATTTTGTAGTGATAAGGTAAGGACCCAAACCAATTTGGTTCAAATTTTCCTTTTTGTCCCTATATTTGGTTGTATTCTTTTGATTTTATTTTAGAACAAGGTTGTCGATATTTAAGTATCATGGTTTGATATTCTTGTTATAGCTGCAATGAAGTCGATTCTAATACACTTTGAGATGGTCCAAAACATTGAGCCACTTTTCATCTAAGAGATCAAGCTCAACAAGGCGAGCTTGTTGATAGTCATCTTTGTTCATTAGATGTTGGAGGGATACACAAAGTGATAGGAGCTCAATCTCTATAGGTAACATAGCTTCAGAGCCGTATAAAAGTGAGGATGGAGTGGCTCCTTTGGGAGTATGGAAGTACATTTGATAGGCCCAGAGGGCAAGATGTACTTGGGTATACCAATTATGACCATGTTTGTCAAAAAAAAATCCATGATGTATTTTAATGTTTTTTTGGAAGCTTTAGCTTGGCCATTACGTTGGGGATAGTAATGGGTAGACCATTGAAGGTGGATGTTCAAGCGTTTGTCTAAGACTTTAACATTTTTTTGAATGACTTACTATTATTTTTAAAGAGAGAGGATGGAATGCCAAGTCAAAAAATAATATGATTGAATATGAATTTAGAAATATTACTACCAGTGACATAGGAGAGGGGCATTTCCTATACCCATTTGGTAAAATACTATGTGGTGGTGATAATGAACTTATGGCCATCAAATGAGGTGGGGTTGATTTTTCCTATAAGGTCGAGCCCCCATCAGGAGAAAGGCCAAGGTGTAGTGATTGGTTATAAGGATTGAGAAGGTGCGTGAATGATATTTCCATGTGTTTGGCAAGCTACACACTTCTTAACAAATTTACATGCATTAGACTCCATGGTAGGACAATAGTAACTAACACGTAAGATATTCTTTGCTAACACCATGCCGCTTGTATGTGATCTATAAATACCAACATGTACCTCTTCTAAGGTTTGGAGCACTTCATCTTGGTTGAGACATCTTAAGAGATTCCCATCATAGCCTCTTTGATAAAGGGTATATGTGAGTATGGTATAGTGTGAAGCACATTGTGCTAAGGCTTGTTTATCCTGGGAATTTATTTTCTTGAGATAAGTGTGGTCACGGATGAAAGTATAAATGTCATGATACCAGGGGTTGTCAAGACCAACTATCTCACAGACCATGGTTGACTCAGGAAAATCATAGGCCGGAACCAAAATATGTTCAATGAGAAACTCAATATGTGTTTGATGGGTGTTGAACTCAAGAAGAGATCTCGATAGTTGTCATAGCATCTGTCTGATTTGTTTTGAAGGTGAGGAACTTGTTCAAATGTGATCAACTGAAAGTAACCTCTAAGGCTATCCACCATGAGCTTATAAGGAATGATATTTCCATCTTTTACACGGTAGCATGTGTGACTTGTTTTATGATTAGGAGGAAATCACCAACTACTTCTAATGCTTTGAGATTCCATGAGATTGCCAATTTCAATCCAGTTATGATGGTTTCATATTCTGTAAAATTTGATTATGCAGGGAAAGCCAAACAAAAATATTTGGGAATAACATCACCATCTAATGTGATGAGTAAAATACTAGCTCCTGATCCATGGACATTACAAGATCCATCAAAATAGAGGGTCTAATAAGGTATTGTGTCAACACACAAAAGTTATTCATCTATAAATTCAGAATGAAGTGGTTCTAATCATGGTAGAGGTGCTACAATGAGCGGTGTCCAAGATTTCCCTTTGAATAACAAACTCGATATTAAACTCACTAAGTAGAACAACCGAACTTGACATTCTGCCTGTGAGAATGGGTCTGAAGAGTAGATATTTGAGAGGATCTACTTTTGCAATGAGTTTGGTTGTGTGATTGAGAAAATAGTGTCGTAGTTTGTGAAATGTAAAATCTACTACTAAACACACTTTCTCAACATGTGAATATTTAAGCTCATGATCAATAAGCATTCTACTAAGATAGTAGATTGTTTGCTCTTGTCCTTGATCGTTATGTTGTGCTAAAAATTCCCATATTGTATGTTTTTAGCATATGTTTAGAGAATAATTGGTTTATCTTATATGGGTGGCATGAGAACCAGTGGACTTGATAGATATTCTTTTAACTTAGCAAAATAATCTTGACATTATTGGTTCCACCGAAATTGGACATCTTTCTTTAGTAGTTGATTAAAGTGGTGACACTTATCTGTCAGTTGTGAAATGAACCTTCTAATTGACTGAATCTTTCCTTGAAGACCTCATAGTTGCTTGATATTTTGTGGAGGAGGCATTTCCATGATTTCCTTGACCTTTGTGGGGTCTACTTCTATGCCTCTTTGTGAAACAATAAATCATAGTAATTTTCCTAATGTTACACCAAACACACATTTCTTAGGATTAAGTCTTACTTTATATTCTCATAATATTTCAAAGATGTACCTCAAAGCTATTAAATGGCCTACTCATGTTTTATAATTTTCTAGGATGTCGTCTACATAGTCCTCCATGATATCATGTAACATGGCAAGAAAGTGTAGACACCAATTTTTAGTATCGTTCCTCCACTTCACCCCGCATCCGCTCTCTTGCATTAGGATTTCCCATTCAAATTCCTTTTCCCTCCTAATTCCATTTGAATTCATTTTCCCACCAAAATACATATCTAATTAATCAATTGATTAATCCCTTTTAAATCAACTTATGAATTTAATATTCAAAAGTGGTCCATGTCATCCCACTAATGAATTTAATATTCAAAAGTGGTCCATGTCATCCCACTAATGAATTTAATATTCAAAAGTGGTCCATGTTATCCCACTTATGAATTTAATATTCAACAATTATCCATCAAATCCCACTAATGAATTAAATATCCAAATATAATCCACATCAAATCCCACCTTTGAATTAAATATTCAAATATTATCCACATGCAATCCACCTTTGAATTAAATATTCAAAGATAATCCATATGCAATCCACTTTTGAATTTAATATTCAAAATTAATCTCCACTCACCTAATCAGGTAATTTACCCAAATTAACCCCCCTTCCTCAAGCTATAAATAGAAGCCTTCCCCCTCCCTTTTGGACAAGCTAGAAGTGATAGTAAAACTTGACATTCTTGTGAGTCCACTTATCATCATATCATCATAATGCCCTTGTGTTTCTACTTGTATCATCATACCATCCTCATGCCCTTGTGATCCCCTAGTAATCCCATTTCTTGGCATCCTTCCATCTTTAGGTACCTTAAACCCCGCATCTTCTGAGGTCGGTTTTGTTTTTATTGTTTCACTACATTAATTTGAGTAGAAAGGTAAAAACATCTCTGAATAGAAAGATGAGTGTCATCGCTCTCGATAGGTAGCACCTACATTTTTAAGGCCAAAAGGCATGACCTTATAGCAGAACATGCCCCACAATGTAGTGAACGTTGTTTTATGTTGATATTCTTCTGCAATCTGAATATGATTGTAGCCAGAAAATCCATCCATTACGGAAAGCATTTCATGACCTATTATTGAATCCATGATCATATTGATGTTTGGTAAAGGGAAGTCATCTTTTGGACATGCCTTATTGATGTCACGAAAATCTATACATATTCTAATGTTTAGAGTTTTCTTTGCCACATGTACAATATTTCAAATCCATGTAGGATAGTATATTGGTTGAATGAAGCATTCTTCCAAAATTTTTTGAAGTTCAACTTTGACAAGAAATGCAACTTTGGGATGCATCTTTCTTAATTTTTGTTTGATAGGTTTTGCATCCGGATGTACCACAAGGTGGTGTACCACGAGAGATGGATCTAATCTTGGCATATATTTGTAATTCCATGTGAAAATATCTTGAAATTCCACAAGGAGTGTTGTGAACTCTGCTCTTTCTTGACCTGATAGACTTGTTCCAAGTTGTAAAATATTCGGCTTCTCTTGTGTGCCAATGTTAATTTTTATTGTTTCTTCAACCAACATTTTAGATGTGTCTCTTTTGAAAAAGGATGTCATTGGTTGATGTAAATATTCAGTTGATGATGAATGAGAGTCCCTCTCTCTAGTGCCTCGAAATGTTTTCACTAGGAGATACATCCCTTTTCTTTTTACTTTTGATTTTGTGTTTCTCAATAGCGCCTCAATGAGGTTTTCACTATGGGAGATTTGATTTTTCATTTTGATGTGATTTTCAATTTTTTACGGACTAGGGTACTCTAGTTCCTCACCAAAGTAGGTAGTTATGTCAAGATCAATATCGAATCCCTTCCTGTGATCGAAAGAGGGGATGGGATCTCAAGTCTCGAGAAACTCTTCAATGGCCTCGTCATTTTGAAAGAGGTCCATGGAGACATGATTTAGTTGGTCATGAATTATTAGGGTAGGATATACAAGGTCAAATTCGATGGTATTGATGGAGAGGTTTTCAATAAATAGGTTTTTTTCGGCAAGGTTATCAAAGAGGCTATGTGTGGAACATGTCTCATCGTCGAGTCAATGTCCTCACCACTAGTCGAGACATCAAGAAGTATGTTTGAGTTTTCAAATGTACGATAACCAAGACCATACCGATAAAGATTTTTGCGTAAGGTATCAGATCAAGACATCCTTGTTCATTTTCCCAAGTCCTTTACCTTTCCAATGCATATTTTTCATGATTTTGTGTGCTTTAGTATACTCAGATGATTCATAGCAAGAATCATATCCATCATCATATAGCCAAGAGACGGAAGAACTCGGAATGTGTTCCTCATCAAGTATCCAAACATTTTCCATACAAACTTACCAAGATTATAGATAGGATTAGTTTTAATATGGGAAGCGTCGGGTTGGCCTTAATTGTGTGGGATAATGGCGATTTCCAATGTGAAGGGGATTCTAGATTTCATACTCTCCAAGGCCTTTTTTATGATTTTCAATGTAGATGGGGTGGAGGAAGTGGATGGTTGAGACTTCAACAAGACTTCGAGATCTATGTAGGTTTCATCTATGAATGGGATAATGCAAGGATTCGAGGATTTATATGTAGAAGGATACTATTTTTCATGCATATGTCTACCTTCTAAGAGTTTGCAATATTTAAAAAGTTTAACATTTGCAGGAAACGTGAATTATTTTCCTTCATAGGGGAACTTGATGCACTCATGGTATGTAGAAGGAACATATTTCATCATGTGAATCCATGGTGGCCTAGTACACGTAGATTGAATTTCACTATTATCATAACCATGAATGGTAATGATGTTAGTGCCTAGACTTTCCTTAGTATAACCTAGACATCGCAAAAATTTCATGGAGCAAATATTCAATGCAACTCCATTGTCTATAAGCATGCTTTGATTTTATGATGGGTAGCGAATGCTTATATATATAAGGAATTATTATTGGTAATGTTAGGGTTCAAGAGGTCATGAGGACCAAATGACAAAATGAGATTATTGGATGATAAATTTACAATGAGGGCCTGAAATTTTTGGGAGTTGATATCCTTAGGAACATGTGCCTCATGGAGTGCTCAAGTAAGGATACTTTTGAACAACAAGAGATATCTTGAGAAATTTCATGAGAGAAATTTGTGCGATGGTCTTCTCTAATTGTTTGATTGTATCATAGGAATTAGATGGAGGCTTTGCATTTGATTATACATTTGTAGTGGAACTAGGATTAAACACTTGTGACATTTTGGACATGGAAGGTTGTTTAGTAGTGGGTACCCAAACTTGTTTCTGTCACGTTGTTACGACATAAGTAGGAGTGTTAAATTTGATGGCGCAACCATGTCAAACACATGATCTAATAAGGAAATAATACAATCAAAGCTGTACATTGTGTGATGGTGACCTTTGTCCTTCGCATCATTGTTTGTTCCATGCTTAGGAATGGGTCCTAGAAGACATTTAATTTCCCGTTGAGTCTTATTATTAGAAAATCCTTCTATTGTTAAGTCCCTATTATCAATTAAGACATGTATATAGTGATGATAATTTTGGTCAAGTCTATTTTGGGCCATGTTTTGTACTATTTTTTTATGTTCTTGTTGTTTATGTTTCTATAATTGTTTTTGTATTGTGGCATTGTGAGGGTGAAAAGGTTCACCAATGCTTTCCCCACTCATTTGGGGTGCGTGAGATGAATAAATGTGAAATAATCCTAAATGATGAAGAGGCTCAAACCGATGTGCACATCTGATATAGGAATCTTGTAGGGGGATGGGGATTATGCATGGTAGTTACTATGGTGCAAGTAAAACAAGGGGAAAATGCTAACATACAAGTGTTAGTGACAAACAAGCAATGCACACTGAAAGAGCAACTGGTAAAGACATATAAGAAAATAGAAAACAAGGACTCAAAAGTAACTAGTTATATATATGGGACACCACTCAATATGTTGCAAGATAACGATCAGTCAAGGCTTGTGCAAAAAATGAAATCAAGCAAACATAGGTCATAGCCTGCAAGAAATGACAGATAAGGTATAAGAAAATTAGATAACCATAATTAGGAGTCCTACAAAGCAAATGCTACACATGAAGCACTCATTCGCGTGTAAGGCAAGGTGAATAATATGCAATTAATATCTAAATATAGGAATAAAAATGTGAAATATTGCAATGATAACACTGATAGTAAGTGAGAGAAGGTAGATGTCCCCGTGGAGCCTCATTGGGATTTGTAATGGACATGGCCAATCATAATACATTGTGTAACAACCTCGTAAGTGACCTACATTTGTAGACATCTAAAATGTCGACATGATTAATTACGATTAATCCGTCCCGAAAATATCCCAACATCACCCTTATAATAATTAATTGCAAGATTAATTATTATTATCCATTTTTACCTATAAACACCTATAATTTATCCTAAGTAATTTAAATACTTAAATTGCACTAATTATATCCTTTCCCGCAAATTGATGACATATCGTCAATAAATGCTCATTTTCTCTTCTATCACCGTTAATTAGTTACATTACATTAATTAATTAACTCTTCTATCTAGAAAATACGCCAATTAATGACCTTCCGTTAATTAATCCCCCTTTCTATCTAGACTAATTAATTAATTAGCTTCCTCTTCCATTAAATCAATAAATCATCATTTATTTGATTAAATTCCTCCCATAGTCTAAATCATGCTAATTATTCCTCTAAAAATCTTCTATAAGCTTGCTCACCTATTAATTAATCACTTGGGTTAATTAATAAATCCCCTCAAACCCCATGAGTCACTAAAGGACAAAATAAACTCTCCTAAGGTTGACTCAACCCCCTTTCAACCATCCTTATCCACAACTAACTCAACCTAGATATTATCCCACATGTAAAGGGATGTAGAGATTATTTTATCCATTAGGCTATGTAAGGAGCCCTCCTCCTACCTTTCTACCTTGCATGCTTATAACTAATCTATAGGCATTTTATCTTAGAGCATATTTCATTTGAGCTAATAGCCTCATTCTTGCATTTCATTCATCCAAGCTTTTGGGTCATATGGAGAGAATCAAAATGGTCTTGTAGCCATACTTTGATGAGCTTCCATTCCCAAACCCTTGAAGATCAAACAATCAACTTTGATTGTCATGGATCTATCTAGGTTCATTTAGTGTTTTTGGTGATCTAAAGAGTAGAGATTCAAATGCTTAGCATATTATTTTGATTTCTATTTCAAGTTCTAATGCATAATGTTGGTATTTAGTCTTGTTTAGCTCTTAACATGATGATCTTTGTGTAGTTAGTTCATGTTTTGAAACTATTAAGGTGTTAGTTTCAATTCCCTTTGCATAACTAACTAACTAATACATTGATACATCACCCTTTATCATTTTATCATCATTTATCCCATCACTCCATCATCAACTCTCTTAATTCATTATTTTATCCCATCTTATCATTAATCACTTTTATTTCATTATTATATCATATTATCCTATATAATCCCTATTAACATTTTCTAGGAATTTAATATTCCTACATCTACCTACTCACCTACCCTACACATCCCTACACCTAGCCTTTCCATGTAATCTCACCTCTAATCATATTTTATTAACCTAATCTAACTCTAATCCTAATCACATGCTCCACCTCTAAATCTAGATGCTTCTATTTCTAGAATCCTCTCTAACCTTCTCCTTCGTTGAATTTTTAGTTTAATGGGACCTTCTTCCCTCCATGAATTTTGAATTCAAATTCTATAATATTCCACTCTAAAATCCTCTAATCCTCACATGCATTCTCCACCATTGATCTAAATCCAACTTGGTTTCATCCTAGCCATTGAATCTTCCACCCCTCAACTATAAATTTAGCTCTTCTCCTCCATGAGAGCCGGTTGAGAAGGAAGTCATAGAATCCACAACAAAGCTCGCCATTTTATCAATCATCCCTTTTATCTTCAATCACCTAATCAATCCATCATTCATCTACAATCCATCCATCATCTTCATCAAGCAATCTAAAGGAAATCAAGGGGAGGTGTTTCTCATGCGTCTCCACCAACATCTGAAGAAACTAACAATCAATCGAGAACAAATCCAACACATCAAAGGAAGAGTTGTGCAACTTAGGGAGGAAATTTTGTTTGTTTTCTCACATTCTACACACTAATATTTTCTTGCATTACAACATTTACCTCAATATACCATGTGAATGCACATGTGTATATGAAAATGATAAATCATACTATGAACTGTAGTAACATGATAAGAAAAGGTGCAACATAGAGTAGTATAAGAGGAAGAATGCATCCAATCAAGATCTAAGATAATGTTTTTGGATTTTTGATTGCAAATATGTGAAAGAAAACTAGCTAAGAAGGAGGAATAAGGATGTCCCCTAGTGTGGTGTGTGTGCAAAGTGAGGTCCATGTGAAGAAACCCTCAATAGTCAAGTATGAACCAAGAACAAGAGTGCATCATCGGGTGGTGTGGGGGAATTAGGATCTCCCAAGTGTGAATGCCAAAAGGATTTATGCAATATTCAAGGGTCCATGATCAATCGATGTACAAGGAACTACGCATGTGAACATGATCTATGGCATGGGAGAGTGCATGAGGCCAAGTATATGAGATAGGTCTAGATCGAGCATTTGGAGAAATAGAGTGCAAAAATATGTCTAGATGGAGTTTGTGAAGCATATGAACTACCCTTATAAGGTGGGCTATGGGATGTGAGGCCTATGAGAAACAACTATGTGTGAAAGAAAATGAGATGGATGTGCAAAAGGTGTCACAAAGGGAGAAATGGATCTAGATACCATAAGAGGTGTCAAGGCTAAGGAGCCATTACAAATAGGAGAAGATGCACTAGGAGTGAGAACAATTGAATATGGGATGAAAGGAGGAGCCAAGGACAAAGGTGTTCATAATCGAAAAATGTAAAAGAGATGAACACATGTGAACATGAGGAAATTACCTAGTGTCACGTGAAAGTGCATATACCATAGTATATGTGGTAGGATTGTGTCATGCGTGCGAAGAAAATAGAATATGTGTAACATTGAGAAGTAGAAGAGCTACTAGAGAATGATGGCAACATAGTGAGGGGAAAACCTATAGAGTCCAAGATCCCAACTAGATGAGTAGGAAATGTATAAGCAATAAGGATGTGTCTAGGAGGGGAAAATAGAATAGATGTAACATTGGGTTTGTTGGAAATAGTGGAAAAATTAAATGCAAACATAAGGATCAAGATGTGAGTCCCAAGATGTGTAGCATATGTAATACTAGTAGGCTCATCAGTATTAATGACAGCATAATAGAGGGAGAGACACAAGACTCATGAGAAACAATAGGTGCAATTTGGGAAGATTAGAAACATTAAAGTTGGATGAACTAGCCCCTACGAGCATAGTCATAAATGTGGAAAGAGGGGAATTGATTGCCCCTTGGATATAACAGGATCAGATGTAGTCATAACAAATGAATTAGATGTAGAATATGGGAAAGTATCATGGGTGCCAATAGAAAATTGATCTTGTAAATCAGTAGCACTAGGGTGCATCCCAAGAGGAGAAGGATGTGCAATGTAGGTAATGTCATCAACATCATGTATGAGGGGAATATCACAAGGAGTAACAACATGAGGTGTGGAATATACTATAGCAGTATCCATGGAAGGTGTAGCAAGGACATGGGTAGAAAGAACTATATGCATAGTATGTAACCAAGGATGGCCTAGAAGGATAGTATAAGGGACATCATGAGGCATAACATGAAATAAGACATTAAAAGTGTAATGGCATAAAGTAATAGGAGAGTGATTTCTCTCAAAACTTCCTTAGGTGTGTCATCAAAGCCACATATACATAGAGTAGATGGATTGAGATGAGTAGAAAAAATTCTTGTTTGATGGAGAAAGGAAAGATTGCATATATTAAGACCAGATCTAGGATCAACTCTGACATGCTTAATAAGCACATTATGAATTTGTTGGTGAAATAATTTATCACAAGGGACAATTAGGGGCTTTCACCAATGCTTTGGGACTAGGTTCCTCTACTTAGGAATGGGGCAACTCCATTTATTGAAAACAAGGAAATATGTACACTACTCTAACCATCATGGGTGGCCTTTTGACTAAGGATCACACAGAATATTCCACTAAATCCGTGTGCAAAAATGAGGTGGAGGAAAGATGTGTGTGTATTGAGAGGGGAGAAAGTGAGAGGGGGTTTTACTCAATAAATAACACGCTGAGTTTATTGACATAAAACCAAAGTATTTCCAAGTTAACAATGAAGACACCAATATGCAAAGCAAGACGAAAAACACAATCAACACAAAGTTTAACTGCATTATATTCATCAAAAGATTCATTCTTTCCCTAGTTGTGCAAGATTACAAAGATCTATTGGAGTAGTAGTTGAGATGGAGATGAAAATATAAGATAAGGAAATAAAATAATTGTAGTTTCTTGCTTGTAATAAGTCAATGGCAGCTATTAACCAAGAAAATCTAACCCCTTGGAATGGAGAGTGCATTGCAATATATAGCCAAATCTAGTGGCTCTTCAATTTAAAGTTGTTACAGAAATATTGTGTAACATTATTATATTAGTGTGTGCAAATAATGAGTTGTCTTGTACAACTCAGAGATAAAGAATGGTTGAGTGAATAATGGGATAGTTGAGTGATCTTAGGAGTGTGTTGAGATGTTGTAGGAGAGTTAATATGGATTGATGTTGACTCCTTCATTATAGGATCAAAGAAAGCTATATATGTAATACTTCTATAATGAATAGTGATCCCGAACGTTTTCAACTCTAAATATATTATTTCGGTGTATTGTTATCTGGTTTGCCATGCTTAAACTCTGATCAATTTAACAAAAGTGTAATACTTAACGAAGAAATAGAAACTTTAAGTGACTTAAGTCACTTTTACAAATTTTCTCAACGAAGAAATAGAATTCTAGAGAGATAAAGAGAGGAGAAGAGAGAGAGGAGAGAAGCTCCAAGATCGAATGAAGAAGGATGAAGAAGATCCACTCCAGATCCCGGTGACCTCTAAAGTGATGCTCTAGTGGTGGACTCCAGATGAGAAACTCGACCCTCTACATTATGAGAAGCCTCCTCTTGAATGATCAACCATTATAGCCCATTAGGTGCTCCGAGAGGAGAGATGAGAGACACTTGATCAATAGACCATTTAAAACAATGAAGGATGTCTTCCCTCACTTGAACAAACCTTCGATCCATGAAACATTTTCATGCCTTCTTGACCAATCATTCACATGAAATGAACTTGATGCACGTGTGCGAAAATGAGACAATTTCCGCACAACCATGATCCATGATTTTGTCACCTTGAGAACATTGATGACCAATGAGATGTAAGACAAGATCGCTCGACACTAGAGGTGGAGGAAGGAGAGAGAGATTGAATGCAATTTCATTCACCCTATGATCAAACATCTTTTATGAGATAAAGTGAAATGTCCTCCAAAACTAAAATGCACTCTGAGATCAAAATTGGGAACCAAGAGAGATTTTCTTTCACCTAAGTCACAAATCAATTGTCAACCCTTTGCAAGCATGAATTTGTCCTCATCACTCTTATGAGGCAAGCTCTTGAGAGATGATCACCACATAGTGATAGGTGGAGATTTACAAATACTTCCAAATTTGGCATGTTCACTCTAAGACACCTTACACTTACCACATCCAGAAATGTGGGGATTTGCTTGAAAACTAAAGACTTGACCTCTATGAAGGCTGGAATCAGTGAGACATGAATGGGAAGAACATGTGTGACCATTTTGAGCTCATTTTGAACACTTACTATTTTTAGTAAGTTATACATGGGTGTCTATCTTTAGCAATTTTACCAAATTGTCATTTTTGAGTGTTTTGGTCTTGGAGGAATGAGATGAGGCACTGCAAACCAATTGTTTCCCATAATTACTCTTTTTAGTAGACTACCTAGTAGAGAGTTACTAAAAATAGAAAGTGGCCTTCCGGGTGTCATATTGGAATGAAAATGGTCTCAAAAGTTTCTATTTTGCATTGAGATGCTTTCTTTACATTTTTTTGGCAATTTGGTTTGATGAGTTTTTGTAGATCTAAGAAAATGTTATTTATGGCTGGAAACTTCATGAGGCTATAAAAATTCCTGAGTGCATCAATGGAGGCAAGTACATAATATTCTCAAAGGAGTTTTCATGAGGAAGCTACAGTCAAAATCTTGTGGCAATCGGAGTTAAGGTTTATAAGTTATGGGCAAAACAAGATTTTGATAGCTAAGGCACACAAGTGAGTTTTTTGGTGTTTGAAGGAGATGAACCAACTTCAAGACCTCTTTAATAGTTGCCAAAGAGTTACTTTATGTTTTTGCATTATGTTTTATGTTTTTTTGTTGTGTGAGCAAGGGTGGATGAACTTATATGGTGGAAGATGAAGGAGAGGGAAGCACATGGGGAAATGGGAGAATGGAGAAGTGCAAGGAGGGGAAATGGAAGCCTCCTTGCACTTGAGCACACTTCTTGGGTGCAATTGCACCTCAAAAGTGTGCCTTAGGTGCAAGGACATGGGAAAAAATGCGCCATGGAGATGGGGATGGAGGAATGAAGAGGCATGCACATGCCCATGAGGAGTCTTTTCTTTTGTTTTCTTGATGGTTTGACATGCATATCATCCAAGTTTTCGGCCAATAGGAGCATGATGCACTTTTGGGGTGAAATTGCACCTCATAAGTGCACCTAAGGTGCAAGTGAGAATAAAAGTGCACCTTGGAGGGAAAATGGGGCTCACCACAAGTTTAAAACACTCACTTCAAGTCACCCATGCACTTTTTAGCTTCCACCTTATGTTTTTAAGTTGAGAACTCCAACCAATAGGAGAGAGGCACACTTATGAGGTGAAATTTTACCTCAAAAGTGTGCCAAGGGTGCAAATGGAAGCTAAAAGTGCGCCCAAGCACCCAAGTAAAGTTTCAAAGCATGATTTGCACCTTTATCTTCATTCCTAAAATGTTTCATTCGCCTTAGAGTCGAAATTTAGCCAAATAATATATGAATTTGCATGGAAACATGCCAATGAATCCAATGAGCCTATTTAGAAGGCTTGAAAATTATTTATTTGATAAATTTTACACATACCTTCAATTTTGTTTAGAGTGGTGCACCAATGAGCCGAGTGGCAAGAAGAGTTTGCAATGACAACAAGCCAAACAAACTTGTGGGTCATGAAGAGAATTAAAAATTCCCTCACTTGGGATTTTTTAGGCTTCTATCTCTTCTTGAAGTGTCTAAAACCCTTTGAGAAAGTTCTACCTTGTAGAAGGACTCTTGTGCTTTGCATTGATGGATAATTTTTCACATTTTAATACTCTCAAAATTCTTCCTTGATTATTGCACCATGAAGTAGGCTTTGTTATCTTTCCAATGCCTAGGATATGAGCTTCCAACACTTCACGAGGCTCCTAAAACCCTTCGAACAGGTGACTAGCTTCTTTAGAACATGTATTTCCCAATGCCTTGCCCAAAAATACCGATTTTACTTAACGTGTTCTGAAAAAAACTATTCCACAAAATTTTCCTAAACCGCCTCGAAAACTTCATTTCTCTCCCATACAACTCCCAAATTATTTGAATTTTCCCTGTAAGCTTCCGAGATAGTGTTCATTGGTGACAAAAAGAAAAAAATAGTCTTTTTGAAGCCTTTGGGAGGATTGTTCTTTCATAGATCTCAGTAGCTTCAAGAACCAAGCTAGGTAAACTTCTATGCACATGAAACACACTTGAAAATCATGTTAGCACATTCCTCTCAACCATAATGAGGGTGACACAATTGAAATGTTGGTCGGAGGAAAGGTTTACATTGATCGGGAAAGGGAATTTCAAGTGTGGGTTTGGTTGTCATGACCAAAATTTTAAATTTTGCATGCTAGACATTTAGTATGACAATAGAATTTGAACTTGAATATAGAATGGGGAAGAATTTTTATCAAGTATATGGTTAGCCATAAAAAAATTTCACAAGCAATCCAATTAAACAAATAAATTTGTATAGAAACAGATGTTGATAAAAAACAACTATCGTCAAATTAATAAAACGACCATAGCTTGAAATGGAATTTGAATTTTGTAAAACAAAAATAGGCTTTTGTAATGTCATAAATTGAAAGAAAAACCTCCTAGGGATCTAGTCAAAAGTGTATATTTTTCAAATTAAGTCTTAATTAGTAAAAAAATATAATTTTGGATTTCTGAAAAACTGTGATAAAAACTAGGGCAAACAAAAAGATGTTTTCGTTAGATATGGAAAAAGGAAGAATAACCTCAAAGGAATTTGAAAATAGAGTTGTTATGGTCGAGATATGATACAAAAGGTGATTTGAAAATTCAAAGCCCTAGAAAGTGACCTAAAGGGTAGTACTAACCATGAAAACATAGGAAAAATCTTCTTTGCAGATTAGATTTATGATATATGATAGATGAAAATCAGGTGTGAAATTGAAGATAAGATGCAGATATGAACCCTAATGCAACTAGGATTTTGGTATTAAGAAGAATAGATCCGATAAAGAGTGTGTAAGGGACGGGGTTACCAATAAATTTAATAAAATTAAATCTATGATAAGGACACTACTGATGAAATATGTATGACAAAATTCAAGCAAGATCGAGTAAAGGAAATGCAAGCAAGAGTGATAGATAGGGTTTGGAGAATGACTTAGCTTGTATTTGTAAGTATGGACCGATTCTGGATTGATGAATGATCGGGACAGTGTAAACGGGACTGTATGAGCTCTACTCAAACCGGAGTGTGACGATCTCTACGACAGTGCGCTTAAAGGGACAAGGCCGCCTTTGTGCACTAGCATTTGTTATGGGCGTTGGTGTTTGCGAAATAACTTAGAATTTGATTCTTTATGTGTCGCTAAATTCATTGTGTATCGCATCAAATTCATTGTCGCACATGTAACCTACAAAATAAACCCTAGATACTGCACAATACTCAAGCACACATTAGATAAATAAAATAATGCATATGCTTGAGTCAGATTGACCTTTGACAATCACCCCAATGTGATTGTCACCGAGTGTTGCACTACATTTCAAACTATATGTAGTTCGTGTGTGTGTGTGTGTGTGTGATTGGAATAATGTCTCTTGAGCTAGAATGCCCTAGTGCAGTCGCACAAAGAGAACATACTACAACTACTTCATCCCAAATGCAAATGTGTGGTATATAATTTAGAATAAACCCTCCTATGCAGTGAAGTATGCAGTCCAAAATGTAATCCTTGATGTAGTAGATAGAAAATATTAGCTCCTTGTAGTAGTATGTGCCTCTTGAATGCTTGCCCTCTAATGAGGTTAAATAAGACGTATATATATGATTCTCTCGCTTAAATTTCGTCATTAACAAGTCAAAGGGCAACTAAAAGTGATAAAAGGAGACAAGAAATAAGTAACATTCAAAAAATCAGAAAAGGAGCTAAAGAGGACACATGCACCCAGAGGGGATAGTAGCATCCTAGAATTCGTGTCACTAATTAATGGTCCCGTACATGGTGTTCAAAAGGTCGACGATGAAATCAAACTTGAGTAAGATGTCGACTAGTGTGCAAAACCGTAATTTTTTCAATCGAAACAAGCAATAAAGATGAAAAGGATAAAAGTAATGTCAAAACAAAGTAAATAAGTGGTAATAAGTAGTTTTATTACTTAGGAATTATGCATATAAATTAAATATTTAGAGGCTAGATGTACATAGTAAGTGTGTGATTTAGTTACTACATTTGCGCATGAGTGATTTCAAGTTACAATCTTAGCTGCAAAGCACTCTTAGGTCCAACTACCCCTGTTTCATTATTCAAACCACCCAAATTTGCTCAAAATCACATGTAATCAGCTAAGTGCACTCAATCCCATGTATTTGTGAGTTTGTATTGTATTGTGTACATTTGTTGTAAGTATTAATGTGTTATTATGATATTGAATGGTTAATGTTGGAAGTTAATTAGTTAGAATAACCCCTTGTAGCTCCTATTTCATTCCTTGTTTGATTATAGTGTAAAAACCCTAATCAAACTTAAAAATGGTGAAAACAATAACCTAAACTCATCAATAATAAATATAATCTTCTCATTTTGTGTATATTTGTCATTTTATCTCTCCTATCTTTATTTCTATGATTATACTTTTCGTTACACCATAGGCATCTTTTATGGCGAGAGACTTTGTTGGAAAGTGTCAAGCCTTTCCAACAACACTTATTGACGAGTGGTTTCCCATTTTCCATCACGATAGTGAATCAATTTTTCTCGTGACAACTTTGCAATCACTACAAGTGGTGACTACTCCAACATAAATGCGTAATCCTTGCATGTCTTCATCTACATTAATTCATTTTAATCTATGGAAAATATTATATTATTTGTAAGAGGGAGATACAAAGTGAATGTATATGCGATCAAATATTTATAACTAGCAATCGCATGTGTACAATGCAATGTGAACCCGAACGGTATATGGTGTTTTATTTAGAGGGATAGCTATTACTTTTGTAGTTGATGTTGATAAGGGATGTGATTGTTTTTGGTTGTGTAGAAATATAGATGAACCACTTCATTTAAAAAGCGTAAATATGAATTCTAACCCTTAAAATAGTTCAATATGCAAAAAGGTGATACAATGTACAAAGCTTTGGATCGAAACAACTATAAATTTCATGGTTCTTTATCGACATTTTAAAACTATAGGTATTTGTATGTAGATATAATGAAGAAGACATTAAAAATGCGTTGTTGGTTTACATAAAGAAGCAAACAATAGTAAAAAGGAAAAATTGAACATGTATGTTGAAAAGTTAGATTTTGTAAGTGTAGAAATATTGATGAACCACTTCATTTAAAGGTATCATCTCTACATTTCAAACTTGTTACAAATTCGTACATATACAATTGCAAATATTTTATCTTGAGTGGTACCGTTTTGCAGACTATTTTATTTAAACTTAACATGAATACATGAAGACATCTGTGCATGTGCATGTGTTGATAAGGGATGTGATTGATTTTGTAAGTGTAGGAATATAGATGGTGCAATACATTTAAAAGTATTATCTCTACATTTCAAACTTGTTACGAATTCGTACATATACATTTGCAAATATGGTATGTGTGTAGATTTTATATCATGAGTGGTTGCCTTTTGTAGCCCTTTTTTACGCACAAAACATGAATACATTTGATACCGTTTTGAATAGTTAGCTGATTTTGTAGTTGATGTGGTTTGCAATTATATTGGGATAATTGTGTTAGTGTTGCATCGGTTGTTTGGTTGGTCTTTTGTTGATAAAACCTTTTTGGTACACCTGTTAAGGCGTGTGATTGATAGTGGTAATGTAGGAATATAGATGTAACATTACATTGAAAGGTTGTATGTGTACATTTAAATTTGTTACAGATTCGTACATATAAAGTTGCAAATCTTATATCACGACCTCTGAACTAAACATGTATACATGAAGACCTTCGTACATTTATATCATGAATGGTAACCTTTTGTGGGCAATTTTATTTTTACTAAACATGAATACATTTGATACCCCTTGAACGACAATGCCGCTTTGGATACAAGAAGTGTTGAGTAAAGTAGTAGTGGAGGTGCTATCAAAGTAGAGGGTAGTATTTACAATGGGTTGAGTGATAGTAGTCTTGACTCCTCCTTTCTTCTTACTCCAAGTGTTGTTACGTGCGCCATTTTTGAGTACCTTTTGAATGAAAAAGGAGATGAAATGCGCAGATTTGCAAGTGAGGGAACTCTGAAGAATGTTATGAATGTCAAAACACTGTCTTTCAGTGGTTCCAATGTCGACAGTTGCTCTATGCAAAGTAAGTCCATGGGACTTGTGGATAGTTAATCCCTAGGCCATTTTAATTGGCAATTGTCTTCGATTCCCTCTTGAAATAAGGAGTATCGGAATATGTAACGAGTTGGAGGGGTCCCAACATGGGCCATTGTACCTATCAAATTTGATAACAACAAATAAACAATAAACAAGAGAAATCATATTCTATCGCCAACATTGGTGGCAGCTAAGGCACTTATATTATAATAAAAATAATAATATAACCATCAAAGTAACTCATAACTATCATTAACTGTCAACTAACTTAGACTCATAACTGTAATTTACTGACAGCTACACATATTTTAATAAGTTCTTCCTTCATTGTTTTGAAAACAAAGGTTACTTAATTTTCATTAGTCATTGGTTTCTTTCGGGCCATAAAACACATGATCAAATAAGGCAACATACTATGAGTTTCATTGCTTCTATGATTACCACAATATCAATCTTAGTTAAGATCTCCATCAACATCCTTCAAAGATTTCTCACACATAGTTATGATTGTAAAGTTTCAGTAGTGAATCTCATTGCATAATTATTTGATTAATTGAAAGATGAATTAATTTTGTGATCTACGAAACCCGGAGATTATTTGTCCTAGGTATTTGCATCATTAAAGAAACTGCAAAGAAACTAAGGAGGTATTTGGCTTCTACCAACAGGTTTATAATCTTTAGGTGGACATTCAAATTTTCCGTTGGTGATTTTAAGAACCTAAAGGCAAATCCCAGAAACCAAAATTGTCACTTAAACTTTCAGAACTATCTCAAAGACTTGGACGAGAATATTAAGCTCAGTCACTTTTTTTTGACAAGTTCTGTAGTCACATACTAAATGTTAGGTAACTTTGATTTTGTTGTAGCATACAAGTCTACAACTCCCCAATAATGCTTGATAGCTTTTGAAGGCTCGTCACATATATGGATGTGGTATCATTTTCTGATTAACATTAACAGAAAGAGACACAATGAGATTGGAGAATGGAGAACTTGAGAACTTTATTAGTTATGCTCTCAGCTGCATTACATTTGTAGTACTCTTCATCAATGGAACTGCAACTAATTTGTAACCATCAAAGTATCTCATAACTATCACTGTCAACTAACTCATACTCATAACTATCATTTACTAACAGCTACATATATTTTAAGAAGGTCTTCCACCATTGGTCTGAAAACAGAGGTAACATCTTTTGCATTAGTATTTGGTTTTTTTGGGTCATAAAATGCAAGAGCAAATAAGGAAACGCACTATGAGTTTCCCCTCTTTTGTGATTACCATAATGCCAATCTCGGTAAATATCTTCGTCAACATCCTTGGAAGCTTTCTCATGCAGAATATAGTTATAATTTATGACTGTAAAGTTGCATTAGTCTTTGGATTCTACCAGTTTGTAGAGTATAGAGTTTTGGACTTGGCCTATCTGTGTTATCCACTTGCTCTTGAATGTTGGCTTGCAATTTTCTGATTATATCTTCCGAATAATTGCACAAAATCAAATATGGTTGTTAAAAACTTCAAGTTTTTAATCCTATTTGTATACGAAATTATGTATCTTGGGTCATGGGTAGCTGCAAGTCTTAGGCTTCATGATTGTCTTAAAATTTGGTGAAAAATCAGGTTGTCCTGTGTATAGACGGTGTGTGCTCTGTGAGGATGTCTGCATATTGAGTTTGGCATTTCATTTCCATTTAACCCCTCTGTTTACCCCTCATATTTGTATCTGCGATTGAATCATGTGGAGGAAGCCTTGGTGGTGGATTTTGTGCTCCAGTGTGCTAATTGTATGGTGGCAAGTTGATTTCCGAGTAAATATCTGAGAAGTGGCATTTCAATTTGATTCTTCTCTCCCGCTCCGCAACCATATGCTCAAACGCCGACTTATTCTGAAAGCCGATTCTCACTTACCGATCTTGAAAATTATTGTCAGCAGGAGCAACCGTTAGATCTGACATCTCCCTCGCGGATTTTCTTCTAGACTTGTTGATTTTTCTCAGAAACCTAAAGCATCTTTTATGCAAAATCTAAGCGGTAAGGGAAAGATGTATGGCGGCGGCCTTTGGATCGGCTTTAATGTATGTCGTGAAGGCACTCTGTTCGGATAGACTACGGTGAACCTGGTGAGTAGGTATTTAAGCGAGAATTTTCGGTCCAGAAATAGACAACACAATTCTCTTTAGTTTGGAATGTGATTGTCGCTTTCGATAGAAGAAATGTTGAGTATAGTAGTATTTGAGGTGCTATGAAAGCAGAAGCTAGTATTTACGATGGGTTGAGTGATAGTAGTCTTGCTTCCTCCTTTCTTCTTGCTTCGAGTGCTGGTACGTGCGCCATATTTGAGTATCTCTCGAATGAAAAAGCGGGTGAAATGCGCAGATTTGCAAGCGAGGGTACTCTGGAGAAAGCTGTGAATGTCAGACCCCGCTTTCAGTGGTTCCAATGTCAACGGTTGCTCTGTGCAAAGTAAGTCCCTGCGACTTGTGGATAGTTAATCCCCAGGCCATTTTAATAAACTGTCTTCGATTCCCTCTGGAAATAGGGGGTATGGGAATATGTAAGGGGTTGGAGGGATCCCAACATGGGCCGTTGTATCTATCAAATTTTACAACAACAAATAAAGGTAATGCTGGTGGTTGCATTGATGCGTCGTAGACAATGTCTGTGATTGTTCCTGTGGCACCATTCACGAGGCCTGCATCAACCCATAGATTTGCAATAAGCATGATTTTTTGTTGTTTGCATAATAGAACGTTGTGTTGCAACTGATCATCATCAGGATTTCCTGGTCCAGTCCGCCTGTTACTTTCAGCAATGGATTGGGCGATCGGAACGTTCAATGCCTTCAACATCTGTAGGTTGTGGCATGCCACTTGATCATTTTTTGCAAACAAATGTGGTGGATCTTGGATTCAAAGGCCAGTTAGATGTTAAACACTTAGTTATGAAGTCGGAAAACTCAAATTATGGCATACAAACCTGCAAAGTTCTAAGCCATGTGAGAAATGATTATGCCAAAATGGTAAGTCATTGAATTGGTGACCGCTAAGTCACGGGTTCAATAAAGAAAAGTAAAAGTTTGACAATAATAAATGATTGTCAATTCAAAACTTTCCTAAGAGACCTAGAGCAGACTGTAAAATAAATATCTTTTCGGTGCATTCCACCTATTATTTATATTACCAAACCCAACAACTGTTTTCCAATCTAGAAAAGGTACAATTTTATCACCATTTTGAATCTCAAATCCATTTTCCATGGTGAACCGGCAAGCTAAATTGAAGCATAAAACTTCCATTATCAACTTATCTTTATTTGCAAACTTTTACATAAATAATCCAAATTCCTTCTGTAAAACTAAATACTTTACAGCCAAAATAATCCTAGTTAAAACTACTGAAATTTTGAAAATCATACCCGCAGCTTCTTTGCAGACATGAAGAAGCAGTCTTTAAGGGAAACTTTCAAGCTCTTAACCAAAGACATACGAGTAATATCAAGTGAATTTCCACAGTTACTTGCCGGTGAGTGTGGAGAGCTCCTTACAAAAACTGCTCAACCACTGCATATGCGTGCATGTGTGTGCCATAGAAGGCATGTACAAGATGAAATGTAAAAAGCCAGATTGAAAAAATGAAAATAAAAATTATTTTTTGAAGAATCGGGCAAAAAGAAAAGCAAACTGACATATGGGTTTCCATATGACCTACATTTTCATACATGTCTCTTTGCCCATTTTACAATATACTCCCCAATACCATACAGTATGATTACTTCTTTTTCATGTAATTCAAAGTGGTCACTCAATAAAGCCTATACCGTATGACATATGAAATATATTAGTAATATAGCATGTGAAAATAAAGTATTGTGTCTTTATTTTCAAATACCTATAATGCTGCTTGTGCTATGATGATGAAGTGTGGCCCAATTTTTTCTTCTATAATTATATGGAATTCATTCAAATTTGCAGTATCTCAAAACAAATAGAGAAATATTGATAAGAGGAACCATGGTTTTTGCACTGAAATCACAAAAGAAATGATTACTTGAAATGCTTCACCAACAAAATGTATTTTGAATATCATTATTTGCCACTAGGATACAAACAAGTGCAAAACAAAATCAAGTCATATATAAGGGGGAAAACAAGTCAGATTAAAATACCATGAATATAAAAAGCAGCTATCTGCACTTGAATCAACATTTTATCAATATTAATAATTTGGAGCTTCGCTTTACCATATATACTGTAGAGAAATTCTTACATGAATACTATCAAAGAAGAGTACAGATGATGAAATGTAATGTAAGTAATCTAAAGATTAGTCGTATATACAAATATGCATGTCAATCTGAATTGGAATTTACACAAACTGCGAGTGTAACAACAACAAAAAATTGCTCCAATTCTCTTCTTGATCTAGAGAGGAACACAAGCATCCAGAGATTAAAAGGTATGCAGATAACTACACCTTCTCAATATACTGAATAGAGCATAAACAATTAAGAACTTCATGGTCTTGTGACCAATAAAATGCAAAATAAATAAAGCATTTTTTTCAGCCTAGGCAATAAAAGGCCCAGTACCCCAGAGAAGTATGCAAATTATATTTAGTATTTACAGATATGCTCCTTGTGAATGACACTATTGAGCAACTAACTATGACCTAGAAACCAATAACTTTCCGTTAAGATATTTCATAAAATCTCTCAAATTTTAGAAACAACAAGAAATGATTGCACAGATCAGTAAATGGCAGCAAAAACCCCATAGCCTTCGAGCATCAGCATGACCCTGAACCTAACTAACAAATTCATACAACTGACCTAAACAAAGTTATGCACGCCACAGGCCAGCTGGGGTTAGAGGCATACAATTTCCAGCCCAAGCTAAAGCTCAAAGAATTTCATACTGGAACTTGATTGATCCCATTGACCTCGGGCATGGTTCTTAGATTACCCGGTGGAGTTTCATGGGTTTCGTCTTCATCAGAATCCAATGCAAATCGAGCTCCAAAGTCAATACCGAAACATCCAAATCTTGCAATTCCTCTGCCTGTTGACCCAATGGTTTATAATTCAAGGCACCAAATTTCACGTACTTTGTGCTCAGATATGAGTAGGCGGAAGAAGACAGACAAATAGTAGAGCCAGATGACAATTGAATTGAAGGGTTGCAATGGCCATGCCCCTGTGACCATTGGCATGACTCTCACAATGAACAATATATTCCCCCCCGATCTTTTCAGATATTTTACATCCGTGAGAAATCAATCCAGTGAAAAACGAAATACCCATTTGAATAAACCAAGTCCCCTGCAGAATCAACCCCATACTGAAACCTAATGGAGGCAATACAGAATTTGGGTATGGGATCTCTAGGGCCTTACATAAAATGCAAACACAAATGGGTATTAGGATTAAACTATAATACCTGTTTTCAAGCCCTGTTGAGCCCTCCTTTTGAAGGTAAAAAACAAGAAATTCCTCACCAAATGCCAAAAGGGCAATCAAGTTACAGGCCTCCCATGGCAAAGGAAGCAATTGAGTGCACTCAGAGGTGATACAGACAATCAAATAAAGTACAAAAATTGAGGCCACACCTGATTTTTCCCAACGAACATAAATTCCAAGAAACAATCCGACAAATGTTTAAAAATCAAAATCAGAAAAAAAATTTTTGCATAAACTTCAAAGAGTCATATGAAATTCATACTGTTTTTTATATTGAAAAGAAATTGCATAAATCAGAAAAAAACCTCGTCTGCCTATGCACCAAACAACGTTGTCCTGCCTCAGTAACTTTCTCAACGCCTCCTTTTTTTCTCCTCCTCTTCTTTCTTCTCCTCTTTCTTCTCCTCGGTTTTCTTTGGTTCTTCCTTTGTCCTTAGTGGTGGTGGTGGCCCTAAAGAAATTAGGCGAGCACACCAGAATTTCTTTCTTACCTCGGTGACAAGGTCCGCTAGATCGCTTCTCCAACCACAGTTAGGGTATTCTCCTTCATATGATGGAAATCGAATTTATTCCCGCAATCAAACAACAGACAAATTATGTAACTATAAACTTCGATCATACAACTTAATTTATACGGCCGCGTCTTCTAAATTACAAGGAATTTCCACGACAGCCTTTTCAGAATCACAAGGAATTGAAGTCTCCGGCAGCAGAACAATAGTTTCGATGCCGGTTTCCGACCGCCTGAGCTTCTGCCCGCGTTTCTTTTCCAGTTTCGCCGACTGACTCCTCGCGAACTTGTTGCGACTCGAACACGGGACCTCTGACTTCACAAGTTCCTTATTTCGAACATGTTCTTCATCAGGGACCGTCGATTTTACCTCCTCCTCTGGCTGATCCGATGATGGCGCTTCCTCTGAAATGCACTCCTTCACCACTTCTTCATACTGCTCGGACAAATTTATGACAAACTTTGGCCGATTTTCTGCATTCTTTATGAATTCCTCGTACAGGTCGGGAGAGCCAGAGTTCGAACCCCCGGAAGGGCTGCTCAGCTGTCCAGACTTCGCAGCCAGGGTTATGATGATCACGTTGCACATGATGAACACGAATCTCGAGCTCATAACCAACGTGCAGGCAAAGCGGAAGTAAAGCGTCGTGGATTGCACGACAATCGGAATCCATACGGAGCTCCAGGAGAGCAGAACAGCGCTTAAAGCCACGCCGGCGTAGCGCAGAAACTTCTTCGCCTTGCGGTTACGCTTGTATTTCTTCATCGCCTTCATCTTTTCAACTTTTACTGTATCTGTTTCTCCGTAGTCCATTGGAATGTCAGAACTTTACAAAAGCAAAAGATTTTGCTTCCAAATTTACCGTAATGAAGAGAATTTTCGCAGCAAAAAGCTTGTAGCAAGAAATGAAGCTCAATTGCTTGAAATCTTCTCCCTCAATAGCGCACTCTTTGCGTTTTACTCAAAGCTTGAGGCTGAAGCTCTGAAATATTCACAAAAGCTTGCAAAACAAAGTTCTCTCTTCAAATTTCTGATTATTTCTCCAAAACTTTCTTTCTTTTTTCTCAGAATGAATCTCTCAAACTCCGCGATACTCCTGACTGAAGCGCTCACAGTCTGAATTCCTCACAAAACTTCACAAAACAAAGCCTTTTCTAAATAAACCGCACAGTAAAAACGACATGCAAACAGTTCTAAATTACGGCGGATTCGAAAAAAAAGCAGTTAAAAATATGATCTTAAAAATAGAAACGAATCAAAAATTGCATGCACAGTAAAAACGACATGCAAATAGTTGTCAAATTTAATCCCGTTTTAAAAACGTCTAAAAGGCTGTCAAATTTAGGACAGTCGTAGAAACGTCTGGAGGTGCTCTACCATAGGGGGAACGCCTTCGGCGTAATAAGGTATGACATTCAATTTTGGGATCGACAATATCACAATGTAATTTCACAAGATTGTTCCTCATGTATTCCATTGCTCAAGGTGACTATGGAGGCATTTTATGGTAGGGGTTTGAATTTATATGATGAAAGCATGGGTTGTGTAATGAAGAGGAGGGGGCTATAAAGGACATGTGGAGAAGAATCGCTTTGTTGTATGTGGGTTAGAGACATCCATTAGAAGCATGAATAAAAACCAAAAATTTGAGTGCTTTAATGCTTTTTCTTTAGATTGTTTGGTTTTTTTTGGATGCACTTGTAGAAAACTTTGTGAAGAATAATAGGGTTTGATTACAACTACGGTGAAAGAATAATATAGGGTATGTATTGCATCACTTTGTAAGTGTGACCCAAATTTAGTTCTAAAATGTTGGACTCATGTGCACCTTGCCCTCCAATTTCAACCACCTAACAAAAGACATGGGAATCCTCATGAAGCATTGATATTGTTTCATTAAATCCAATCGATAGGTGCCCAAGCGAGACTAGTTCACCTTTACTAGCATACTCTCGGCTTGTGGCAAAATAGGAGCCTTAAACTAGGGTGTGGACATCTGTCAAACCATTATGGAGAAGGAACTTTTGTCAAATGTTTTAGTTGCACGTGCCCTGGAAGATATGTAAACAAAATGTGGAAGCATTTGAACTTTTCAACAAAATGCCCGAAAGAAATGTGGTATACCTATCAGACCTATTTTTTGTTTTCTTAGTGGATATATGAGCCCTCTCATTTTCTCTTGAGCTTATTGTATTTTTACAATCATGGAGTTTTTTTTGGATTATTTTGTTCATATATAAACTTCAATATGACCAATATGATTAGTTTGTTACTCTTACACGAGATATTACTATTGACTAATGTCTATCTCTGAAATGGATTGAGTCATTTGTAGACCATAGCATACTTTCTTTTTTCTTTGAGATATACGTGTGTTTAGGTTGGTTATAGAACCTTTGGTACCGTTGACATTAATTTCATTGAAAAATGGTTTAAATCTAGCCATGAAGTTTTTATTACCTCCATACTTTGGTGTGCTAACTGCTATTCCCATGACATCATTCTTGCTTTTAAGAAAATCTTAAAGTGATTAAGTAATTGCATTCGATTTTGCAAGGGAACGATGTGATTCAAGAGCTAAAACATTGTTATTTTTTTGGTTTTAAAACAAGGCCTTGAAGCTAGAATTCTTGACTATGTATCTGATCCACTGGCTTCTAGCCCTTAAGAAAGGTAACATGTCTGCAAATGTAGGACCGTATGATGTTGTAGCAACGAACATCCAAGGTATTTGGACAGCCATGGAGGAATGTGTTGAACTCAGCTTCACTGGAAAAATTGGAGTCAATTTTTTTCCAAGAAAATTGAAATCTCACTTCCCTTTTTAAAGAAGTTAGGTGCAAAGCCTACAATGTTCATCAAATTTTATGAACCATTTGTGATTTTTGGATGGCCTTATTAGCCCAGTCAATCAATACATAAATATATATTATATTAAACATAAATATTGTGCCCAACTACTATATATTTATTCAGTATAGAGTTCTTTTCAATAGTTTGAGGAATAAAAACATAGACATAGTCCAAGGAAAATAAAACAAATTTATTAAAATTGACTTTTCAATATGTTTCCTGTAGTTTGATGTAGGGGATAGAGTCATTTAACGTAGGTAAGAAATGACAGTCGTTACATTTCTGTTCCTTTGACATTGGTGGCAAGAGAAAAGAAAATGTCCTTTATGACAGAATAATTACCAGTGTTGGGGGTAAAAGGTGGGCAGTAGCTATCATTTGAGCACGTCTCCTTCAATCCCTAATTGTTCACTGATCAATATATTGTGCGATTTTTTGTGATGTTAGAGCTGCACGTTAATTATGGTGGTGGAAAAGCATAGTTGAAACTTGAAAGTGAATTGAAAGGTTTGAATGGGTAGAAAACTAAGAAAAACGAGGATTTGGAATGCATTAAATCTGCTGCAAGAGCTTGGTATGCTCATGGAGGAGGAGCAGGGAAGGCTGTGCAAGGAGGAGTTAACAAAAATATCATAAGACCCACAATTAGCAGGCCATCTTGATACAAAATGGAGGCCGTGAAGTAGCTACATACTAATACTCTTTCTTCGTCAAATCAAGATCATGACTTAAACAAGACCATGTTCAGTACAAACATAGGATTGGATTCAAGCAGAAGTAGAACCAAACGAAGTATAAGCACTGGCAGATCTTCCATGGAAAGGGACCATGCTTTGAACATTCCCAAAGAGAGCTTCAATCAAGATTGATAATGTTATGTTCTGTGATACCGAGAATATCTTTACTTGGCTTGTGAGAATAATTTCAGCAGCTCACTCTTTGATTCATATGAGATCAAAGCACTTTCCAAGTATGTACTGTCTATTTATGCTGATGATGATGATGCTGATTCCGCAAATAAAATCTGGGAAGGGTATTGATTTTCATTATGATATGTGGCTTCTCGGAGCCTCTTTAAAAGCAAGAGAGGGTTCCAATTTTACTTTCCTATAGGCATGCAAAACAAAACATATTTATTAAAATTGACTTTTCAGTTGGATGTTTATTGAAATTTTGATGTTTGGCTAAATTTGGAAAGAGCGGCATATCCACCATAAGCACTAATATTCCACTCATGGTCCTGTTGTTTTTCTTTACTAGAACCAAGTATAAATGTAGTTTACCATCTCTTGATTCAAAACATCTGGGTATTTAGGTTAATGAGATTACCTGGTGCAGGTGAGATGCATACTATTTGGCAGAACAAGAATTTGAGGGAGTATTGCAAGAGTGTGAACGTTCATGTGTCCACCTAGTCACCAATGGGAGGTCCTGGGAATTCGTGGGGATCAACCAATGCCTTGGATAATCCTATTATTAACGACATAGCCACGACGAATGCCAAAACTCCTGCTCAGGTATTATTTACCTATTAATTCTTCAATACTTTTGTCGTGGATTCTCTATATAAATTGATTGTGTATAAATAAATCATTGTGAAGTTAATTTTAGGTGGCATTGTGTTGGGGAATAGAGAAGGGTGCAACTGTGATCAACATGCATTTCAACCCCTGCAAAATATCACAGAACTTTCTAATATTTGATTCGAAATTGGACGAGGAAGACCATGAGAGGATCAGCGGCATAAAATAACAATGAGCAGAGCTGGTGATTTTTTTTTTTTGGTGAATCCAATCAACAGTCCATTTAAAACTGCCAATGAAGATTGGGATTTTGAAATCTAAAGCTATAATATTGGAAGAAGAATTCACATTGATAAGAGGTTCAAAAGTCATAATAAACTCGTATAAAACAACATTATTATACAGAATTTGAACACTATTTATGGGGTTATTTTTAAATAATGGACTTTTGTCAGATTTATTTCTCTGCGAGTACCCTGATAGATATGTATGCAAAATGTGGAGCGTGCCAACACATGTGAACTGTTCGACAAAATGGCATGGACATTCATCAAAGCATAACAGAAGCGGGTTCTTGTGAGATATAGTTGCAAGTACCATAGTAGACATGTATGTGAAATGTGGAAGCATACACAAGGCACATCAATTATTTGACAAAATGCCTCCAAGCAATGTGGTCTCATGGAATGCCATGATAACAAGATATGTACCAAATGCATTTTGCAAAGGATGCCAATAAACTCTTTGAAGTAATGAAGCACTCTGAAACATACCCTGACTATGTACGCTTCATTTTTGTTTATTAGCATGGATGAAGGTTGTAAATACCTCAATGATATTAGTGCCTCTTACAGTAATATGCCTAGAATTGATCATTACATCTGCTTAACATTCTTGGCCATGTTGGCTATCGTAAGGAACTCTAAACTTTATCATCAACATTCCAATTAAAACTGTGGTGGTTGTGTGGATGTGTTTGCGTGTTTCCTGTAGAGCACACAAGACTATGGGATTATAATTATTACAGCAACTTTCTTTATGAGCTGGATCCTCAAAATGCTGCAACTTATGTTGTTCTGTCAACCATCTATGCCAAAGCGCGCAGGTGGGGTGGGGTTTAAATGGTAAGGAGATTGAAAAATGATAGAGGAATTAAAAACTTAGCTCCATCAATCCTCCTAATTTATCAATCTTCAACCATTTCAATCACAGAATACAAAACAAAACAATTTTAATACATACATAACACAACAACTATCCCACCAAAAAACATTTCCAAGGCAGTTTTGCATTTGTATCCCTTCCAGTGTACCTTGCAACTCGTGCAATTGCAAGTTTATTATCTTGATACCTGTAGGCCTTTAAAAATACATAATTCAATTCATAAATTACTTATCAAGGGGGTTGTGGTAAGAATTAACAAAACCTAAAGCTATTACTCGGGGCCGCTGCAATTCCCATTTCAAGCAGGTTGCTCCAATTAACTGCTTATAAGACAGCTGGATTGAAAGCAGAAAATGAAAACAATGCTTCTCTAGTCTATGCTTCTAAAATCAAAACAAATGGGCCAAATTCCTTCATACTTAAAAATTACCAGACCTTGTCTATATCAAACCGAAAAAATTTAGTCATTACTTACTTGAATTTGATATGTGTATCATAGAAAAATTGTTTAAAGGATACCAACCCTAGCCTTTGAGAAGAAAGAAGCACCTGAAGGCAGTGCTGTCAAGTCCACTCTGGGAACGTCTAGGCATAAAGGTTATTTCCAAATGAAATGACAATCTATTTGGAAGCGGGGGCAGATGACTTGATTTCTAAATTTTGGCCCAAACAAGTTCATGTCTATATTTCACCAAGAAAAAAACACTTGAAAACTCTAGAAATGGGAATATCACATACAGTAACAGATAAGGGAGGGAATCAGCAGAGACGTGGGGTATATTTATAAAGAATACAACAGGGAAACAGTAGAAAACAGCTAGAAATGGCTGAAAATTTCAACAAGAACAAATAAAAGCAGAACAGTGGATTTTAAGATGTCTGTCCCTAAAAACAAAACAGAAATGACATTAAAATTGCCATTTTGTCCCCCATAACCAGTTTTGGTTCGAATGATCAAGTTTCCAAATCTTCCACCCATCAAAATTGGAATTTGCGAAATTTTGCAGTAGCGGAAAAAATTTCTAGGACAGGGAAATGAGTACTCAGCATCATGGTTTTTCACATTTACTTCAAACCTTTTTCTTTGATCTTGTTTATTTCCTAAAATCTTGTGTCATGGGCAGTAAGAAATTGCAATGGAGAATATCCATTTCATGATCAAACGATTCAAAATCCTGTAGCAGTCTTGTCGTAACCTTTTTCCACCATCTCATGAATTAGCTTGTCAGCTTCGTCAAACTGGCTCGCGGACTCAAAGCACTTAACAAGTGCATGGTAGGCGTCTTGCATAGGTTTCAAACCAGAATATTCCGCTTTCCGAAGCAGTTTCAGACCCACAGAGGGTAGTCTGCTTCTACAAGCAACATTAATGAGCTGTGTGTATGTGAACGAATCAGCAGTACAACCTGCTTCAGTCATAGAATTCACTAAATCAGATGCTTCCCTCAGTCTATTCTTCTCAATGTATGCTTTCAGTAGCCTATTGTATGTTATAGTTGTTGGCCAAGAGCCTTTATCCTTCATTTCCTCGATCAGCAGTTTTGCATCATCTAATCTCCCTTCTCTGCATAATGCAGCGACTAGTATGTTATATGTATGGGCAGTGAGACAAAATCCTGCAGGAACCATACCTCTTAACACCTGCAATTCACAAAATTTTGTAGTGGCTAAAGTTGGCCAATTGGGGATTTTCCTCTCATTTTTTCCAAAAAACATTCACATTCACTATGAAAACTATAGTTCATATTTTGTTTCTATGAGAAGTAGTTAAGTTTTTACAGGAAACCTAAAACCCTAAAAAAGGGGGAAATATAGTAATTTTTTTGGCAAAATGGACAAGGGTTTGTAACTGTAAGCTTGGAAGAATGGTTCCTGACCTGCAATGCAGCGTCGAAGCGATTGGCATTGCAAAGGGCAGAAAGAAGGGCATCAAATGCATCACGATTTTTCCCCAGTCTATTCCAGCCATTAACCTGATTTATTGACCTCAGCAGAGCATCCACCAAATGAGATTTTAGAATCCCCGCCTCGTCTACAACAAAAGAGAAGGTTTTGGGAGTGAATGAAAAACCACACCTTTTGCACTCTTTCAATAGCATGGACAAGAGCTTGAAATCACGGGTCTTGGCAGCAAACTGGATAACTGCATCGAATGTGGCAGAATTGTGGCTGTAACCAGGCTGCCGTTGCGCCCAAAAGAAAAAACTGATTGCAGGCAGGGCCAGACCACTACCACAGTTTCCTATCACTCTGCACACGAGCTGCACAGAGAGCTTGGATATGAAAGGAGCCAGCCTCTGTTCAAACGCACTGTAATCTTCTACACCATCCTTCAGAACACTGCAGATTCTGAGGGCATCGCTCTTTATCCTCTGTTGTGCAGCACCAGCCTCTATTCCCATCTTCTTCTCTTTCTCCTCGCTTTCGTAGTCAACCCAGTTTTCACTGTGGTTACACCGCCCACGTCTGTGTTTCTTATCAGTTAAAATTGTGTAAAGATAATCCTCTGTATCATCATTGCCATTGCCATTGCCATCGTTATGAAGACCAAATTTTGGTAATGGGGAGAATTTAAACTCCGATGATAAAAACCGCGCAATTCCTTGGAGTGTGCAGGGAGAAACAGGGTTGAAAATTAATACAGAAAACCCTCGCTTGAAAGGCCTGAATAGAGCTAACATTTTTGTCGCTCCCCTTATTAGTTGAATGTGAAGACTTGCAATTTATGCCCTAATTGAATCTCCAGAGAATTTTTGTCAAGATTGCGATGAGAAACACTCCAAATTTCTTTCCTACTACAAGAACATACTTAGAAGCATCCCCTATGCAGATCTAAAGCACTCCAAACACTCAATTTCAAGTCAAAACAAGCAATATCAAATGTCAGGGAGAAATTCTGGTTACATATATTTAGTTGAAAGGAGCACAATTGCACTTCTAATGGGTGGGGAGCTACATGCAGTTTGACATCCTCTTGAGATAATATTGTTATATAGGTGGAATATGTGTGCTTCAACCCAAACCGTTGGCCTATTTTTACGAGACTTTCAAGAAGCTAGGGTTTTAAGAGGAGAATACTAATTTAGACAACTTGCATACATATCTAAGATCACACGTAGAGTCGCACATTCAACAACTACAAGAGGTCATACAATCACAAATCTATTTTTAAAGTAAGATAGAACTATCAGACTCGGAACATAATTGACTCTCAATTCTATATGTACTTGCTAATTTTTTTCCTAGGGTAGACATCCAATTCCAAAGACGGACCAATTATATTAGTATTTTTGCTTGTTTCTTCTAGTTTCAAGATCAAATCCGTTGTCAAAGAACATAAAAAGCTAAGTACATTAACTTCTTGTGATTTTTACTATGACTAGCATGTGCCCTAATTGATCAAATATCTTGTTATTTACTATTATATCATATTAGTCTTTAAATTTTTAATTTAACAATATGAATAAGCATCATTTCCATATTTCAAACATGAGTTAGGGTTTTACATTTATAAAATTTCTAAATTAGGGTTAAATCATTTGGTGAACCCATTGTTGATCAAACTATACCTAAGATTTTTATTCAATGGTATCCTTTATCTCCCTTTTGCAAAAATAATTTGTCTTCTACTATAAAATCATACGTACCTTAGGGTTTCATACCTATATACACTAACATTTGGTAACTTGTCCTTTTGCAATGCCAAATTTGGCTATGCTCCCTCTACTAAGACAAATGCTCACATTTGGAATCTAATTAACATATCTCTCTAGCTATTTTGTGACTTGCTTATCTTTGCACTCTGTTTCGTCATCAATTCGAGAAATATTATTGAATCACAAAAGTAAATTAGCCATGTACATCATAACACAACTTTATGTTTTGCAGACTACAATCCTCTTGTCCATGACCGTACAAATGTTTAGGATGTAGAATCTAGTTCTTGTCAACTTATGTAGTCTTGAACCTTCACATTCTTTGACTCTATTTTTAATATGAATATTTGTATTGCATCATGTCATCTTCTTATGGCCATCCTTGTTAGGATATTTCACATACGGAAGGCTATATAAGTAAGTCAATATCACTTTATAACACATTTGACACTCTTACAATCTCCTATAGCAAATATCATTCCAAAAGCATTCAAGGGTCATCTAAATCTACCCATATCAGTTGCACATCAATTAGAGAAATCCCTACTACGGGTTTGAATCACTCAACCAGGTCAAGTCTAGCTAAGTCCATTTCTAAGCATGCAAAGTTCATAGAGCCATGTATTGACAAGAGCAAAGTTACTCCAAACATTATCAAAGGGTTTCAAGAAACAAATGGTTAGGTCATGTAGTTGAGACACACTATTGTCATGCTAGTTTTTTTTAAAATAATACAATTATCTCGTTATTTTTGTCTCAAGAGACACAAGGAAACACTTAGGGGGTTAGCTTAGATCTCTCTCACACTTACACAAACACTTAGGAGAACTACATTAGGCTTGAACCCACATGAGGGCATGTAGTGCAACTTTTGGAATGGCTCAAGAGGCTGGGTTGACTACCAATGGTAGTCTAGCCTCACCACACACATGATTTATCCTTTTAGTTTGTTAATGTTGTGATAAAGGATTATGCAAGTTTCTAGAGTTTACACTTTATTACAGGTGATTACATGTCATTCGTGAAGTTGTGCAAGTAGGAGAGACATACTGATGAAGGTCATTTCCAGGAAAGTGAAGCACTAAAATTTTTAGATCCCAACTTCTAAAGGGTCAAAGATCACTGATCTAGGTCAAGACCATACAATTCCAGTGTCTAGATCATACAAAAGTTATACACTCCGCCCCTAATCATTTTTCTAGTTCCATAACTCGCTACAAAGCATCTCCAATTTCTTATCTACCTTTTCCACCTACTTGTACATATAAATCTTCTTTGTTTTGACATGTACAAGTAAGTCTCCTTCCCCTCTTGTGTATTCTAGTTGTTGTTTATCGCTTATCAATCGTTGAAAGTATTAATGCATCATTCTCATGTGAATGGTTAATTATAAATTGATTATATCATATAATTATGTGTTACAAATCCTTACATCCTCTTAGTTGTTGTGCACTTTCCATAACAAATTTAATTAGGGTATACACATTTGATGGACCCGACTCTTGAATCAAATCTATTGTTCAAATTTTAATGGCCCTAGGGTTTTCTCTTGCTCATTTTGGCGAGTTCTACTTTAAATTATCATGGATTGTTCTCATTTTTTCATCTCTATCTTAAGCGACACTTGTAACCAAATCAATGGAAATTCACATGCTTGCCTTGTGCACCATAGACAGTTCTTAGAAAATTAATCGAGTACAACTTTATATCCCTCCCTCCACCACTTGGGATTGATAAGCACACACCTCATGGTAACACTTTTGATGATACTTCTTGTTGTGACTATCATTGATTCATTGGTCTTAATACTAATTGATATCTTAAGTTGTGTCATGTTATAGAAGATCTTTCAAGGATGGTACCATTAACTGGACAATATATGTGACAAAATTTCACCCTATTAAAATGATGGTGTGTTGCATGACCAATTGCTTTATCATGACATTGTTAAATATTCTTCTATTAGGTTTCATAATTCTCATGTTGTGCCTCCTCCACCTTCTTACAAAAAACTAGTAGATGTTCTTTCACCGCTCAAATTGGTTATTACTTTTGATGACATTGATATGGCTCATGATTTTGTTTCAAATACACTCTACATTCATGCTTTTGTTAATCAATGTCCTATTCATAGTGGTGTGATTAAAGAGATTATTACACATAATTTATGCATTCACAAAGTTGTTTCATTCTCTTGGATATATTAAAAGTAACTAACCTTTGATGTTGACATGAACTTGGGGCATATTGTTATCCCTCTCATGGTTGGATCTGCGATTATCACTACTCCATTTTTGTTGTTGCTCATATTCCTTCACGTGACATGTGTCTAGTTTGCCCTTAGCTACGCTCTTTTGTGGATATTCCCTCATTTTTACATCAATTTGTCAAGTTTATTAATAATCAACGAGTGGTTTCTATCAGGGGCATCCCATTCAAACAACCTCTACCTCCACATCGTCCAAGCTATCAAGTCACTACTCCTAGCCCTCTTACGTATATGGATGATATTTTTGGTTTACACACTCATTTTGTGGGTCACTTATTCTAAGTCCATCTTCCTTGGTTCTTCTAGTTCACCTGAATAATGCTCATGGGTTACTCTCTTCTAGCTCATCTTCTCAATATTCTTGTTTACTTGTTAAACCTAGAAGATCAATTTATTTTTACACCCTTTATTACATCATATTCTACTTCTCAAGGGGCATTCTCTACTTGGCTTTTTATTTGGTCTTTCGTCACACATACTCACCATATTACTATATTTATTAACTATTTATGCATTTCTATCTCCTTTATTCACACAAATAGCTCCATGGGTATTTCTAGCATGAATGTACTCGTCATGCCTCCAAATTACCCTCAAGGGAAAGCGATACTAAATTGATAGCTCTTCCACCACATATTAATGATTCGATAAAAACGCCACATATGTTTGTTACAATGGAAATCTATTCAAGTTTCTATTTATAGTTTATAGGATGACTCTTCACATTCTTTCGATCTATCACAATGGGCTCCATACCCTCATGTCTTCTATACATTACTTATGGTTGTACCTTTCATGTTTATCTTTACCATTAAAGACTTCGGCTCTTGATAGCTACTCTAGATAGTATTTACACTAATGGTGTTTGTATTTATTTCACTACATCATACATTTTATTACTCATATAGTATATCGTTTGTTTTGTTAAGATTATCACCTTGTCCCCTTATCCTACTATTAGGCCTCCAAACACGTATATCACTCATCATGGGTCCCCCACCCTAGGTTTCTTATAACACATGTCATGGCTTCTACACTAATTATACATAAGCATCATTCATCTTAGCTAACATTTTTTGGGGCTTATGCCTCATTCATCCTTTAAAAGTGACGTATCTCTTCATGATGATCTTATTGGGTAGCTCTTGTGCTACCCACTTTCTTGTATATAGTTATTTTCACAACTCAAAAACATTCATATTATTACATAATACAAAAATATTCACATATTTGAAATAATACAAAACCATGACATGTTTATAGTTTGATTGGCTTGTTTGATACTCTATACATGTTGTTTTTCACGTTGGTTTGATAGATAGCATATTTTTTCTATATAATCTTCACACATGTGTTCACAAGTTATATTGAGTGTGGTGTAGGAAACACATAGGATGACATATGATGATAAATGTCGACTTGGTTCTTTCCAATTGAAACTATTATTTTGGGGAATCTCCTACAATACACATGTGATTTTGTTTCAGTACAATTACTTTACATTTCCTCATCACACTTTATTATATACATAGTTTATATGTTATCTTTTGAAGTAAAAAAAATAACATATGTGTTTTGTGCAATGCTAACCTATCTTGCTAGCTTTATTTTTACTATCACGATTTTCTATATTGGCTTGATGCAATATTGTCATTACTTTCTTATATAAATTATTTCCTTGTTTAATATGTTGTTTGACTCATTTCTATGGTTGACTATTACCTTGCTTGGCTACAATTTTATGATTGATTACTTTATATGTCCCGAGTGTCATGATTATCGTTTGACACCATGGGTTTCCCATGTGTGTGGCTTTATGCCTATCTTGAAAGTATGCACTTATTTTTCTATATGTGGCACACAATACCTTCTATTGCGATTGTCTTGTGACACCATGGGTGTCCCATGATTATGGATATATGTCTTCATGCAAATATGTTTCTATGTCTCTATACTAGTGATCACTTGTCTCTACATTGTTGTTTCTATTACTATACTATTACTCAAATGATTTTATACTAGTACTACTATATTTTATGATACGATTTATATTTTGATGATTATATAGTAATATTACTATGGCATATGACATGATTGACACGTTTCACTATTTTTTTACTTCTATACAAATGTATTATTACTTGTTACGTGTTGCATGTTTCTTTCTCTATGTGCCATGATTTCCACCATGTGAAACCGCTTTTGTAGGTATAGGTTCTCAATGGTGGACATCCTTCCATCCTTTTAGGTTATCCTATGAAGAGTATCATAATTATCACGTATGGGTACACATCTATTCTTTTGAGGCTTGTGTGATAAAGAACTCAACCGCTTTATCACACATGCCTCAAAAGAGGGGGCATTCATTAGGATATATTCTACATATATAGATAGATTACAACCACAAGAATGGGTTTTATAGGGCCCATATCCTCATAATTATGCATAGATACTAAAAAAAGTGGTAGAATCTAAAACATGTCAAAATCATAAAATATAGTTAGAATCGTTGTATAATCCCGATAAAGATGGGTGTTCTAGAACAGGAGAATATTTCTAATAATTTTCATCTTTCTCATATTCTATCAACTATATAGAGGTTTCTCATATAGTTTCGTATACATATTACTTAGTTCAAAACATGATACATGGAACATGAGCAATTTATTCCTTCTCCGTACATTATTCAAACATGGTTGCAAGAACATGCTTGGGGGCATGAGCATCCTTCTCCCCTATGGTATTTCAAAAATACATAGACTCAATTTTAGTAGTACATCACTTTTATTGGGCATGGTATATCCATTCCTCTTTATAGTTTTATCTTAATCAATAGTTACAATAATACAAAATTGGACCTAGATCCATCTCAAAGTGGTGTGGTCCATGGGGTTATGGAAGGTATTGAAGTAGATAAGTTCTTCGTAGGATTTCCTTCCTATTGGAAGAAAATACACCGAGAGGGGGTAAATCAATTTGTAATAAAACTTACATTCATTTTAACATTCAAATCCATCAATCATCTAATTCAACTTAATCTTTAAACATGCATACTTAAGAAACATAACCATTTAGATGAGCACATGAGAACACAAGAGAACATGGACACAAGATATAAGTGGGAAACCATCAATAAGAATGTGTTTCAAGTTTGGTTGAGCACCAACTCAACAAGGAGCACCAACCCCTAGATTTAGTGAGGCACCAACCCCATAAAGAGCACCAACCCATTGTTTAGTAGAGAACTAACCTTACAAGGAAAAACTAACCCCCTACATGACTCAACACTAGAAAAAAAAATCCATCTAAAATGTTTTCCATCTCTGATTTTTGCTCACACAACTGATGATGACACAATGAAGCTCACTCTCCTCTCTATCTTCCTCAAAACTACTCTTTAGCCTCCATACTTAAGAACTTCTTCCTTTAAGATGATTTGACCATCTGCCCTAGCTCATCCATATCATATCACACTCTATAAAAACATAGAATACTTTAATCCCTCTCTTTCATTTCACAAAGATGTCTTACACCTTCAAAAATTTCCCTCTAGGCCGGACTTTTCCTCCACATACACAACTAGCTCAAATGATCTTTCTAACTTGTTTTTATACATGTTTCTTCATTACAATTCACTTAGGTCGTCCATCATATAGTAAAAACACTAACACATCATAATATCATCATAAAAATATCACCCACTGGACCATATAGGTTTCAACATCATCTAGAGCCTTATGGACCACCATTAGGACCCAAGCCCTGAAACATCAAAACAAGCCAACTCGCCAAGAAGAAATATTCTATAGAAAAACCAACTTCACAAAAACTAGAAAATAATTAGAAATGTTTTTAAGCCATAAAAACTCCAACAACCATAAAAAAACTTAGAACAATCATCTCACACCATGAAGCCTCTCAAGAGCATGCACAACCAAGCACCCGCAAAACTAGTCCTCAAAAACAAGCCATAGCTTCCTCAAATTACCTCAAAAACACAAGTGTGATATACCAATGAAAATATCATGACCTCAGGGTCATCACCAAACACAAACCATGTTACAAATATGATTGTATCACCTCTAAACACCTTTGCATCCAGACTGCTCCAAACTGCCAAAAACTGCCTAAAAACCAGTCTTCCAAAATAAGGCACACTTGACCTCCTAAGAGCTCAACCATGATCTTAAACCATTATTTACATGAATTAAAACTCCCATAATTTCATAAATTCTAAATTAGTCATTAGGTTCAATGGAAAACTTGAGCATAAACTAAAATTTTCCAGAAACTTGTATTTTTAAGTGGGGCCCACACACAACCAAAACCTATAAATTACACCCAAAGAAATATGGAGGAGTATTATACAACCTTAAATCATTCCATTTGATAAAAATATAAATTCTAGGTCATTTTGAGAAAGATCTCTAAAGTTGCTACAAACCTAGGGTTTTGAGAGGGTTTAAAACATGTTTACCTTCTTAACGATTGTTCATAAAAACCTGAAAATCAAAAGACCTCATTCCACTTGGAAAATACTCATGGTAGACATAATCATCTATACCCATGATTTTATGTCCCATACAAAGCACACACTCTCCAACGAGCATCATAAAGTCAATATTTAGCTCAAATTCTCACCTTTAGGAACTCGGTTTTGGTAAATATGTAATTTCTTACTTCAACCTACAAACCAGGACCTAAAAATTGGACCACATATCAATTTCAACCTGATCCACCTTCTAAAATTCTCACTTTTTCATCACAATTCTTGAAAAATTCCAACTCGCTTCAATAGGGCATGCTTTCTCAAGGATTAGGTCTATTGTAAACCTAGAAACCGTGACTTATCCTCATATCTACACTTTGAGACACTTGTGAGTGTCCCTACACCTCATCCACATGGTTCTCATGATCTCACCATGCTTACATCTTACATAGTTCACACACACTTTTACTTCATCATGCCATACCATACATGTTGACTAGGCTTCGTAACCAAACACTTGAACAAGATTAAATTTGACTTCCTCATCACGTGGCACCTTTGGTAACCTATAATGACCTTCATCACACTCCATGACATCACAAAACATCACTAATTCACTTCAACACCTCTAAAGCCATCAACATGACTCAATGACCCATGAACCACCATAAAAACCAACAAGACTCACTAAGAAATGCAACTTGACTCGACACTACCAATCAACCTTCGTGCTCCATAACTCTTTTTACATCAATGCAATCAATGACACTATTTGACAACATCATACTTTGACATTAATAAAAACACATTGCCAACAATATCCCCCTTTTTCATTGATGGCAAAACATACTAAGCTCAAATTCCCCTAAGGAACATACACGCCATCAACTCATTCTCCCCCTTTAGACATTAATTAAAAAGATACATACGTAAAACATCATCTCCTGACAATACAATAGGATCACCATTTGGTTGGAAACATCAACCAAATCAATTAAGGTTCATTCTTCATCTCAATCTTTGATTTAACTCATTGGAGCAACAAAACTCCCCTAAGCAGGTGCATAACTCCCAAAACCGACTTTGGATTTGACCATGCTCTTACAACACACAACCGATGCCAAATTTCTCAAACTCATCATAAAAATTTGAAATAAACAATGAATCAATCTCTTACCTTTTAATGACACCACTTCTTGCCATAAACTGTTCATGGATCTTGAAGATCCTACTCACCACCGACTTTTTTTTTACACTTGTCATTCACCCGATTTGACCCCGAGTCCTGACCACTATTTTCATCTTGCTCAGATTCAATTTTTCACTTTCCATCCTTAGAACGTATTTCCTCCAAAGCATTTTAGATGCCGAAAGATATACCCTACTTTGATTCTCAACAAACACAAACCATTATAGGTTTCAAGACACAATTTCAGCTCAACTATGTCTATCAACTTGTCTAACATGATTATCACACTTCTTGAGAAACATATACCATCTCCTCATCAACACAACACCTTTTCAAGCACCTTAAAATCCTTTAAAAACATCTTGAAACCATGTAACTCTCTCGAGACAATCTATCGTGCCTTATACAACAACATTTAGTCCAACATGATTCCAACTCTATCTAATTACCACAAAGTCCTTATTACATAGATATCGACTATCTTGCAAAACCTACTTAACCTCTTTAATCCCCGCTCATAGATTTCCTATATTAGTCTTTACAACATTTTCAACTTGTCACTCAACCCTTCTCAAAGCATTGTTACCATACATGTCTTGACACCTTCTTCATGATACTAACCTTCTCAAAATAAATTTGGATACTTGAACTACATAGCTCCCTTTAACCTATTTTCCTCATGCTTCTTCATCCTTCAAGTGATGGAACTAACCTTATCTTAGAACAATCGGACACTACATGGATTGACACACAATACCCGTAACCTTTGATTTTCATGACTTAACCGAGAAAACCCGGTTTTAGACCTCTAACCTTGTTTTAACCAACTTCCTACCATTTTCTTATTAACTCAACACCTTTTGATATTTAAACACCACACTGAAAGTTAGATACCAAATGATACTAAGAAGAAACAACACATCATTTTCATACTTTAATCCATCACTAGAAGTATATACAAACTCAACTTATCCAAATTCATGTCTTCTCAACACAACACTAGAGATATATTTTGTTATACCAAAATACCCCAAGGTTATTTTGGCTTTATGAGTTTTAAAATGGACTTGGTCATTTTGAAGGGCAAGATGATGTTTAAACAACATCCAAAGTACCACCTCTCCAAGTCTTTGGTTGTTGGCATTAAAAAAAACATGTGGGTTATGTTTTAAAAGGGATGTGACATTCATTTGGCCATTAAGTTTAACCCTGTGCATCAAAAACATGCTACATAGTGGTGGCATTCCATCCTTCCTCACAACAATGAGCCCCGATGGACGTTAAGGCACCAGAATGAACCAAATTTGTTAAAGGGCATCAAGTTTGGGCTTAGGTGGAGGCAAAGTCAAGAAAACGTGGTGGGTTTAGGGAGGCATAGTGTGGCAAGAGATTAATGGGCAGGAGGGACACGCGTCAAGCATTCTCTTAAACTCCAAAGCAGATGTGCTCGATGGACGTGAGGCTCACGCGTAATCAACCGGGAGGATAATGTTTCGAGGCCGGATGGTCTCGTAGGGAAAAAACAATCAGCAACAATGAGGTACACATGGCCAAAGTTGGGGGGCTGGATGGCGAGGATATACGGTCCCAAGGAGGCCACATGTCACCATTATGGCGCACTTTGAGTAGATGGGCTCCCATAGACGTAAATTCCATGGAATGAGCCATATTTAAAGGAGTTTTGAGTATGGATGGTTGGGAAGACAAAGTCATGATAGTACACATAGGAAAAGGCTTGACCCCATAACCAATGAAGGGTGAACACGTTGTAAAGGGCAAAGCGGTGAACAAGGTAAAAGAAAATCCCGAGGCCAATCATAGGGTGACACGTGTCGGAAATTCATAAAACTTTCGAGTTCGGGCTTAAGTCAGCAAGGTCAAAGAACACACACAGTGGGATAAGGGATTAACAGGTGTGAGGATCCAACAATCAAAGTAGGACACGTGGCAACATTCCATCAACCTTCGAGGTGATGGGCTCATCTAGACTTCAAACTCCGGGATGAGCTAGAACAAATAATATTTTAGGTCTTCCCCACCTTACGCAAAAATAAAAGGTGGACACATGACACATAACAAGTCAAAACTCGAAGGAAAAGTGGTAGGGGAGAATGACATATGAGCATATGTGGCAAAAGAAATCTCAAGTAATAAATCGAGGTTGCCACATGTCACCCTGACCTGTAAAACTTCATAAGGCCATATCTTTCGATCCAGAGCTCCCTATTGGAAAAAAATTATATTGTTGTAAAGGCCTCCTAGAGCCCTACAATTTGGCATCATTAAAATCTGATTTTGGTGGCATTTTGTGAGTGAAAAAGGGAAAAAATAGTTCGGGCCATTACTATTCAAACTCATACGGCTTAACCACTTGAATTGATGAGTATGAGATCTTATCTTCTCCTTGAATTCTCCAACAAGTAGAAGATCATTGGGAAATGGATTCATTAGAGTGCTCATACTATTTTCAAACACTTAATGTATGAAAATAGTGGTTAGAGGCCTGAAAATCCGTGTTGTAGGGAAAAACAAATCTTTATTAATGCCCAAAATCAAATATGATTTTTTTTCTCTTCTCCCTCTTCCTTGTTCTATATAATGTAAAATATTTCAATTTTCTAAGGACGACTCTTTGTTGTAATGACACTATGTCAAAATGGTGGTTGACTTCCCACAAGTTCCAAACCTCTAATTTGGTATCTATAATGTATTTCTCACCTTCTGCCATAAATGTAATAGTTTGTGCATATTTCAAGCAATTAAATCTGTTTTGTGACACATCTTGTCTTCCCTTCTCTCATTTTATTTGCATTATTGCCTCTCTATTCTATTTTGGCATGTTGTGTGTATCTCTTGCTTGTAGGTTCCATTTTTCTCGGTGTTGTCCATGTGAAGCAAGGTTCATTCTACATGGTACTTATCCGTGACACATATGTCTGTCAACTCTCCCATGTTTTCTCACTTTCCTTCCCCTTGTGGAGATATCTCTCCATCTTTTTTAGTGCTATCACCACCTTTTATCTTAGGATTTCCCTTTTAGGCATCTTTCTAACCCTGTCTTTCTCTCTCTCCCTGGTCCCTTAGAATGGTTAGTTTGCATTAGTTAGCTGCATTTTATTTCATAGGAGTAGTTTTAGTATTGAATTAGGTAGAGGAAGTCAACCCTCTCTGGAGGTCCATCTCAAGTAACAAGTCCCAAAAATTGAGGGATGGTCCTATGTTAGCAAAGATTAGGGACTTGTAACATGTAGGTCCTAGGGTGATACTTTTTTGACATAACAATTTTGGCACGACGGTGGGACAAGCATTGAAAGTTATACATTTCATAGGTCGTATCCTGTTCTAAACTTCATATTGCCAAGTTTGATGTGTTCTTCGTGATATCCATCCTTTAGAGGCATGTTCTCATCACATTTGATGACGCCATTAATCCAAATAACCCATTTTCTCATTTAGCAAACCTTTCCCTTTCCTTCCATTCATTTCCATTCATTATTTCCTTCCATATCTTTCCATTTTCCATTCATTCATGAAGTTTTTCAATCATGACTTCATTACCTTCATGGAATTCTTATTTATAGCAGGAAAACAAGTTACCTCCATCCCCACATTGTCAAAATCCTCCTCCAAATCAGTTTTATGAGATATATTATGAAGAACTTGCATATAACCCAACCCCAACTAACCCATATGGTTATTATTCTAGCCAAAATGTTTGTCAAGAGAAAATTTATGTAGGTGATGTTGGTGTCTCCATGGTAGATGCTTATTTTCGAGGAAGATTCAAAAATGGAGGTGAACATAGTGCAAACCAGAGGGATAAATTTGTAATTAAGGCATGTAAATTTGGTGTTAGGGTCCCTTCCCCATGGTTTGGTCCTATACCAAACTCTCTCAACCCTCGAAGAAGTTGGAATTTATGATTGAGATGATGCCCCAAATTACAAAGTGAACTGAGTTAATGGATGCTCATGAATCTAGTGTTAGGCAACCCTATCAATGGGGTAAACCTACACTACCATCTCAAATTCCTTCCATTCCTCCTCCCCCACCTACACACAATCTTAACTCGAGTTTCATATCCATATCTTTTCGCCTACTACCCCCATTGAGAATTCCCTTCTCCATCTTCTTCCCTTTCATCCCACCTCCATTTTTCCACTCTCTTTTCTTCCAAAACTCCTTCCCCTCCACAAGAAGAAATTAAACCTCCCCTTCCACCTCAACAATTACAAAATCATGTTATAACCCAACCCACCCTCCTCTTGCATTCCCAAACCCATTTTGGGAAGAAGCAAATTAGAAAATCAGTCAAGGAGGGTAGAAAGTTGAAGAACCCAGCAAAGAAGAACTTACAAAAAATATGAAGGAATGGGCTACAAAATTTGAGTCCAATCAGATGCCACAACTGGTTAAGCCTTCAAAAGAGGATGAAGTTAAAAAACACAAGGTGGAGGCTGATTTTGTAAAAGAACAAACACAAGAATAAGATGACTAAAAACTCTTTACTTTGAATGTAGTGTGCATGTTGGCACCATATTCACAAAGGTTGCTAATTCATCCCATCTTGTAAAATCAAGAGAAGAGATGAAAGCCAAGGAAGAGAAGCTTCCAAAGGAGCAAGAAGTTTTGAAAGATTGTAGTGATCCACCAAGAATATTTCCATATGATATAACCACTCAAGAGGAGAAATCATCTCTAAATGAAGAGGAACACAAGGAGGATGAGATCTAAGAGGAGTGTGTTGCAGAGAGCTTGACAATGAAGAGGCTGATTTTTATTAGACTTAGAAGATTGCGTGGGTGAAGTGGAACCCATTGAGCTTGCTAATTTTCTAATTCCACTGTCTATCTTCAAACACAAAGAGCCTCTTGCTACAAAAATCCCGGAATCATCCATGAAGGAGGTAGAGTTGTTTGTAGAAGAAGAAAATGATCTTATCAACTTGCAAACAAATTCATTCATGAAATGGAAAGTCTACAAGTTAATCCCATTTGTGGGATTGAGATTCAAAGAGATAGGAAAATCACAAGGATGAGCCCATTGGTTCCAAAGCTCCTTTCCCAATCAGGTATTGGGATAACTTGAAGCCAAAATTAGAGTTGCAACTAGTCATGCTCATTTTATAGAACGAGGAAGAGCTACAAAGTACTAAAGTTCAAATGCAATGCCTCTCAAATCCAAATGTAGAGTAACTAAAAGAGGTATTTACTCTTTTTCAGCTAATACTTTGAAGAATTTGGGAGTGCAAGGCATGCTTTCATTCCCACCATGTGATTTTGTTTCCAAACAGATCACATGGCCACATTTTGTGAGGAAAGGATGTTATTTTCTCACAACATGTATCAGGTTTTGTTTAGATTCTCTTCCTTTGGTTAGAGTAGAGTAGGTAGGTTTGTTTCCAGTAAAAGAACTACATTGTGCACACTCTGCATGTTTTCAATTGGAGCATGTATGATTTTCTCATTTTGTACATAGATTTTGTGGGCTTTTTTTGTTGTTTGCAGTACCCAAATTGATCCAGTTGATTAGAATAGTTTCCGTGGCCAAAATCAGATATGGGGAAGTTTTTAGAGTGTATTCTTCATTGCCCAAGATCAATTTTAGTTCAGGGATCCTCATACCTTTTCCTTGGTGAGAAATTCAGTTTTAGGATAGTTTGCAAAGTTTTAATTCAAAATTCCCAAGCAATCAACTTCAAGAGCTGACCAAAGTAGCCCTAGATCATCCGAGAAGGTTTCATGGTGGAAAAAATAGTTGAAGTAGTTTCAAAGATTCATAGATCGTGCTAAGTCCATTTGTGCTTCATACAGCTCAGGGGTAAGAAAATTTCAAGTTTAGATCATTTTTTAAAGTTTTGGGCTTGACTCGTGCCAAATGGATTGCATAAAGGCTACTAATCTAATCTAGCAAGTAGATTACCCCGAGAGGTTGCCAAATTGTTATCCCAAAATACCCCAGGTGTTAATTTGGATTTAACATGTTTTAAAATGGACTTGGTCATTTTGAAGGACAAAATGACGTTTAAATGGTCGTGAAATTTCCACCTCTCCAAGTATTGGCCATTGGCATTAAAAACCTACCGTTATGTTTTAAAAGGGTGGTGATGTTCATTTGGCCTTAACTTTAACCCCATGCATCAACAGACATGCCATGTGGCGGAATTCGACCCTCCTCACAACAATGAGCCCCAACGGACATCAAGGTCATGGAATGAACCAAATTTGTTAAAGGGCATCGAGTCGGGGCTTGGGCAAAGGCGGGTTAAGAACACGTGGCAGGTTTAGGAGGTGTCACATGGAAAGAGATAAAAAGTACATGAGGGACACATGTAAGCATTATGTCAAAATCCAAAGTGGATGTGCTCGGAATACATGAGGCCCTGTAATCAACGGGAGGATAATGTTTCGAGTTCGAATGGTCAGCAAGGCTAAATGAGGATATAATAGTCTAGGGAGGGCCACATGTCGCCATTATGGTGTGCTTTGAGTAAATGGACTCCGTGGACGTAAATTCTGTGGAATGAGCTAGATTTAAAGGAGTTTTGGGTTTGGATAAGTGAGCGGAAAAAGTAAAGGAAGTACATGTAGGCAAAGGCCCAACCCCAAAAATAATGAAGAGTGAACACGTGGTAAAGGTAAAAGTGGTGAAAAAGGTAAAAACAAATCCTCAAGGCCAATCAAAGGGTGACACGTGTGGTAATTAATAAAACTTTCGGGTCGTGGTTTAAGTCAAGAAGGTCAAAGAACACACGGTGGGGTTTTAAAATATCTTAAGAATTTTGATCACTTAAATCTCCTAAGACTATTTATCACTTAATCAGATCTGATTTCATGCCCTTTTTCATGTTTCAAACACTCACCTAGGTCACATTTTCTCTATAGGCTCAACTAGTTCAAAATGAACTCAAACAATTACTTAAATATGTGTTTCTTGTTTCACACACAAAGGAGGTCGGTCATAAACCTTTAGTTAGACCAATTAATCTTTAAAAATCCCAATACAATCATTAAAATATTCATAATGGGCCCAGGTAGGGTTGTCATTCCCAAATGTACCAAACTAGTACAAAACAAGCTCAAAACCCCATCACCTAGATGAGCAAAACCCTCTAACACCATAACCATGATTATTAAAGCTCCAAAATTCACCAAACATATGAAATATAACATAAAAATACCATCCATGGTTGTTAATTAGTTTGCACCAATAAATTTTATCATAACCTACTCAAGAAGGCCCATATCTGCACCAAACAGCTTGTTTCAGGACCCTATCATCACCTATAGAACTCAAGTACACATCAAAACATCTCAACTATGACATATAACCACTCATTGGAATCCCTTGGACACATAGATCACATCCATACATGATAGATATCATGAAACATCCATATGTGCAAACCACACCCACTTTCCTCTTCACTAGATTGAGCTTCCCAGAAATAAGTTTTACAAATTCAACTAGTTTGTAGCCTTTCTTCCACTTTGAATACATCCAAATACCTTAAAAAGGAACAAAATTCATCCCTATTCACTCTCAAACTCATAGAAAACATCAAATAATCCATTACATGCCTCATCTACCTCAATCTTTCATCCTGAGAAATCTTGTGCCAAGAAACAAGAAACCTTCTTTCTCATAAACTAAGTTGGATGACCCAAAAATATCATCAACAAGACACAAACCACATACCATTGGAAATACCTTTGAATACTCTTTTCATAAAATCTTACATCTCCTTCCAACTTGAAGTGGAAGGCTTTCAACCAGGTCCATCTTTGAAACTACTCATTTAGCCTTCTAGGAATCAAGAACTAGGCTTTAGCTCAACTTGCTCCATCACCTCAAAAATCACTTCCAAGATTAACCAAATCATGTAACACTATTATAAATGATTTATTAGCACTCAAAAACCTTCAATAATTATGAAGAAATCATTTTTATCACCTTACCTCATGAAGCTACTTGAGACCCTACTAGACTAAGCATCCTCTAGATTTGACCCTCAAAGAACAGGTCATAACTTCATCCCTTATTAAAAACACAAGTTTTATATAACACTAGAAATATCTTTGAACCAATATTGCAACACAATTGAATCAAGTTATAACTCCCCATGTAGCTCCTATAATTCCACTTTTACCACAAGTTGCTCCAAACTACCCTAAAAACTAGTCTTCATAAATAGGGTACAATTTTCCATTTATAGGCTCAACCATGATCTAAAATTATCATGGAAATATATAAAAACTCCAAGGATAAAAATAATGTCAATTTATTTATCAACTTCTTTGGACAACTTCTTCGCAAACCGAATCGCTTCATAAATAAGAATTTTTAAGTGGGGCGCATATACACCACATGCTATAATATACCTTTCTATAAATCTAGAGGAGTCCTCTACAACATCCAATCATAAATTTTGCAAAATCGATAAATACATGCTCAGTATACCTCTTCTTATCCAAGTCACTTTGAGCTAGGGTTTCAAAGCAACTTATCTTCATAATGATCGTTCATAAAAACCAGATGATCTATCCACCTCATTATTTTTGTGAAACATTCATAACTGACCTAATAATCTATGCCAAAGAGATCAGGTCACCATGAAAAGCACACAATGCACATCATAAGGTCAACTTTTACTTCAAAAACACACTGTAGATTACTCAGATTGACAAAACCGACATACATTGAAAAATATTCTTTAGAATGGCTCAAAACTTGTCATGAATCATCATGAAAAAATCCTCTAATTGTCCATTCTCACCATGTATCCCAAATATCTCTGAAACTCTCTAGCCATTAAGACCTACCTATGTCATCATGCCTTTTCTTCACTTGCTTACTTCCCAAGGACCATGAAACACCACAAAATTTTTAAGAAATGACCTAGAACTCCTCATAAACTCCATGTACACTATCACCATTTTGATACCATGCTTGTATAGAACTGATTAGCTTGAAAACTCATACCTCCATACCATTCTGCATGTTCCAGGGCTAGGAATATGCCTAGAATGACATGACTCAATCATGACGCCTCATGAACTCGACTCTCGCCAACCACATACATACACTTATACCCTTCGACACATCATAATAACCATGTTTGACTTCATGACAACATTCAACCAGCTTGGGATACCTCAAGCTATGACTCGGCTCACTAGACCATGCACCAGACCTCATACAACATCACCAAACTTGGTCACTACCAATCAACCTTCATACTTGACCTCATGAAACCCTTTTCCATCAATGGAATTGACATCAATGACAACACAAACACACAATGGCCAACAATCTCCCCCTTTTCATTAATGACAACCACCTTCAGAAACATTGATGGAAACCAACAAGACCAACACCTACATGACCTCATTTCATGTTTTTGATGCTTCTCTCCCCTCTAACATCTATAACAAAGGCTATATAGAGAACTAAATGATAACACTTGACTAAACACAATGAAAACAATGTAAAAACACAACTTACTTGACTCAAATAGCTCCCATGGGACTATACTTTGTCTTCTTTGACTCCTTTAACGACATATAATGATCCAATAGACCTTATATGATCACCCATGAAGCTCCTCTTGAGCTGATATCCTCCTATTTTTTCTTCATTTACACTTAAGACCATCTTCTAGGTATTTCTAATGGTCAAGAACTCGAGATTTGCCTCCAAGATTAACATATCCACATTTAGAGCCAATGTACCTAAACAACTCATTTAGTACATCTTAGACCAATTCATACCATCCATGAGAATCCATACACAACACAAAACCATTCCTTATAGCTCCCCCTGGGATTATATCATCCTCCTCTATCAATAAATGCAAAAATTAAGGCACATACCTTGCATATAAGCCATAAGGATGACTCAACAACAATACCCTATCCTAAAACATTCTTTTAGTATTCTCTATCCTTTCTTCATGAGATCACAAATTATAGTGTACATGACATGCTTATGTTAGAATAGGTCTTTATCCTAGCTCATGTTCACGTAGGTACTTTATTTACCTTTATTGTATTTATCCTCACCCACTTATATGTGTGGATATTTATTTTATTTTATTTAGATATTAGGGAGATATTATCTAGTTGTTAGGTATAGTTCTTTCCTTGATCTATGGTATTGATTAGATCTTTATTGACTAGTTCTTTCCTAAATCTATGGTCTTGACTAGTTCTTTGGTAACTAGTTCCTTCCTTGATTTATGGTTTGATCTACAACCTTAAATGGTTCTTAGATTGATATTTCTTGCCTATATAAACAAGGAAAATTCTCATTGTATTTCATTGAGTTCCATAATATAAGATCATATTGTTGCTCATTTGTTTGCAAAGGTTTATGTAAAGTTATTTTGGCGAATTAATTTCATCTTATTGAGTGTGGTTTTTAATTAGAATATGAGTTCTTCGTGGCTTGGTACGATCTATTTATTGTTCCTTTTATGGTATTAGAGCTGGAGATTGTTGTTGACATCCATCTCGTAAGTTTTATTTTTCAAATAAGGTTTTTAAACACACCCATTTAAATCCTTACCCATGGTCGATGGTATGGTCATATGAGGGCTTAAGCTTTTGATTCCTGCTAGTATGTGCTTAACTTTATCCCCCTTTGATTTTATTTACGTGGTAAAGGCAAGAGCATTTTATTTTGTTTTAGTGGCAACTAAAATAAATGGTAGAGCATAATATTGAAAAGTCTATATCTTTTGATTGGTAACTCGGATTTCAATGCCATTTTTATAAAAGTGCTTGTTTTTTCATGCTTGTTCCATTAGAAATATTTATTTTGAGAAATAAACTATAATTATAAAGTGTCATATTGTAACACACACTCAATTATAAAGTGCCAAAATCTGGGGGTCTTGTTGCATTACTTAGGTCTTGCATTTTTTTGTGATTTTTGAGAATGATGTCTTTATCTACTTCTACATTAGATCATGTTGAGCCATTAACAACACATAATTACCACACATGGAAACCAAGAATGGAAACAATAATTAAACATAAAGGATTATGGGCTTTAAATTCTTTAGAACAACCAGTGTTCACTAGAGAATATGAGAAATTTCAGTACCAATGCAAATTTGATGAGTGTATGGGTTTGATAGGAACTTATGTAAGTGATAGTCTTTTGTTTCATTTGAAAAAATGTGACTCTCCTTTCAAAATATGGGATAAATTGGAGGGTTTATTTAGTAAGGTGGATCACATGAGAGCCATGTAACTTGAAATTGAGATCACCTCTTTTAATCCTGAAGATTTTCCATCAATTATAGACTATCTTACTAAGTTCAAACATTTTTGACACAACCAAAGGGGAGTGGAAGAGATAAAAAGATGAAGAGTGTATTTAATTAATTCTATCCAAGTTGAGAGGTACATTTAAAATATTTTCTTCTACCTTTTTCTTTAGTATGGATGCCTTAGGTGACACCTACAAAATATCTAACTTAGAAACATTTTGTGAAAGACTTACTAGGGAAGAATCCAAAATTTCTAACCTCGAGTCTCCCACCTATCAAAAGGCATCAGCTACATCTGATCCTAAGGGCAAGGGAAAACCAAAAAGTAAAACCAAATCCACCCCTTCTACATCTCAAAGTGCTTCTAAACCCAAAGAAAACAACTCTAAAACCCTCGAGTCTTCTAAATCCAAGAATAAGTTTAGCCTTTCATGTTCTTTTTGTGGGGGTATTGGTCATGAAGAACATAGGTGTTATAAGTGAATGTAAGCCTTAGAGGATGCAATTAAGAAACACTATTTATTTTTATCTCCACTCCACCTCCTTCTAATCAGCATGGAAAATCACTTAATGTTGTTGGGAGATCTCAGTCACAACTTGTATATAGTTGGGTTATATATTTTGGTGCTTATCATCACATGAATTCTTCTAAGGAGTCTTTTGTATCTCTAGGTTTGATTTCTACTTCCAAAATTGAGGTTGGAGATTCTTCCTTTCTTTCTATTAAAGGAAAATGTGACATACACCTTGATGGTGGAAATATCCAAGATGCATTATATGTTCCTAACATCACTACAAATTTACTTTATGTATATCAAAATTTTTATTCTGGTCAAGGAAAAACAATGACTTTTACACCACATGGGGCAGCCTCATTCACTTGTTTCTCAAGGTATTGTTGATCATATTTCTATACTATATCACTTTGAGGGTTTTGATGATACTTGCTCTATAGGGACATGATTGGTTTCTCATGCAAATTATGAGAGTAAGCTTTGATGTGAGAGATTTGGACATCTCAATTACAAATATTTGAAGGAGTTGAGTACTCATGGTATGGGCTATGGTCTTACTATATTTTATTGTCTTAAGGGAGTTTTTCATGGCTGTGCCTTAGGGAAACAACAACAAGATCCATTTCCTAAGAATTTTTCTAAGAGATCTTCTTCACCACTTGAGCTTGTGTATAGTGATTTGATGGTTTTTCCTACCCCCTCTTTCAATGGAGATAAGTATGCACTTACCTTTATTGATAATTTCTTGAGGCATACTTGGGTTTATTTTATCAAGTACAAAAGTGATGTTTTTTCACACTTCAAAGTCTTCAAGGCTTTGGTCAAGAAATAATATTCTAGTTGCATAAAGAACCTTCGCACTGATAATGGGGAGGATTACTTCAGCAATGATTTTTTTGAATTTTTGGCAACTCATGGCATTATTCATCAAAATTTTGTTCCTCATACTCCACAAAAGAATGGTTTAGCAAAACGAAAGAATCAAACTTTGAAGGAAATGGCTAACTGCATGATGCATTCTATAGATTTACCTCCTATCTACCGAGCGTAAGAAATTAATTATGCTAACTACATTCAGAATCATACACCACATAGAGAACTTGAGAATTTAACTCCAGAGGAAGCTTGGTCCAACACTAAGCCAAATGTCTCATTTTTTCAAGTCTTTGGGAGCCATGCTTGGGCCTTTGTGCCTAAGAAGAAAAGGAAAGCCTTGGATAAGAAGAGCAAACCCTTGATATTTGTAGGGTATTGTGAGGACATGAGAGCTTATCAAATTTTAGATCCTGATACTCATGAGGTTATTTTTGAACACATGTTCAATTTGATGAGCGCTTCACACCTCATGATTCTTCATCTTCTTCCATGCCTACTTCTTCTTCTTTATCTCATCTTGAGGATACTTTCTTTTTGAGGAGGTTATAGATACCAACGAGGATCCTATTCCCACTGATGTTGTCACTATGTCTAAGTGGGCTCATATTACATTTTTTGAGGCAACAACTTTCATACAGATTCTTCCACCCACTAGGCATCATCACACACATTCTACCGGTTCTAGAATTTTGTGTTAGGCAGTTCATGCGGATCCACAATCTTTTCATAAGCTCATGGCATACAAGAGTGGGATGATGCGATGACAATTGATGAAGAATCATACTTGGGATTTGGTATCTCTTCCTAAAGGAAGAAAGATGGCTAGGTGTAAGTGTGTATACCAAACCAAATATCCAGCTAATGGGTTCATTAACAAGTATAAGGCTCATCTTGTTGCAAAGGGTTTTCATAACTTAAAGGTATTGATTACTATGAGAATTTTTGCCAATATGGTTTATGTGCACCTTGTACTTTCTATTGCTGCATCATAAGGGTGGTCTCAGTATACCGGATGAATGTGAAGAGTGCATTCTTACATGGAGATTTACAAAAGGAAATATACATGGAGCAACCTACTAGATTTATCAGGATTCTTCTCTTGTTTGTAGACTCTGAAGGTCTCTCTATGGTCTCAAACAAGTCCCTCAGGCTTGTTGTGAGAAGATGGATTATTTTCTTCTATCTATTGGTTTTGTTCTGTTGCCACTCTGATCTTACAATATATCTCCAGCATGTTGGTGAGGATATTGTGATACTTTTCTTGTATTTTGATGATTTGTTACTTACTAGCAGCTCTTCTTCCCACATTTAGACTATTCAGAGGGATATTTCTACATAGTTTGACATGACAGATCTTGGTTTATTGCATTATTTCCTTGGATTACAGATTTGACAGATCCAAAGATTCATTTGAGTCAACAAAAGTACACCCATGATCTTCTTCGATGCTTTGATATGGCTAATTGTAAGCCAAGTCCATCTCCTTTTCAGTCTGGGGTTACTCTTACTTCCACATGTACCACTCCACTTTGTGATCCTACATTGTATAGGCAGTTGGTTGGAAGTCTCATGTACTTGACCCATACTCACCCTGATATTTCATTTGTAGTAGGGCTTGTATCTCAGTTTTCACATTCTCCTCATATTAGTTTTGGTAGGCACTTCCCACTTTGGACTACACTACACTAGAGGTTCTACTCAATTGGTTGGATATACATATTCGAATGGGTAGGTTCTATTGATGATATACGTTCCACTTCTAGATATATTTTTTGTCTTGGTTCTTCTCCAGTTTCTTGGGCATGCAAAAAGTAACAAACTATTTCACTTTCATCTTTAGAGGTAGAGTACATGGCAGCAATTATAGTGAGTCAACAAATTATTTGGCTTGACAGTTATTGATAGAGTTTAGATTCCCACATGATTCACCGACTGTACTTTGGTGTGACAACCAAAGTGCAATTCACATTTCTTGCAACCATGTTGAGCACCAAAAACCAAGCATATTGAGATACACATCCCCTTCATTCATCAGCACATTCAAGATGACATTCTTTTCTTGGAGTACATTTTACCTCACCAAAGAGTTGCAAACATCTTTCCGAAGCATTTTTCATCTCCTCACTACCTTGAGTTTTGTGGCATGCTTGGGGTTTTGGAAGTTGTTATTGGGGGTGTTCATGAGAACATCTTCCTTTTATACTTCTTTCTCTTTCCTTCTAGCAAGATTCTTTCCTACTTTTGGTTCAATATTTCTTCATGGATATATTGTACATGAGTACTTAATCATGCCTAGTTTCCAAGACTCATACTGTGGATATGCCACTTTTATTTTTGGCCCCTATCTTCACTTGAAGGGGGTGTTAGAGTAGGTATTTACCTTAGCTCATGTTCACCTAGGTACTTTATTTACCTTTATTATATTTATCCTCACCCACTTATGTGTGTGGATATTTATTTTATTTTATTTAGATATTAGGAGATATTATCTAGTTGTTAGGTATAGTTCTTTCCTTGATCTATGGTATTGACTAGATCTTTGATGACTAGTTCTTTCCTAAATCTATGGTCTTGACTAGTTCTTTGATGACTAGTTCCTTCCTTGATTTATGGATTGATCTACAACCTTGACTGGTTCTTATATTGATATTACTTACCTATATAAACAAGGCCCGTTCTCATTGTATTTCATTGATTTCCATAATAATATATGATATTTTTTCTCATTTTTTTGTAAAGGTTTATGGAAAGTTATTCTAGTGAATAAATTTCATCTTATTGAGTGTGGTGTTTAATTAGCATCTGATTTCTTCGTGGCTTGGTATGGTTTGTTTATTGTTCCTTTTAGCTTCTCTTGCAACTATGTTTACCAATATTCATCATTCTACCTCACAAGATCCTCTAGAAACTTCATATTCCTTGATAGCCTTCATCAAACATATACATACTCTGTCTTATCTTTCACAGTTCACAGTACCTTGATATTGTATAACTATTTCAATGAGTGAACATTTTATACATGTTCTAATTTAATGACATATTTCTATAATCCTTCTTATTTTTTCTGATGTGTAACAACTCTAGGGCTATTGCTAACAAATCTCAAAAGGAAAATGTTCCTTTACAAAGATTACCTCCTACATTGTCATGGTGCAATGTTTTATCTTGATAGTCACCACTCCAAGCTATAATTTTCACTTCGAATTTTCATAACCTTTTAAGCCATCAAGACAACTTGTTAGAAACATTATCTTAAACTTCAAAGATCAAATCCATACCTGTAGCCTCCGATTTTTTCTTGGGAAACTCAATTTTGACTTACCGTTATACTCTACATGCATGGGACCACAAGGTTCATACAAGAGACAATTTCATGATAAAAAGATGATTGTAAAGGGATTTTGACCACATATGCTCACAACACATAATCCAAGACACTTAGATTCAACTTAAGACACCATTTTTTATCCAAGGACTTGTAGCATTGTTTAATACTTGAAAAAATCATCTTCGAATCTTACACGTCGGATAAGACTTATAAATTCAAATGCACAATTTAACACCTCGATTTACACCTTTTAAACAAGAATATATACTTGAAACATACGGGGAGACCATAAACTTATCTTAATTCAATCCTTGGAGGATCTTACAAAATTTCTCCTTCTAAATTACTTCCCAATCCTTTACTTCTTAACATTATCAACATCTTGGATCACATGACACAACAAATTGGCCTTCCTTGCATTATATAATACCAAGAGTAGCATGCGGTCATGATTTCTATCATACGATGAAATATTTGATGCTCTTCCATAGACCTATGAGGTTTAATCTTACTTTCAACTTATTTTTCTTTAGAACATTATCCTTATTCATGTTTGGATTTCATTTTGGTTCCTTGATTAATGCTTCCATTATCTTTTAGGTCTTGAGCCAATTCTAAGACATCCGACATCACCCCGATTAGTCCTCTTTTGATATTCTTGAGACATTTTATAATTGTTCATGACTTTGAGGCTTCCTCCATGGACTCTAAATGTGTGAAAACCCTTAGAGATTAATTTCACATATGACAAAGAAATCTTCAAAAATCAAGAGTCACACCCTTACACATGAACCTCAACTTCTTGATCAACTCTATGTATCGTCCTAACATTGTGATCAAAATACATAACTTCATTTTAGTCAAATAGAACCCTCGAATTCACTGTTTTAGGTTAAGAATTTTACTTTCCTTCATAGATGCTTACAAGCAATCCAATACTTATGCATAAACCCAAGTTTTCTCTATTTAGTCTTCATATAGATAGATCATACTTAGAACTTAAGCTCCACTATCACACTACAATATAATCAAGATATAACCACTTCATTCATGGATTAGGGCTTATAGATATCATTTAAGACATTATAAACATGATCATACATGTAGACAACAATCATACCCTTCCTCGATCAAGTCATCAACTTATGAATGGATTTTCTTCATAAGCTTGACTTCATCCTCACCTTGTTGGTGTCTAAACTACCTTAACAATATGTTTACCACCTTTAGGAGTTCAATGACCACTTTTGATCCTTTGCATGTGTATATATAGTTTCATTCTTAAACTTACACATCACTTCAATCTTCACTTTTACTTAATTGTAGATATAGTCTTCATACATTGACGTGTCTTAACACGTACTTCTTCATGTAGACAATATGATGTAAGAGTATACTTGAGATTTTCTCAACCTTGTTTTAAGAGTTTACAACTCATCATGAATTACATCACATACCGAGGGAGAAACAACCTTTCCTCTTACTCGGATTCAACTTTTTGTGCCCTCAAAACACCTTTGTCTCATGTATGCTTGCAAACCCTAATTACTCTACGTCAACATGAATTCACCGACCTTTCAAGCTTTGAATGATCAATAAAATTTAGTTCCTTTCATTGACATGATTTCATACATCTCCTACTTCAAGCTAACACCTCAGATCTATAGGTATTTATTGTGACACACCCTATTGTACTACCTTATAAAACCTTGAAAAAATATTTCACTCTATTTTTAGACACTGGGATATGGATTCAAAGACCATTATCATACTCAACTACCTTGAATTAACTTGGAACTTACTTGGGACAATTGCATTTCTTATCCTTCAAATTATTTCTTGATGCAAACACAAATTATAGACATGAAGCATGCCCGTAAACCTCATGTGCATTCGAACTCCTTTTGTATACCACTCATAACAATTTTGGAATTGTGGACCTTGACATACTTCTTCACACTAATTCTTTGATGCAAAAATTCATCCTTTCTTAAGAGCACACAGACCATCATATGATGAAGACCTTTAATCGAGTAAATCACAAATTGCAAATCTTTGAGACACAACTTCAAGTCATAAACAAAGATCAACTTTTGAAACGTTTAGACAAGAACTTAGACAAGACTCAATCCATAACTCAAATCTACATGATTATAATGGGATTATAAAATTTTGATGAATACTATGACAATTTCAAACCTTTGACATATATACTTGATCAAGTTACAAGATTCAAAGAACAACTTGATCCATACACACAAACCCGTATTCACTTGTAGACCTTTTGAATGACTCATATACCTATTTGAAACTTGAGACTCGAGTTATGCCATAACTTGATTAACGTTTCAATACATATTGGAGATCACTTGAACACTAGCTCCACTATAACATGACAATCACATATCTTTATCATGATCACAAGACAGAATTCAACACTTTGACAAACATGGTAAAGACTCTTTCCTTTGTCCTCAAATTCATTTTCAAACTTCCTTTCAATAGAACAAGGTTTTGAAATATCCTCATGTCATAGAGGCCATAATACTTACACATAAGACCTTAAAAATACCTAGAAGGATCAAAGAAAGACCTAATAGACTCCAACCATGACAACGCACATTTGAATTTACTTTTAGATGACAACATGACAAAATCAAATACCTACAAGTAACAATGACTCAAAAATTCATGGATGAATCAAATCACATACCTTACAAATTTTGAGGTATCCCACACTCCTAGCTTTATCAACTTCTCAAACATAGGATATTGATTTACTTCAACCATTGACTCAAGCTTCTTGTCCTCATTTTCATGATTATGCCTCTTATCATCCTCGATAACCTTTTTCTCATTCATTTTGAGTGGATCTGATTATCCTTTGACAAGTTTTGTCCTCCAAAATTCCTTCATTTTGAGAGTTTCAACCTTCTTCACTTGCCTAGATGATTCATGAGAGAAAATATTACAATATGACCCTTGAGATGACACTTGTGGAAAATAACCTCTTGCATATCTCTTGACTAATCACTCTTGTGGTATTTTCCATTACTCCAAGGGTACACACAACTGAAAAAATCCATACAATGCCTTGCTCTATGACCAAAACAATTTCGTGGATAACAATAACCATGAAATTTTTCACACTTTATTACATGTGTCTGACTATAAAGATTAGGCCTTGAATATACCTTATTTACATGAACACCTTCATCTTCACCTCCTTGGAAATAGGACCAACTACTTGATCTGTAAGATTAGGATTCTCACCTTCCTTGACCTTTAGGGTTTGAAACTCTTCTCTAAGTTTGACATACTCTTCTTCTTTGACCTTAAGTGTTGTTTACATACCTTTGATTTTAGACTTCAAACTAATGTTCTCCTTTCTATGGAATGTTAAATCTGCTTGTAGATCTATCACCACCTCTTTGAGATCATCTTGACTATGCAAACAAACATCACAAGGATTGTTTTTCAACCTTTCACATTCCTCTTATTTTTTGAACTCAAATTTGAAATAACCTTCTTTAACTAACTCTTGAGACTTTTTATGGTTTCTTCATCCTTCTTGGCCATGGCTCTCAACTCTTGATTCTCTTTCTTGATTTTCTTATCCATATTGTACTTCTAGGATCTCCTCCAAGTTGTTAGACTTGCTTCATAAGGACCTGCTTTGATACTAATTGTTGGAAGCACAATGGACTAAGAGGTAGTGGTTAAATCATTCATACATAACTTTCAATTCATTTACCATCACATACATTCATCATTTCATTCATCCATTTAACATACATAACCATGTGTGCACAATAGGTGTATATTAAGTATTCACAAGAACATGAAACAAAGAAGAAGAAACATGAACACCATATACAAGTGAAAAACCCTCAAGGGGAAGAAAACCCACTAATTTTTTTTATATTACATAAATAAAATAATTTTAGTGAAGCACCAACTTCATAAGGAACACCAACCCCTAGTTTAGAAGAGCACTAACCCTACAAGGAGCACCAAACCCTAATTTAGTGAAGCACCCACTCTATAAGGAGGATACAACCCCTAAGATGATAAAGAACCAAATAAACCATTTGAATATGAATATATTTTATTTTTTTTTCTACCACAACTGATGGAGATCACAATTTCAGCTCACACACTTTCTTCAAACCCTCATTCCTTCAACTCGCTATATCTCTCACTTTCATGACTTGTCTTGGCTTCAATCTTGCATACATACTCTATAAATATCCTCATAATTTTTATCACTTCATAATCTCTGATTTCATTCCCTTGATCATATTTCAAACCCTCACCTAGGTCACATTTTCTCTATAGGCTCAACTACTTCAAAAATGAACTCAAACACTCATTTAAATATGCATTTCTTCTTTCAAACACAAAGGATGCAGGCCCTAAAAATTTATTTCAAAATATTCATCTTAAAAAATCCCAATATAATTTTTAAAATATTAATAATGGGCCCATGTAGGCCTTCCATGCCCAAATGCACCAAACTAGCACAAAACAAGCTCAAAATCCTATCACCCGGATGAGAAAACACCACTAACACCATAAACATGATTATAAAATCTCAAAATTCACAAAAATATCAAATATAACATAAAAACACCATCCCTAGTCATTACTTATGTTGTACCAAAGTAAAATTTATCATAACCTACTCAAGAAGGCTCATATCCTTCACCAAACAAATGTTTTTAGGACCCTATCATCACCTATGGACCTCAAGCACACACCAAAACATATCATATATGGAATTTAACCACTAATTGGAATCACATGGATCTTATATCGCATCCATGCATGCTAGATCTCATGAAACATATATATGTGTACACCACACTCACTTTTCTCTTCACCAGATTGAGCTTCCTCGAAAGACATTTTACAAACTCAATTGGTTTACACCCTTGCTGCCACTTTCAAGACATACAAGGCCTTAAAAGGAAAAAAAAATCATCCCTATTCATTCTCCAACTTATATAAATCATCAGCTAATCCAATAAATGCCTCATCTACCTCAATCTTTCAGCTTGAGAAATCCTATCCTAAAAACAAGAAACCTTATTTCTCACAAAATGAGCTAGATGAACCATAAAATATCATCAAAAAGACACAAACCATATAAAATTGGAAATACCTCTTAATATTATTTCCATAACATCTTACATTTCCTTCCAACTCCAAGTGGAAGGCCTTCAACTAGGTCCATCTCTAAAACTGCTCATTTAGCCTTCTAGGACTCAAGAACTAGGCTTGAGCTCAACTCGCTCTATCGCCTCGAAAATCAGTTCCAATCTTTAAAAAGAATGAAAACCCTTAAAAATTATGTATAATCACTCAAAAATATTAAACAATCATAAATAACTCATAACTATTACCTTACCTCATAAAGTTATTTGAGACCCTATTAGACCAAACATCCTCCAAATTTGACCTTCAAAGAACAATTCATAACTTCTTCATACCTTGTCAAAAACATAAGTTTGATATATCATTGGAAATATTTTTGAACCATTATCACAAAAAACTTTAATCAAGTTCTAACTTGAACCATTAGCTTCTAAAATTCCACTTTTACCACAAGCTACTCCAAACTACCCCAAAAACCAGTCTTCATAAATAGGGCACAATTTTCCATTTAGAAGCTCAACCATGATTTGAAACTATCATGGACATATATAACAACTCTAAGGATAAAAACAATGTCAATTTATTTATCACCTTCTTTGACAATCGCTTCCCAAATCTGAAATTCTTTAAAACAAACATTTTCAGGTGGGGCCCACATACTGATCACATGATCTAATATACCTTTCTGGAAATATGTAGGATTTATATAAAACATAAAATAATCACTTTTGAAAAATCAATGAAGACAGGATCAATATACCTCTTTTTCTCCAAGTCGTTTTGAGCTAGGGTTTAGTTAGGGTTTCAAAGCAACTTATCTTCTTAACGATCGTTCATAAAAACCAGATGATCAAACCACCTCATTATTTTTTTGAAACCTTCATAATTGACCTAAAAATATATTCTAAATATATCAAGTCCCCATGCAAATCACACAACTCACAATGAGCATCAGAAGGTCAACTTTTGCTTCAAAAACACACTGTAAATTACCCAATTTTTCCAAAATTGATATATCTTGCAAAATCTTCTTCAGAATGACCTAAAACTTGTCATGAAGAATCATGAAAACATCCTATAAATTTCCATACTCACCGTTTATCCCAAAAATATCTAAAACTCTCTATCCATTAAGACTTACATATCTCATCCTACATGTTATTCACCGCTTGCTTCCTAAGGACCATGAAACACCACCAAAATTTTGAGAACTAGGTTGAAACTCCTCATACACTCCATGTATGATATCACCATACTGCTACCATTATTGGATAGGACTTATCAGTTCCAAAACTCATACCTCCATACCATTCTCAGTATGCTTCAAGGTTAGAAATAGGCTCGTAAAGACTCGACTCGATCATGACACCTCATGAATTGACCTTGTTGACCACATACGAGAGACTTGGACACTCTTAACACATCATGCTAACCATCTTTAACTTCATGAAAATATTCAACCAGCTTGGGAGACCTGAAACTATATCTCAATGAACTCATAAAACGTAACCAAACTTGGTTACTACCAATCAACCTTCTTACTTGACCTTAATTGACACTTCATGAAGACTCATATGACCTCATAAAACCATTTTCAATAAATGGACTTGACATCAATTAAAACAAAAGCGGAGCATAATGACCAACATCCTCTAACTGAATTTTGAGCTCCTTGATTATTTATCCATGCTTTTGATAGTTGATCTTAACTCTTTACACTCCCTCCTCAATTGCTTAGCCATCTTGTGCTTTAACAGATCACCTCAAGCTTGTTAAGCTTGCTTCAAAGGCCCTACTTTGATACCAATTGTTGGAAGAAAAACACCGAGAGGGGGATGAATCATTATGCAATAAAACTTACATTCATTTTAACATTCAAATCCATCAATCATCCAATTAAAATTAATATTTAAGCATGCATACTTAAGAAACATAACCATTTATATGAGCACATGAGAAAAAAGAGTACAAGAAAACAATATATAAGTGGGAAAATCTCAAGGGAAGAAAACCCATGAATTTTTTTTTAACATAGCCATGTTTCAAATTTATTTGAGCAAAAACTCAACAAGGAGCACTAACCCCTAGATTTAATGAGGCACCAACCCAATAATGATAAATAATGCAGCCTAGAATTCACCAATACAAGCCGAGGTGCGCTGGCACATCACTCAGCCTAGACTGAGCGCTCACCCGAAGCGCGTAAAGGTACCAGACCCCTCTTTAGGGTTATTTTTGCAGGATGTTTAGCATGATGAAGAATTTAATCATTCAGATCTATGGCTAATATATCCTTCTACAGTGCATATTTAGATCTAGATCTAGAACATAACAAACTTAACAGATAACCATAATGGAATCAAGCATGTAATACTGAATTATAACCATGATAACTCCTTGTTTTCAGTCCATAATATCCATTATATTAATTGCAATAAATACACAAAATCTTCCTTACAATAATAGTAGTATACGCTCATGCGCGTATCAGAGCTGGCAACATAATCTCACTATAACCCGGTTCTCACACTTATATGCTCTCTCCCTGCTACATAGTTCAATACATATTTATATGGTGGGAATTTCCTTCACCACTTATCTAATTCCATAATAGGTTGCATGCTTATTATTAGCCACACGTTATAGATTAAAAAAATAGGCTTACATGCAAGAATGCTAACAATAGATCTCTCTTAGTCAACTATCAGTTCGCCATTCTATATTTAGCTTGCATCCATGCAAAGTGCTTCGTAGCCGATCATTCAAAAATATCCAATGCGTGTTGTGCAAGTCTCAAATCAATTTGAGTGCTCCGCATGCTATCTCCAAAAATAGATCCTCATCATGAAAATGACTAAGTCATGAATCTGTCTCTCTTATTCACGCGCGATCCTTTTCGATACTCTTGTGCCTTTGAATGTACTCTGTTCTCTGCTTTCGAACCTTCTGTATTTTCTTTGTTAAGTGTCGATTCTAACTAATCAATAAGAAACAACCCTACATGGAGGTAATAACCCCATAGATGACTCATCATAAAAAAATCCATCCGAAAATGATGGCACAATGAAGCTCACTCTCCTCTCTATATTCCTCAAAATTGCTCTCTAGCCTCCATGCTCAAGAATTTCTTCCTTCAAACTGATTTGATCATCTTCCCTAGCTCACCCATATCATATCAAACTATATAACATCATAGAATAATTTCATCCCTCTCTTTCAGGTCACAAATACCTCTTACACCTTCACAAATTTCCCTTTAGGTTTTACTTTTCCTCCACATACACAACTAGCTCAAATGAGATTTCTAACTTGCCTTTAGACTTGTTTCTTCATTAAAATTCACTTGGGTCTTCCATCATATATTAAAATAACTCCCACATCATAAGAAAATCATACAAATATCACCCATGGGACCATATAGGTCGCCAACATCATCTAGAGGCTTCTAGATCGCCATTAAGACTCAAGAAGCCCTAAAACACCAAAACAAACCAACTCGCCAAAAAGAAATATTCTACGGAAAAACAACTTCAAAAAAACATATAACACACTTATAAATGTTTTCTAAGCATTTAAAAAACTCCAAAAACCATAAAACAACTCAGAACCATCATCTCACACTATGAAGCTTCTAAAGAGCATGCACAACCAAACACCCTCAAAACTAGTCCTGAGAAAACAAGCCATAATTTCCTCAAATGACCTAAAAAAATAAGTGTGATATACCAATGGAAATATCATGACTTAGTGTAATCACAAAAAAAAAACCATGCTACAAATATTAATATAACACCTCTGCAACAAGACTTTCCAAACTACTCCAAATTGTCTAAAAACCAATCTTCCAAAATAGGGAACATTTGACCTCCTAAGAGCTCGAAAATGATCTAAAACCATCATTTACATGAATAAAAACTCCCATACTTCCATAAATTCTAAATTAATCATTAGGTTCAATGGACAACTTGATCACAAACTAAACTTTTCGAAACTTACATTTTAAATTGGGGCCCACACATAACCAAAACCTCTAAATCACACGGAGAAATATGGATGATTCCTCTATAGCCAACAATCATCACATTAGATAAAAAAATCAATTTTAGTTCACTTTGAGAAATATCTCTCAAATCACTACAATGTTGGGATTTTGAGAGGGTTTAAAACTTGTTTACCTTCTTAACAATTGTTCATAAAAAATGACAATCAAAAGACCTCATTCCAATCAATAAATATTCATGGTATAACTATTCAAATATCTTCATAAGTGTGGGTCCCAATGAAAATAACACACTCTCCAATGAGCAACAGAAAGTCAAATTTTAGCTCAAATTCTCACCTTTAATAACTTGATTTTAGTAAAATGCAATTTATTGCTTCAACATTCAAACCAAGACTTGAAAATTGTACCACACATCAATATAAACCTTCTACACATTCTAAAAGTCTCACTTTTATATCACAATTCGTGAAATAGTCCAACTCACTTCACTAGGGCATGCTTTCTCAAGGATTAGGTCTAGTGTAGACCTAGAAACCATGACTTCTCCTCATATATGCACTCTGAGACTCTTGTGAGTGTCCTTGAACCTCATCCACATACTTCTCATATCTCACCATGTTTACACAACTCATACACACTTTTACTTCATAATACCATACCATACCTACTGACTAGGCTTCACTAACAAACACCTTGAATTGTTTCACTAAATCTGACTTCCTCATCACTTGGGAACCTTTGAAAACCTACAACGACCTTCATCACTCTCCATGATATAAAAACATCACCAATTCACTTCAAAACCTCTATAAGCCATCAAACTGACTTGAGAACCCATGAACCACCATGTAAGACCAACAAGAATCACTAGGAAACTCAACTTGACTTGACACTACCAACCAACCTTCATGCTTCATAAATATTTTTACATCAATGCAATTAATGACAACATCATACTTTGACATCAATGAAAATACAATGCTAACAATCTCCCCCTTTGTCATTGATGACAAACCTATTGATGGCAAAACAAACATAACTCAAACTCCCCTTAGGAACATACATGTCATCAAATCATTCTCCCCCTTTTGAAATTAATGACAAAGATACATACCTAAAACATCATCTCTTGACAACAAAATAGGATAAACATTTAGTTGGAAACATCAAAAAATCAATCAATGTTCATACTTCATCTCAATCTCCGATTTGACTCCTTGGAGCAACAAAACTCCAACTAAGTAGGTACATAACTCCCAAAACTAAATCTGAATTTGACCTTGCTCTTTACAACACACAACTGATGCCAAGCTTCTCAAACTCATGATACCAATTTTTAAGAAACAATGAATCAATCTCCTAACTTTCAATGACATCATTTTTTTCCACAAACTTGCTCATGGATGTTAAAGATCCTACTCAGCTCCTCTGCTTAATTTTTTAACACCTGTCATTCATGTGATTTGAATCCCCTAAGTCCTTGACCACTATTTTCACCCTTCTTAGCTTCAATTTTTCACTATACAGTCTTATAAAATACTTCCTCCATCCTTTTAGATGCCCAAATATATACCCTACTTTGATTCTCAACAAACAAAAACCATTATAACTTTTAAGACACAAGTTCGGTTCAACTATGTCTATCAACTTGTCTAACATGATTATCACACTTCTTTAGAAAATTCTACCATCTTCTCATCAACACAAAACCTTTTGAAGAATCTTACAAGCCTTCAAAAACATCTTAAAACCATATAACTATTTGAAATAATTTAACAAGCCTTATATAACAACATTTAGTCTAAAATGACTCTAACTCTATCTAATTACTATATTCCTTATTACATAGTTATAAACTATCTTGCAAGGCCTAATCAACCTCTTAAATCCTTCTCCTAGAGTTCTTGTATTATTCTTTTTGTCATTTGTTTTGCAAGGTCAAAATTCAAGTTGAAAACATGACAACTATACCCCAGTGTCCAAAATTTGCTTGAAGCCCTCATGAGTCATCCTTTGGATCATATTTCCTTATGTTTCATGACCCCTATGTACTTGAAAAAAATTGTAATGTGATGAGCATCCCTCCCAAGTTTCTGAATTGTGTTCATGAAGTCACTTAGTCTATTCAGTGGAATGTTTTGAAAAGAGGAAATATGTACCAAGCCTATAAAGGTTATTTTCTAGTATATTTGGGGTAGGTGTGCATCCCTCGAGGTTGATCAAGAATATTAAAGCCATATGTAGATGTTATTGAATATTTTTAAATGCAATGGTACAAGTTTAGGAATATTTGGGAAAGTTTCAGATGTTTTGAAGCAAGAACGATGAAAACGGGTTTTGGAGGCTTAAGGAGCTTGCAGTGGAAAAAGGTAGTTGAAATTTAAAGGAGCATTTCAGGAGCTTCAGGATGTTTCAAGAGGCAAACAATATATCATCACAAATCTTAGAGAATCCTCTACATGTTGAAGTTTTCACATTCTTCACAAGACCCAAGTGCTTCTCTGTGAAGACAAATCTCAGTAGAACCACCTTGCAGTCCCAAATGAAAAAAGCAACATTTTTTGGAGGAGGAGGAAGAGTAAAGTATTTAAAACCCTCCCATTGATCTTAAAATTTTCTTAGGAGTCAAATTGATATAAAATTTTTCCAAAAATAGTTCCTAGAACTTTGGGAAAGTTGGTTTTATGATTTTAGGAGTTAGTCAAATTCATAGTTGGATGTCGCGCATGTTGATGTCCATACTGTCCCAAATATCCTAAATGTCCCAAATTTATAGGATATTGGGGACAACTAAGATGATAAAATGTTCCATATCCCCTATTTTTATCCTTTGGACACTCATGTGATCCTATTCCTTCAAAGAAATTGTTAGATGATCATGTGTGCAAATTTGGCTAAGTCTTTCCTTCTAACCCTTGGGCACATTTTTCTGCCCCAACTATCCCGGTTGTCTCGAGAAATTTGGGATAGTTGGGACAAAAAAATGTGCCCCACCCCTAGCCATTTCGCAAGTTCTCCATGTGACCTAAAATTTTGTCTCCCGAGTGCTCAAACCTTTCTCTATTATCCTCCCAACTCTCCACTCATTTCCCATCACTTGTCACTCCCAAGGAAGGGGCACATTTTTCTACCCCAACTATCCTAGTTATCTTGAGGATAGTGGGGAATTTTTTTACAATATAATTCATGCCACCCCCTTTAGTTTCAAATCCAAGTTTTAAAGCATGCTTTTGTGGTTCAAAAATAAAATTGTTTTAAACTTTTAACATTGTTTACAAACCTTTTTACTCCATTATTTTACCAAGTCAACTTAGAAATCCGTTATTAAAACCATGAAGCTCAAGAACAGATGAAAATTCATCATATAAACCTTCAATTTCTTCCGGGGCAGCCATGAACACCAAAACAAAGAAATCCTTGTATCTCTCAAACAATTGATATGATTCGAACGAGACTTTACTAGTTTTTCTAGAATCCAGGCACCTTCAATAACATACGATTACAAACCCTATGATAATCTAGATTATTTATGGCCATAAAATCTTGTTCCATGCCCTACTTTACATTTTTTTTTTAATTTCCAAGCATTTTGGCGGGTGGATTGAGGCAAAATTTTGAGCACGGGGTCCTGAGAGCGAGCCTATTCCAGTGAAGCTATTTTTGTGGAAAACCAACATAAAGAAGTGGAATTTCTAAAAATAATAAGTATCTAGTCTTTATAATTACTATAAATAGAAACTTTCCAAAAATCAAACCTTCAAGACAATGCATTCAAGGATCAAGTATAGAAGACAAACTAGGCTAATTTGGTCAAAAAAGCATAAAAGCACAAAAAAAATCACTTTCTAAAAAATAGTAAATGTTAAATATAATAAAAATACCCCAACTAAAGTGTATGTAGTATGTTAGGAGTTCTGGGATACTAAAAAAATCAAGAAAAATCATAAAGAAGCAACCCCTAGCTCCTACTTACTAAAAATAGAAAGTGTCTATTTTAGGTGCAAAAAGTTGTTGTATTCCTCATTTTTATCACCTTATGGATTTTTACAACAATTAAATTCAAATTTTCTAGTTTGGATCCCATTTCAACTCTTGCATATGTGTATCCGGGAGTAGGTGATAGTGATGTCACTCACATGGACTTGGAGATCGAAAAACCGGATGTTTGGTGGACCCGGGGATGTGGAATAAAAGATATACACAAGTGATTTGTATGCCGTAGGTGGCCACAATATCCATCCAAAGCACATAATTGGTGATGACTTGAGATCAACACTATAAACTAGACATGAGAATCATAAGGGCATATGCTAATTAAATCTTGCAATGCTCACCCCGAAGGGATATCACAAAGTATGCAGATTCCAATTTTGAGAAACATGGCAATCATCGCAAAGGAGTATACATTAGGAGAGTGTTCAAATTATCATACCTCCAGGGACTCACATTGGAGTCATGTCTAAATCAGTTAAGGAAACCCTCCCATGTTCCAAAGTCTTGGTCCAGGACATGAGTTTCACGAAGTATTCTCAAATGCGATCATCTTGGTAAATAGAATGATGGGAGAAGGAAATACAAAATATTTCTAGATTTGGATGGCATTGGTCATCCTTACCATCAATGAGGTCAAGAAAATGATTGTCTGGGGTCAAATCATTAGTGAAAATCTCCATTTTTCAGTTGATCTAGCTTCTAGTCACAAGGAAATTTGTAATGAAATCATATATAGTGTATGCTCTTAAAAGTACGAGGTCATACAGTGTCTAAATCTCACAAAAAAATATCCCAAAAGGCCCTCACCTATGAGAGATATCCACAATTGATGTTGAAAGAGAGTAACGATCACTTTTTCAAGGTGAAATATGCATTCACCTTGTATGTTGTGATATTGCTCGAAGGAGACCTTGACCTAAGACTGTCCTCACAAGTTTTCGTGTTGATTCAAAGATATGGATCCTTCTTCACATAGTTTGTAGCTTTCTTGTATATCGGGGTATTTCGATTTGAAATCGCTCCATAAAAATTCCAAGGTACCTAAGTGACAAGATTGTCATGTTTGAGCTTTGCAGACAACTGGCTCATGTCAACGGAAAACTCAAGAGCAGGAAGAAGAAAGGTGTGTCTTTCCCTATCTCCTTGGGAATTTTTTCTTGCAAGTCTCTCATTGATGCATCAAAATTTGAAGCCTCTTTCTTTCAGATGAATATTTTTCCTACACTTCAAGGGATAAATTGTATATCCAAGCACTCCCGACATGTTTCACATCCTTTGCTTACACCATGTACAAAAATTAAGGACTATTGGGTGAATTGTTTTGACGATCTTGCGAGTTATGAAGAGGGATCATATGAGGATTACAGGACTGAGTTGGACAAATGAAAATATTTTTCTTTGATTAGTTTGAAGAGGGAATTGATGATGATCGAATGGATTTGTATGATCCAAAGTACCCACTGCGTGAAATTCTCACCCATCTCAAAAGTTTCTTTGAGTATTCGAGAAATGAAGGATGTAAATGAGAAAACCGAGGTAGTGATTCGAGATCAAAAGAGTGGTTCAAGAAGAATAGAATTGAATTCATTGAGTCAAGAGGTCTCTAGGATCTTAGGAAACAAACATCTCCTCACTCTTATTTGAGGGAAGTTGAGAAATCTTCAAGTTTGATCCATTCTGAAAGGCTCACGAAAATAAATTCCATGGAATCTAAGCTGACTCAATACAAGAGAACCCACAAGAAAAAAGAAAATCAAGATCCGAAGAAGGCACAAAACAAGGTGATATTAAGACAACTCAACCACATGTCATTCAAAGAACTCAAAGTATTTCTTCTTCCATATTTTTGCCTATTCAACCGGTCCGGGAGGATGCCTTCTCAATCTGTAGCAAGAAACCACCATCATGCCCAACACAGAGCATAAAACAAATGAAACATTCTTGTGGGTGTAGGACATGATTGGAAGAGAGACACACATAGTCCAATAGGCGGTGATCCCATATTTCAAGGCTATATCTACAATGGTGAAGGAAAAGAAGGGGAAGAAAGCACAAATTACCTCTCACTTTTTCAGTGGCACTTCAGGAAACCAATATGTGGAGGTATCTCATCCCAAAGTCATCAAGCCTATTATTAAAATGGCCCCATATGATTATGATATTAACACCATTCCCATTAAACCAAAGTGACATGTGAGGTAGATGCTCATCCATTTCAAGAGTCTTACACTCACCTTCTCATGAGAAACCAATAGTAAAAATAGAAAATTGATCATTTGGAAGAACATATAAGGATCCTCACTTCATACGTGTAAAAATTCATGGAACCGAATGATGCCACTCTCTCTCGGCGAGGTGAGGAAGTTACTCCCATTATCATATTCAACCCTGAGACCATTAGAATAATGTAAGGTTTCACCATGCAAGGAAGAGAAAAATAAATAGGTGAACAAGATTATAGAAAGGGTAAGGTGTTACTCCTGAGATCATTTCCTTATTCATGTACATGAATGTAAAAACCACAAAGGTAGGAATGACAAGAGATGAGATTGAGAAATAAAGGAGCATTGGGACTAAGTGTATCCATTGGTCATTGCTATGAGAAAGGTAAACTCTCCCCTCCTCATAAATAAGGAAGTATTCAATTACGCATCGAGGACTTGTGTCAATTTTGGGCTAGGAATCTAGTTTTCGGTATGAAATGACAAACCGTGTTCTAGGTGAATTGGATTCATACAAGAAACACATTTCAAATATACAAGGGGATGCCAATGTTGAGATACATAATCTTGGAGTTCCAGTAGTGAGTGAAGACACTTTGACGGATGATCTGCTGAATCCATTCGAAGATCTTGTCAAGAAAGAGGCCGAGATCCTTTTTCCTTCAACGAAGACACATTGGAGTCTTTGGATGAGATAAGGGTTGTCATATCAAACACTGTGAAATATCATCATTCTTGGTTCATAGAATGCAAGAACATCAACGCTCTATCTGAAAATTGGGTCAAGTCCTTGAGTCTTGACCACATCCCGCAAGTTGAGAAAGTTGCACCCGCGACATCATGATATAGAAAAGAATTCAAAGGCATTGAAATCTCTCCTAAATAAATTTCCAAGAGTCCATCAACAAGTAGGTCTCCATTTGTAGAAACATCTTCTTCAAATTGAGTAGTTATCTTCTTTCTCTCTTCACTCCCCTTTCCTCTCTTCTCTCATGTTCTAATTATTCATTGGGAGGGTTGCACTTTTCATTTTTAGCTTATTCACTTCATTATGTGACTATAGTAAAAAATTGTAATAATATTCCCTTAATTGATTAAAAAGGGACTTAATTTATTTTCTAGAAATATTAAGAGTCTCACGATATAAGAGACAAGTGAAAAGACATGTGAGGTATAAGTAAAGAGTATTATTAAAATCTATATATTGTAATGACTTCCTCATTCCAAGAGGTTGTCAATTTTGTGAATTCAAGAGTAGATAGCTACCAAGAATAAGCAAAATATATCATTTTTATTCTATTTTCCTTCTTACATGTTCCTCTCTCTCATGTCACAACTTTGTAAAAATGTCAATCAAGAAGGGTGTTTCAGCTTTTATGGATGAGTGAATAAATGAAATTTTATGTTCATGGTTTCATCTTGTCTTGATATAATTAGCAAAGTTTTATTCTTTCCAATTGTGTGTGTTGATATTTCTGATTAATAATTGTAAGAATATGAGTAATCCTACTTGCAATATTAATCCTTCTCTCTCTAAATTCCCACTCCCATACTTCACCTTCCTTGTAAATTCCTCCTTTATACAAAATTGCAAGCTTATGCCACAGTGCAAAGTGGAGTGTGTTTGTTGGATCCCCGGCCTCCCGACCAACCACAAAGATTTTTTTCGTTTACACAAAATAATGGATCTTCCCATTCAATTAGAGGGACCTAGTCTCATAGAGTTTCTGGAAATCAACTAATTCTTCCTAGTGATAAAATATTTCTCCAACAAGTCTTTACAACATTTTCAACTTGTCACTCAATCCTTCTCATCATTTTTACCATACATGTATTGAAACCTTCTTCATGATATTAACCTTCTCTAAATAGAACTGGATACTTAACTACACAACTCCCTTTAACCTATTTTCCTCATGCTTCTTAATCCTTCAAGTGATGCAACCAACCTTGTCTTAGAACAATCAGACACCACATTACTTGACACATAATACCCTGTAACCTAATTTTCATGACTTAAGCGAGAAAACACGGGTTTTAGACCTTTAACCTTGTTTTGAGAAAGTTATTACCATTTTCTTATTAAATCATCACCTTTCAATATCTAAACACCACACTAACAGTTAGATACCAAATTTTACTTAGAAGAAACAACACATCATTTTCATACCTTGACCCAACACTAGAAGTATATACAAACCCAACTTATCCAAACTCATATATTCTCAACACATCACTAGAGATATGCTCTTGATGACATGGATTTCTACTTAATCAAGCACATGACCTTCCTCCAAATAATCTACCTCAACTACCTCAAGAATTGATGTTACTTTTATGGGTTCACATACGTATTGGTCTTAATCCTTTGCTCATCTACTCTAGTCAGACATTTTTCACTCATATTAGGAGATATATCCTTTTTGGCATACTCTCCTTGCCTACAAATCCTTCATACTCCTTTTATGTACTTTAGATGAATGAATTTCCATGTATAAACCTAGATCAAACTTTGAAATACCATATTTTTCTTAACCATCTCATCTCACTCTTCAAAACTACTTACAAGCCCACATATACCAATATATTGATGTTTTAACCATACATCACATTTAGCACTCTTTACCTCAATCCTAGTAATAGTCGAGTGTAACACATGATCTCACCTTGTCTTCTTCAAGATGATAAGAGATTTTGTTCCATATTTTTACTTGATGATATCCAAAAATCAAACTCAAATACCTATAGGACATCCTAATACTATCTTAACTTACTCATATAGTATCAACTTGAGACTTGTATATACGTTATCATGTGAATAAAAAAACTACCAAGATCAAACATACTTTTGTCCTTGTGATCATATACCTCATTACACTAAGCAACACATTCTTGACACAACAACTTTGGTGATAAAATACAACTTATCATTACATATTTTGAGTCTTTATGATCACTCAATCACTTCTTCATCTGTCAAATTTTCTTACCATGTCTCTTGATCAAAATAATATTAGAAGCACTCTAGTATATCTATTAGGTCAAACCTAAATATGTATATTAACCTTCTTAATCTCTCTTTTGATGTTTCACAACTACGATAATCCTCGTGTGACTTTTCTAAAAAAATATTCTAAAGGACTTCACTTACCTAAAAGCAACACAAAAACCCTGATTTCTCTTGAGTAGAACATATTGGAGAAAACATTTTGCATCTTATACATCAACCTCACGTCTTCATACCTATGATTCATAATTCTTGAACATGCCTTTGACCATCTTCAGGAAACTTTTGTGTCTATCATCACTTGTTAGATCATCAACCATACTCAATTTCTTAACTATCATGGTACCTATTAGGTCTTCACACAACTCACAAATTTTATCATAAATAACATAGACTACATAACTATGACTAAGAATATTCTACCCAGATTTTTTTCTTCCAATCCCGCTTCTCAAACCTTGTTTCTTGTTTTAGCATTATAAATTTGAAAGCACACTTTTTTTATACTCTTCTATATTACTAAGATAATGAATGTTGATTTGAAACACTACTTTCTTGACACAAACCTCTTATCAACATAATATTTTAACTTTTATCTTCTCATGACAGTTATAGATATTTGTAACACCACTCCATCCTTTTCCTTACTTCTTCCATAGATATAGACCAATATAGGTTTTAAAACACCATATTATGTATATCAAACTATTTTCCTTGACTTATCAAGCTATAAAAATTCTTAAGCACTCAACAATCATCAAGATAGGTCACCAAACATACCTTCTTGAAGCACTCTTCATGCAACATGATTTAAGAACTATGATTGAATGGATCAAGACAACATACCATCATAATAGAGTATATCCGAGCTACCCCTTACCTTGAAGTACCGGTACCATCTTTACTTAATCTTATTGAATTTTTCTAGATTCCTTGTGAATGCTTGATACTTATTCAAGATCAACCAAACACTTCCTTCTTGAGTAATATCCTAACAAGTGCTTAAAAAACATATTTAAGTTCGATATGACTTCAACCTTGTCAAGAGTTATATACCATTCCATATTATTCTTGAGTCTAGAAAATTATTAACACCATACATTACGGATGAACACCTCCTAACAACATGCATCCATATTTGCAAGAAACGTGGACACATATGAGTCACCAAGCATACCTTAATAGCTCACATACAATATGCAAACCTTCACGGACCCTCTTGAGGCTATCACATGATCATACCAACAACAACTAACCTTCATTTCTCCTTAAACCATCTTGAATAACCTCTCAAAAATTCTACTCCATACTTCTCATAGTTATACAATTGTATATATCCCTACATCACACCTTATTGTTACTTTACATGGATGATGGATGCCAAGAAGCATAATGAATACATCACAATCACTTAGGGCACTAGAATACCATAAAATCATGGGATTCCCATATCTCCATACCATTACACTATTGATATTGATAAAATGACTTAAAGTAACTTCTGGTATTCTTAGGGGTTTCAAGCTTAATGTCCATCTTATCCTTCTTTTCTTCCTCTCGATTAGATTCATGTCAAGCACACATGATTTTATTGGATCACGAGCTTTTGTACTATCACATGCAAGCATACCTCCTTATAAACCAAAATTGGGCTTGACTAATTTAACTTCATTCTTCTTAATATCATTTGTATGATCATCCTTCTTGACTACACATGACCCTTATTTGACTATCTTTAGCACCCATACTGCCTTGACCTTGGGAGAAACAAACATCTTGTCATAACTTGGAGCAACATGAAGACAATACCTTGCAATATGAACTTCTTAGTGACAACTATGGAAAATAACATGATGTATACCTCTTATCGAAGAATATGCTTTCCTCCATTACTCCATGAATACATACTCTTGAAAGACCTCCTAAAATACCTTGCTCTATGACCATACTCATTGCAAGTAAAAAAATAACCATGAAACAAACTTGTATACTTTCTTGCATTTATTTGCTTGATGGGATGAGACCTTGCATAGTTCTTAGAATAGAACTTGGTATGGACACCTTAATTTTCATGTTCTTTGGAACTAGGGCCAACTTCTTGACTTGGTAGATCAAGATTATCATAAGACTTCACCTTGTTGGATGCATGATTCAATTATTCATTCAAAGACCTCAATTTTGATTCATATATGATGCATTCACGCTATTTAGTCTTTAGGGTTTCCATCTTCTTCATGAGCTTGAAAGCAGTCATCTTCCTTGATCTTGAGAGTTGTTGTTATGAACTCAAATTGAGTCTCATATTCTTTTATACTCTCTTCATATCCCTTGATTGTTGACCCCAACTTGTATTTATTCATTTTTGATGCACTAATTCAACTTGTAAATAAAATTCAACCTCTTCATTTCCAATATCATCATAAAAATGTTATCACTACTCTCTAAGAAACATAACTTGATATTACATTAGTCACACTCATCTTATTTTGATCTCAAACTTGTACATGCATCCTCTAACTGAATTTTGAGCTCCTTGATGATTTCTCCATCCTTCTTGACAGTTTATCTTAACTCTTGACACTCTCTCCTCAACTACTTAGCCATCTTGTGCTTCAAAAGATCACCTCAAGCTTGTTAAGCTTGCTTCAAAGGCCATGCTCTGATAATAATAATCGGAATCACAAACAATGAGGGGGTGAATCGTTATGAAATAAAACTTACATTCATTTTGAAATTCAAATCAATCAATCATCTAATTCAACTTAATCTTTAAGCATGCATACTTAAGCTACATAACCATTTAGATGAGCACATGAGAACACAAGAGCACATGGACACAAGATATAAGTGGGAAAATCCAAAGGGGAATAAACTCCTTTGGAAAAAACTTTATTATATCCATGTTTTAAATTTAGTTGAGCACCAACTCAACAAGGAGAACCAACCCCTATATTTAGTGAGGCACCAACCCCACAAGGAGCACCAACCCCTAGTTTAGTAGAGCACCAACCCTACAAGGAGACACCAACCCCCTAGATGACTCAACACCAAAAAAATACATATGAATTTTTTTCCATCTATTTTTTTTTCGCGTAACTGATGATGACATAATGAAGCTCACTCTCCCCTCTATCTTCATCAAAACTACTCTCTAGCCTCCATGCTCAAGAACTTCTTTCTTCAAGATGATTTAATCATCTTCCCTAGCTCACCCATATTAGATCATACTCTAGAAAATAATATATTAATTTCAGCCATATATTTTAGGTCACTAATACCTCTTACACCTTCACAAATTTCCCTCTAGGTCACACTTTTCCTCCACATACACAACTAGCTCAAATGAGATTTCAAGCTTGCCTTTATAAGCTGTTTTACATTAAAATTCACATGGGTTTTCCATAATAGAGAAAAAACAATACCAAATTATAATAAAATAATTAAAATATCACCCATGGGACCATATAGGTCACCAACATCATTTATAGCCTTCTAGACCACCATTAGGACTCAAGAAGCCCTAAAACACCAAAACAAGCTAACTCACAAAAAAAATATTATCGATAAAAACCAACTTCACAAAATCATGGAACACACTTATAAATGTTTTCTAATCCTTTAAAAACTAGATAATCCATAAAACAGCTCAAAACCATCATCTCACACCATGAATCCTCTCAAGAGCATGCATAACCAAGCACCCTCAAAACTAGTCCTCAGAAAACAAGCCATAACTTCCTCAAATGACCTCAAAAACAAAAATGTGATATAACAATGGAAATATCATGACCTCAAGGTCATCACAAAACTCAAACCATGCCACAAATCTAGCTGTAGCACCTCCAAAACACCTCTGCAACCAAACTGCTCCAAATGCCAAAAATTGCCTAAAACCAATCTTCCAAAATAGGGCACACTTGACCTCCTAAGAGCTCAACCATGATCTGAAACCATCATGTACATGAATAAAAACTCCCATAATTCCATAAATTCTAAATTATTCATCAGGTTCAATGGACAACTTGAGCACAAACTAAACTTTTCTAGAAACTTACATTTTTAAGTGGGACCCACACACAACCAAAACCTCTAAATCACACCTAGAGAAATATGGAGGAGTCCTATACAACATTACAACATAAAATTTGAGAAAACAATCAATTTTCGGTCACTTTGAGAAAGATCTCTCAAGTCACTACAAATCTAGAGTTTTAAGAGGATTTAAAACTCATTTACCTTCTTAACGATTGCTCATGAAAACATGACGATAAAAAGACCTCATTCCACTTTTAAAATATTCATGATAGACATATTAAAATATCCCAAGAGCTTGGGTCCCCATGAAAATCACACACTCTCCAACAAACATCAGAAATTCAAATTTTAGCTCAAATTCTCACCTTTAGGAACTCGGTTTTAGTAAAATGCAATTTCTTGCTTCAACATGCAAAAAAGGAGTTGAAACTTAGACACCACCTCAATATCAACCTGCTACACCTTATAAAATTCTCACTTTTTCATCACCATGCTTGAAATAGTCCAACTCACTTCACTAGGGCATGATTTCTCAAGGATTAGGATTAGTATAGACCTGCAAGAACCATGAATTATCCTCATATATGCACTTTGAGACACTTTTGAGTGTCCCTAAACCTCACCCACATGCTTCTTATTCTCTCACCATGTTTACACAGCTCATACACACATGTAATTCATCATACCATACTATACTTGTTGACTAGGCTTCACAAACAAACACCTTGAACAAGCTTGTTTCACTAAATTTGACTTCCTCATCACCTAGGCACCTTTGACAACCTGTAATGACCTATATCACACTCAATTACATCAAAAAAATATCACCAATTCACTTCAACACCTCTACAAGACATCAAACTGACTCAAGAACCCATAAACCACCATGGAAGACCAACAATACTCGCCAAGAAACTCAACTTGACTTGACACTACCAATCAACCTTCATGATCCATAACTCTTTTTACAACAATAAAATAAACGATAACACTTGAAAACATCATACGATGACATCAATGACAACGCATTCCAAAACTTCCTCTTCTCTTAGAAGTATCTAAAAAGGAAGGTATTGAAGTAGTTAAGTTCTTCGTAGGTTTCTCCATCCTCTTCTTTTACAAGTTTTAAAAGGGGTAATTTAGTTCCTCTCCTTGTATTTGGTGTTGGGTTGCACCCAATACTCTAGTTTATCCTTTGGCACAATTGAGAACTCATCACCCCCAATCCTATGACATCTTAGCAATAATTTCAAATCTCCAAAGTACAACAAGAATGGGATCTTTTACTTATGTATAAAAAAATCATATATTTATTCCATGTTTTTCACATCATTTTCTTACTTTATGCAAGTTAAAAGTTATAAGAATTATCTATGTTTAGTTGATTCGGTTTCTACCATAGAGATTTTGGAACCCTAATTTCTTGCAATATTTATTCTTGTGTCCTACATTAGGACTAAAATTATTTATTATTTATATTATTTCAAACATGTGTGGCATAATGAAGGAATTTTACGTGCAAGGAGGACAAAAAGGAAGTAAGCACGATGACTAGATATGAGTGCACGAAGATAAATAAATGCATACAAAAAGAAGGAATAAGGCCGCCGCATGAGAGAAATGGGAGAACCTATCGGGGAAGTTTTGAAGAGATAGTGTTGAAGAGACAAAAAGTATTCAATTATTTAACATGAAACAACAAAAAATTGGACAAGGACATACAAGAGTGGGAGATGTCGGATGTAGATAGAGCTAGAAATAGAATGTCAATTAGGTTACTTGTATGGAAGCGGTGAAAAATAGTTAAAGAATACTGAGGATATTTGTGTAGGGATAACTCATGAGGTGGATAAATCAAGGATATGGCTAATTATAGCCAAGGAACTATTAGACATACCCACCATGTAGGATTCAACAATGGTAGCATGTGGGATAACCATCGCCTAATGTAATAGTTTACTAGTAGTTAGGACTTGAAGGCTAAGAATATCTCTTGAAAGACTAGTTAAGGGAAATTCCCCACTAGTATTTATACCCAATGAAAGGTCCATTGTAAGGGAGTCAAGTTGTGATAATTCGTGGTCATTATGAGTCATATTTTGTGTCTTTGCCGCAGGGTTCATTTTAAGACACCTCTAGAAAATTGGAGGTGGAAAATACCTGGCAAATATCCCTAGAACTGGTTTCAGTGAAAGGTGAATTTACCAATTTTTCAGAACTGAATTTTCACCTATTTTTTTAGCCAAAGAGACTGTAGATTTGCAGACACTGACACCTCATTGATGAGCATCAACAAGGCTTGTTGATGTGTGTCAACAAGCCTCATTAACACCTTGTTGATGCGCATCAACAAGCCTCGCCTGACGCTTGCCTTGTTGACACGCGTCAATAAGACTCGTTGAGGTGCATCAACAAAGTAGGTTGACGTGCATCAACAAGATTTGTTGACCCTGGTTTTATCCTATAAATACCCTCCCGCTGGTCATTTTCACGTTTACACTTTTTGGTTGTCAAATTTTCTTGTATACAGGAATCCATTATCCAGGTCAGGTACAATCAAGCTCAAGGAAAACTACAATGGTGACTACAAGTGCATCCCAAGCTCAAGACAAAAAATCAAGAGGAAAATCCAATCAACCCACAAGCCCTATCCATGGGAAAGATACTCTACAGGAATCCTTTGTGCCCCCACATCCAGACTATTTTACAAATGACTTCGAATACAAGGATTTGATTGATGCATGTGATTTTTGTGGGCTCGTTAAGATTCCCCATTTCAAAACAGACCAAGATATTTTGAACTACCTTCTCTCCTCTTACAATACAGAGGACGACCTATTTAATGTTACTATGGACGATGGCCAATTGTTTCAATTCGGTATTGACCCAGCTGATATTCATCGGTTTACAGGCCTCCCATTCAGAAATTTACCCTTTGTTATAATGAAGGCAACACTCGTCGAAGACGATAAGAAATATCTCGAATCGACTTTCGGTTTCCATGTTGATTGTAAGTGTAAACTATTTTCATTCATCATTTTTATTCAGTTTTTGATTTTGATACAATTTAAATTTATATTAATTCCAATTTTTTTGCATTTGCAACTCATGTCAATAAATCTAGACATGGTGTGGATACACAAGAAATTGCACACCACTTTCTTATGCAATGATTTCCTTTTTCAATCCAGAATAGTTTTGCAGGGTCGGAAAACAGATATACCAAACTGGGCCATTGCATACATTGTTGTAACTATCACAAAACAAAAATTTGATTGGTGCACCTTTTTATCAAAAAAATAAGAACTGACATTACAAATGCAAATCTTTCGAAAAAACTGTCATTTACTCCACAAACTATCTCCTTGGCCTTTATTATGAGGCTCTTTTAAATTTAAAAGACAAACCAATTCCCACTTGCACTGGATGAGGCATTGATGAATTTGTCAATTCCATTTGAAGAACAACGGTATAAACTATAAAGTTTGTATTTTGACATTACACTTGTGCACAAGTATTAACTATTTACTGTTTACAGAGAAGATTTATGGAGGCCCTTCCCAAAAAAGGCGACATCAAGAGGAAGAGGCCAACAACACGCTGAGGCATCGGGAGATTCACAATCTGAAATGGAAGCTCACTCATCTCCGAACCCCAACCATTTGAATTCATTAAACACCAGAGAAGTAATACCCTTACATGTATTATTTACAAATTCCAAATTTGTATTTTCATTTTCCCATTTAAATTTTACCCTATTGAATTGACATACAATCATATGTTGATGACATTACAGGGACTTTGGACCATATGCGTGTTTCTCAAAGTCAACCATCTTCCCCAACTCACTCATTTCATCGCATGCATTTGTGTCTTCTCAACAACCACCTCAGCAATCCCAACAACAGACAGCTCAAAAACCACCAATTACTACTCCAACACGAGCCACCTCAAGCACCGTGACAAGCTACCCCTCAACAAAAAGGTACAAGTTTTGAATAGTACTTCATTTAATTTCATAGTTTTTGCATTGTTTTCTAGTTTTTCATATGTTTTTTCTTGAAATTTTCAGCACATTGCAGTCCTCCTTCTATACAAACAACGGCACCACCCCCTCCTCCACCAATAATATTCAAAATGCCAACCAGAGGATTAGGAAAAAGAACATTGGTAAATGCATGCCAATTGCTCCGGCCCCTAGTGGGACACTAAACATTGCCTCCTCGTTTTGAATTCCAACCCTCTCACTTGGTGGCTTGCCCAGCGCAACGGGCATATTGGTTTTAAATAATATAAATTTAGATGAAGATTACTTGGGAATTGATAGCAATGACCCAACTGGATTTTTCAATACATGTGAGATGATTCAAGGCCAGCAGGTATACTTCTATTTCAACATAATTTACCATATTGAATTACATTTCACTTTAGATTTATTTTTTGAATCTTGATTTATTTTATCACAAACAAGATTAGGCCACCCAAAGGCAGAAACAAGTAGCAGTTGATCAACCCAAAATCCCCATACCTCTCCAGTGAGATCATCTTCATCAGATACAGATGGTGAACAGTTGTTACCTTTTCCTTTAGAGAACTTAATTGGTTATGATTTTTCTACCTCATATCAGTCATCTCATAGAATGGGAGAGAAGGGATAAAGTACTTATCAATGAGATAATAAGTCATTATGAAAATTATTAGCAAAGGGATAGTTTATATCTGCATGATCCGTAATCAACTTGCGAAGATGGATTCGTTACTTACCGAAGTAAGAAGTGGGAATGTCACACATAACAACAACTATAAAGATGACATTTTGGATAAGACATTAAATAAATTGGAAAATATTAACATATTTTAACAAATGGTCTAAGGGGATGCAGTAGCATTGCAAATGCCGAGAGAGATAGAGTGGTCGTAAGTATTATTACTTTCAAACAATATTTTTGTTAATTTAATTTTTTCTTATTTTAGTAATATGTTGAATTGACATCACTTTTTTTTGCAGCTGAAATATGAAAATTTGAAGAGTTAAGCAAAGGTTTTCCAAGTTCACTTGGAAACCGCAAATAAAAGTTTATCCGCAATGAAGAATTTAAAGGAAAATATTGTTTTGGTTAACAAACGAAATAATACACTGAAGCGGATAATTAAAGAGCATGGATTCGACCCTAAGATTTTATTCAAAACTAAGGCAGCTGCTGATCCAAATTTACTGTCCCATGGAGATGCAACAAAGTAAGAAGAAATAATTTTTTAAAATATAGACAATCTTTGTTGAAGATCTCATAAGTTACGGGATTATTTCGCCATTGGGGAAAGGGAAGTGCAGTGGAGAAGCCATTGGGGAAAGGAGTATAAGAGTGGAAAGGGGTACAAAAAATTGAGGGTTGAAAATTTTCATTATTGAGTGTGGAAACTTGAAAAATTGAATCTATATTTGAAAATTTGAAACATTGAATGTTATGGTCATGGAATTTGAATTTTATTATCTAGATTTGAAAGTTGAAACTTGAATTTGATAGCCTTTGAAAATTTTAAATACTATATAATCTTTAATTTTATAACTTCTTATATATTATGTATAGAATTTCTAGATTGTATATGGCGTTTATGTTTCTTCTCTACTTGTAATGATGATTGCATTAGATGTGGATGATGACATTACAATAGAATCAGTCTCATAGATATGGATTATCATGAATTGTATGTGGACGTAGATTTAGCTTCAAGCACGATCATGGAATCTGGTTGATGATAATGGATAATTGTTTTAAGAAAATTTGGAATGTTGTACGATAGAGACATTTAAACGTTCTCAAATTCTTCTTCTCTATACTTGTAATGATATGATCATGATGACATTAGAATGGATATAGATGATGATGAATGATGATAATGGATAATTGTTTTTTAAAAAATGGAATGTGTTAGGACAGAGACGTTTATGCACATTTAAAATAGATAAATAATTGTTTTAATAATAATTGGAGTGTCAGGATTATGATATGATAATGATATGATATATATGGATGATGATGAATTTTATGTGGACATAGATTTAGCTTCAAGCATGATCGTGGATGATGAATTGTATAATGGATCGTGGATTATGAATTGTATAATATGGAAAAATCTTCCTCTGTGTAAAATTTGATTGTGTGATTTTATCCCACAAAGTTTAAAAATATATCAAAGCATTTTGCAAATATAAAAAATAAATTAAACATAATTGTAAAAAATCAAGAAAGGTCATATGATAGGGTTTAAGTTACCTCTAGTGTTTTAGATGGCTGTGAAATCATCACTCGTAATGTGCTAGATCTTTGTTTTAAGAAAACTCAACACGAGAAATGGATTAGTAGATAGATGGGTGAGTTTCCTGACATTGTCAGTCCCAGAAGTACCAGCTTCCTTGGATGGATGTCAACCCATGTTTTCAAAAAAATTAAAAAAATTGTATTTAAATAAATGTAAATATATATACCTGTAACATCTTTAATGATAACAAGAGCTGAAACAAAATTTAAGGTGACAAACAATAAAAGTAAGGTGAAGGAGATACCTATTTAAAGTTGAAACAATCCATTATCAATAGCTTCTTCAAACTCGATGTTCTCTTTTGTAGAGTGTGATGATGTGCCAATTCCACTCTCAATGTTGGGAACAATTGTACTTGTAGCTGTATTATTCACACCTCTTCTTTCGCAAAGGGAATTCTAATGTGTAATTTCTCTATCGAAAGGAAAGGTTTCCATGGAGTAGTGAGATACATAACACCTCATGCAAATTTCCATATTTTTATCCAACTTGTTTCTCAATTTTGATTTTATAAATGATAATGCACTGAAAACCCTTTCGTCCTCCACAGACCCCAAAATCATTGTTTGGCATAACTCATATAATCTAAAATATTCACTGATATCTTCTTGTAAGATAGAACTTTGATAGATTCCTCACCACAACCTTGTAATAACACCACTTTCAGAAGGTTCGTCTAAATTTTTATATTGGTTCCTCATTGTTGTTGCAAAATTTGTTGATTGAAACTTTAATAAATCAACATTCAGTATACCTTTGATTTCCATACCCTTGAACTCTAAAGTCTTTGTGAAATGTTCCATTATTGTACCCATGGATTTATGGAAATGCTTTCTTACAAAGTCAACATGACCACCTTCAGTATTCCAAAAATTAGGATTCATCACACCCATTGCTTCAAGAATTTTATCTTTGGAGAAACATTCTCTAATTTTTGATGATAAGGATTCAATTTTTAAAGCTTTATTCTTATTTCAACTATAACAGAATCAAAGAGATTACATGTCATGGGAACATCTTCTTGTTCTCGATCTGTAATATCTTGACGTTTTTGTAAAATGTGCAGTGGTATGTCCCTCCCATTAACATTGATGCAGAGGTGATCGTGGATATTAAATCTCAAATAGTTACTGGGATTTTTAAGATCTAATAAAGCTTTCCAATTCTTGAAAATAGGTGTATCAAAACTATCTTGGGAACAATACAAGATATCAAGACTTTGACATACCATTTTTCTCATCCATATAAAATCCACAATATAGATTAATCTCCCCTATGCATGCTTCATCAGTGTATTGATCTCCTGCAACATTGGAAGAATACCAACCAATGTAAGCAATGTCTCCAAATTAGTTAAATGGAACAACAAGTCCCTCACCCTATCAACTTCATGACGATATTTGTGCATGAAACCAACCAACGAAGGATACTCCTCACGAAATCTGCATGCAGGTTCATACAAAGAAATCTATCTAGTCTCAACATCTTTCGAATTTTTTTCCATATGTAATTCCAATTACAAATTTCTGGAACTCAAGAAATCACTTTGGGCTGCTTTCCACATAGGCATGAAGTACTCTTATAAGGTCTTGTAATTTAGCACCATTTTCGTAGTTACTTACCATTTTATATGCTAAATTCATTCTATGAGCCATACAGTGAATTGGTAGCATATATGGGGCCACTATTGTTTTTAATCTAACACACAACCCTGTTCGGTGACCCTGCATGACAGATGCACCATCTGCTCCCATACATACCAACTTTATAACAATTTCATAATCAGTCATTCTAGCAATATCTTTCAAATGAGAAACAACTATTTTATGTAGGTTTTTGGCATTACATTTTTCAACCATTTTCATAACACCCAAAGATAAGGTGTCCTTATATGATTTTCTAAAGCATAGACATGGATACATACCCATGCGTTGTTGTTATTTGTTGTCACTTCATCAATCAAAGAGAGATAAACTTTGATTTTTTACATTCTCTTTCAAACCTTCCTTCTCTATCATCGAAAGGCATTTTTACTTTTCCCATCCACTACTTTGGACCAATGAGACTGAGGTACGTTTGACATTCCATTATATTGATACAAAACTTTGAAATCGAGGAAATCTGAAATCGTTCTTCCTTTCTTTAGTATGTGAAATAAAGTAGAGAATTGTATGAGTTTTGCATGTAGATTTGTTTAATTCATCTTACCAATTTGTGATGTGATTATTCTTCCCTTTTCCACGAGATGTCTGCATTTTTCTACTCTGCTTCATAATCTACTACGTATTTAATGTGCTTGCATTCTTTTCGTTTTCCACCTGTGTGTTTTGATTTTCGGCCATCCTCCCTCATTACTGCTTAAATATTGTTTTCCATAATGTTTTTCTATAGTTTCCAACTTCATTTGCAATTTTTGCTACTTTCCCAATTTCCACGTACATATTGTACATGTACATTCAGATGGGATCTCTTCTGAATTAGATGATTGTACATGTTCGATAAATGGAAATTTGGCTACCCAATCAAACTTGTATGTCCTGCCAATGGTCCACATATTCTTGTTCGTTTTCAATGTTTTACTTTTTTGAGTAGAATTTTGAGCAATATCACAATCACATGGTTTCCTCTTTCGTGAAATGGAATTTGAATTTGATTTTTGTGTTCAATTTTTTTGAGTATTTGTATGTGTCATATCTTGATGCACTTCTGGTTTCTCCCTAATAGGAAGAATATCTTCAAGATCTGGCATATTATCGTAGGTTTCATTTGTTTGATACTATGCAGAATGCATGTCCACCTCAATATTACCTTCCACACAGTCAGTATTCTGATTCTTTCTAGTGGTAGCTATATGGTTGGTAGTTTCAATATCTGTATCAGCAGAGTTTCCAAAATACTTGAACAGGACTTCTGATATTTCTTAGTTACTTTTAGGGTCTTCGCATTCTGAGGACTAACACCTTCCATTATTCTTAATAGAGTCCTACGTCAAAGAAAATAACCAAGTAAAGGCCAAAGTCAAAATTCTTGTTGCGCGTCAACTATCGTAATCCCTTTTGTGTGTCAACAAATAACCCCCTTGTTGCACGTTAATGATCCTCGTCACGCATAAACAACGTGTCAACTTTTCTCATCACGCATCAACAAGGCATCAATTGTCTCTGTCGTGTGTCAACTCTATCCCTGTCGCGCGTCAACAAGGCATCAACTGTCCTTGTCATGCATCTGCAATACCTCCTTGTCGCATGTCTACAATACCTCTTTGTCATGTGTCAACTATATCCCTGTCGCACATCAACAACTAACCCCCTTGTCATGCGTCACGTAATACCTCCTTATCGCACGTCAACTACTAACAGGCTAATAGCAATCTCTGGTGCTTAAGAGTATGCAAGTTCACGGTATTGGTAATTTGGTAAGCTACTTGTGGTAGTACCATAGTATACTACCCGGTGAATCACCTAGGTTTTTATAGGAGATGTTTTCAAATGTAGGCGAAGCCGACCCCAAAAAATATATATATTGTAAATTTTAGGCGAACATGACATCGACCCGCTCCGAAAAAATTTACTTTTCAAATTTTCCTAAAATGAAAATTTCTCCATATTAAGAATATTCACCACTAAAATTATCCCTGGTATGTCGGTAGTTTGAGTCTTATGTAACTATGTAATGATTAATCAATATAATAACATAACATGTTCCCGGAGCAATAGTGTTTTTGTGCATTAATATGCTAAGATGTTTCTTTAATTATTTGTGTTGTGTATTAATTGTTATCTCCACTTCACTATGGTGACCTTAATGGAACCCAAATTATTCCGCGCTTTGGATGAGCTCACAAAATTTCTCACTCGACATGAAATTAACATAAGTGAGGAAAAAGGGATAACTACAAATACAATATTTTGGTTATGTTATGGGGACATCATAACTATGAAAATATTAAGTGCACGAAAATTTTTCAAGTTCACGCAGGAGCATATTAAGGCTTAGTAGTAGACTATAGTAAGACTCCTTCACATAGGAACATCCAACTCATAAGGATTTATGTGTTCATTTATAACTAACTATGTTATATGAATTGAAACTAACACCTAATAGTTCCAAAGCAAATATAATCAAACATGAACCATTAAGATAAGAGCTTATAAAAACTAACTTCTTCAATTGCATGAATCTTGAATGAATCAAACTAATATGCTAAGCCATTTCTACTCTTTAGATTGCTAAATCAACATGAACTTAGATATATCATTTAGCAATCAAAGTTGTTTGTTGTTTTATCTCAAGAATTGAGAATGGAATCTCACCAAAGGATGGCTACAAGGCCATTTTGAATCTTCCCATATTACTCAACTTTGAGTGAATGGATGCAAGATGAAGAGGATAATCCAAACTAATGGAGAATGCTCAAGATCAAAATGGCTATAGTTTAGACTAATACATATGAGGTATAAGAAGAAAGGTAAGGAGGAGGATTTCTTATATAGCTTGCCAGTGCAGGTAAGGCTAACAAATTGATGAATGTGGGATAAACCCCAAAGAGGAAATATAAAGGCCATGTATGTTTAATAAAGTATGCGCACTTTGTGGGAATTGAAAGAGGGTTTAATTAATCTAAGGTGATTAATTAGTAGTGGGGGTAACCTTAAAAATATTATTAGAGTTAAATTAGCGTGATTTGGGGATTTAACAGAGGAAATTGATCCTATAAATGGTGATTTATTGATCTAGATTAGCGTTCAGTAATTAATTAATAATAATTAATTAACCCAAGTAGAAGCGGACGTTAATTAACGAAAGGTCGTTAATCGGCATCCGAATGATAGGAAGGTTAATTAATTAGTGAAATGTAATTAATTAATGGGAATTCATTGATTTAGAGTAACGCGCATAATTAATTAATAATAATTAATTATCCTAGGTAGAAACTAATGTTAATTAACATAAGATCGTTAATTAACATCCTGAGTGATATGAAGGTTAATTAATTAGTGAAATGTAATTAATTAACGGGAATAGAGGAAAGATGGTGGTTTATTGACGAAGTTTTGTCAATTAATGAGAAAAGGGATAATTAGTGCAATTTAAGTATTAAAACTACGTAAGCGGATTTTAGGTGTCTACATTTGCCCCTCTTTGGGGTGGAGTAAGTGACGCCACTTCAAAGATAGTAGACAAGTACAAAAAGAAGAGTGAAGGATGCCCCCTCGAGTGTTGATGGGTGATGAAAGAGGTCAATCAACGATCGAAAAGATGAAGGAAATGGATAGAAGAATAAGGAGGGGAAGGGGGATAACAAGTGATCCCTATTGCCCCAAGTGAGTGGGAAGAATAGTGTTGATAGAAGAGAATGATATGGAAGAAAAATGAAGATAAAGGGAATGGGAATAAAATTGATCTAAGCGATGTAAAAACAACTTTGTGTCATCATATTGCAAGTGATCTATGTCATCAATCCTTATTAAAATATATGCATACAACAAAAGTGTATAATGACATGAAAATCCATAATACAAACATTTGTTCATTGTGAAAACACTAACTCAATGCAACATATAGAAATGCAATGTAATACGTGAAAGTAAACAAGCCAACCTAACAGGGAAACAAGTATAAACACACATACTCAAACAAACAACATTCAAGACAATTGTACAAATGCTTTTATCATCAAGATTTGATTTTGACCTATGTGAATTAACAAGGGTTAAAAATGGCACCCTGAGCATGGATACATGTGAGGTGAATAAGCGAAGGACGTAAAATTCCAATGGAAAATCAATCGTGTTCTAGAAACTGCCCCCAAGCAACACATTCATGCAAAGGAAGATAAATATAGCGGGCAAACAAACTTTTGTTGATGGAGGGTAGATCCACGCGAGTCGCGCATAAGAACAAAGCGAGATTCAAAGAAAGATGTTTTGTAGGAAAATTTTTGATGTTTGAGTATAATACATTTGACACAGCTTTGTGTGTGTACATGCTTGTTATAATTTTTTGAATTTTACAATTTTTTTGGATTTTCACCTTTTTTATTTTTGGGTTTTTCTACAAATTTTTAGGATTTTGGTTTTTTTACAAATTTTTAGGATTTTGATTTTTAAAATAATTTTTAGGGTATTTTGTAAGTTTTCCAAAGCTATGTACAAGAAAAATGAAGATGCAAATATGCCCCCAGTGAGAGTTGAGAATGTACAAGGGCAAAACGCCACACGTATGTGCAAGAAAGTGAAGATGTGAGGATGCCCCGAGTTTTAGATGGGAATGTACAAAGGCAAACTCTTCACATATATATAAGAAGAAGATAGGTCAAATCAAGGCCAAGATAGATATGTTCAACATGATGATGAACACAAACCAATGAAGTGCAAGAAGGAGAAAGCGTGCCCCCAAGTGCAAGTTGGCTAAGAAACATATGATAGAAAGAAGGACAAGATTGTTTATTGAAAGAAGGGAAAAATTTTCCCTCAAACATGGTAAAAAGGCAATCTTATACACATGGATGTTTTGAATGAAGTAGAAGAAAAATGAATGTTATGAAAGGACATGGAAAATGTAGCTATAAGACTCGCGATGAAAAAGTGATTAGCCAAAGGCACAAATCATGAGACAAAATAAGGACTAAAGCAAGAGTATGAAGAAGGTATAAAAAACACCTGGTAACATACTAATCATGTTTACTCATCGAGATCCAGTATGTGCATGTGGAAATGAATTACTTCTCGAAGTGAAGATTTGATAGACATCAAGTGAAGACACACTAGCCAATGTGCAGGAATGATTTATTTTGATAGGTGATTTGTGAATGGAGGGTGGAAGGAGAGCCATACATTTATTTGCTGCCAGCCAAGCGTCCATAGCCCCAACAGATATGTATTTGATTCTAGTCACAAAATTTCTCTACTGTCAGCCAAATGTCCATATCACCGATAGAGATACTGGAAATACCCCAAGAAAGAGCTATATTTTCTTTGCTTTTGATTTTTTTGCTTTCTAAAAATTCATTTCATCTCTCTCCATTTATTTTGATAAGGGTTTAATAACCACAGATGGCTTGATGGAAGGATGTGGAAGTGATTGTGATGATGACATTGGCTAGTGTCAATAAATACACCCAAAATTTCTTGGTAACAAGTTTATTAAACATATGATAGAGATAGGATATCTAAGATGTTACTCATTCTTTAATTTACCAAGTTCATGAAAGAATAAGGTCAAATGGATACAATAGAGATAAATTATGCACAAGGAGCGCAAATAGACTAACCAAAAGATCACCAAAGGGATGAAAATGGTGGGAGACTTGCAGAGAGAAATCGAATAAAAGGAAAGAACATCCATGTGTATGCAATACTTGATTACAATATTTGATCTTTGTAGATTTGATTTTTTTGTAATGTTTTCTCATTTTTCTCGTATTTTTGAATATTTTAATTTTTTTATTTCAATAAGGACTTGGGTGGTGTTGGTCGTCGATAGGACTTTACGAAGAGCAAAATCGGGGACAAGAAGTCCCTCCTCTTTAATGGGAGAGGTTCCCTTATTCAGAAACGAACTTATTTACAAATGTACAAAACATGATTTGTTGGTTAAACTTGGATATCATGAAAGTGTTTTCTATGAAGATCATCAATTACAAAAGGACTGAGGAAATGAGAGTACGGGAAAGAGCAGAAAGGCAACATGCAGAATTATAGATATCAGAGTAATTCTTTATGTATGCGAAAGTCACAGTGAATTGAAACAAGATCATTTGTATCGAATAAATAAGATGGAATTTAAAGACACAAAGTTCTGTAAATAACATATGCTTAGAACAAAAAGTTTCTTAACATAACACATATTCATTAATCAAGGACACAAAGTTCCTTCTTGGTTATACAAGATCACCATGCTTGCAAAGTTGAAGAGTATGCAATCGGTAAGACTAACGAACTTGAGACAAATGATCCTCACAAAGAAAATGAATGAAAGCTTATGAATAATAGAGATCAGATAGACAAAGAATGGAAAATTCCTTCTGTATTGATTTCTTTATAATCTATTTACACTTTCAGAAAATATGCCAAGTTCTTCCTCCTTTCAAAATGGCGTGGAAAGGCCATTATATAGCTTACAAGTCAGTTACTCTTTGTAACTACTTCTTTTAACTAAAGATTAGTTAAGGATTGCCAATCGCAATACCTCAACTTATTACAATGAATCCGAGAAAAAGAAATAGAAAAGAAGAGAAGAATAAGGAGAAGAAGACAGGTGGTCGGTCACTGAGAGGGACCCACTGACTTCAGAATTCGCTGCCTGAATCTCTTCAACGCCTCAGCTATATCTCTGCCACGAGGGACTGACGTGTTAGTCGTAGACTGAGTCCAAAATCCCAGACACTTCTCCATCTCTTTATCAAACTTGACATGAGTATGATAATCTTTGTTTGCTTCTTCAATGGCAGATTGAAGAGAGCAAATCTCCTTCATTTTCTCCTTGGAGATGGAACTTTCCTTGAATAAGTTATCTTTGACAAAAGCTCTGAATTGAGCTTTGATTTCTTGCAAGGAAAGGGAAGTACCAGAAGTCTCATCCTGAAGATGACAGTGTATGTCTTTGAAAGCAGAGATAACCAATGTCTTGAAAGCTTCGCCCTTCTGCCAACTGTTCTTCAGTTCTCCCAAAGCCTCCTCCAGGACTCTGATCTTCCACTCCACACTGTAGACCCAGGACTTCGACAGATTATCTTTTGCATCATCAAAGACTTTACTCGCCAACAAAACGTTCTCATCTGCTGTCCCATGAGTCGGAGGTCTACTATGCAACTGCTCCAGAGTTTGAGCTCTTTATCCATGATATTGATAGTGGAGGAGAGCTTCAGTTGTACATTGCTCACCTTTTCGTGGAGTTTGAAAGCTTCATCGATGAAGTTTAATCCAGCAACAAGCATGTCATCCACCAGGGCTTCAATAGCTCTGCCATAGATAGAATACTTGTGCATATCTTTGATACTCTGCACTTCATCTTGGCTTAGAATTACAGGAGGTGGGAGAGTAGTCAATGGAGTAGGGTCCAAAACTTTGTCCTTAGACAAAAGAGACTTGATGAAACCTGTGAGAACTTGGGCCTGTTCTTCCAACCTGTTCGTAGTTTGTTGTCCTTTCTCTACCCTCCCAATGACTCTTTTCGATTTGTTTTCTCGGAGGTTGTGAATTTCACCTTCAGGGGTAGACTCTCCCATTGGGATTCTCGAGAGCTCTAAGTCAGATACCTGCAAGTCCTGCTCTGATTTATCCGTTGAAGGCCTGGCAATCTCCAGGAATTGCTGGCCTTGAGCATCAGACACTATTCTGGAGGTAGTTCTGGCTTTCTTGGCACGAGAAGGAGTGGTGCCCAACAAGGCTGCGACAACATCAAAATTTGACCCTGAACTCCGAGAGGAAAATTTCCTCTTCCTTTTGTCAACCAAAGGTTGCACCCATGCAAAAGAGGAAGAGGAATCAGCAGGAGGAGCAAGGGGACCAAGAGACAGAGAGCTCATGATGCTCAAGGTCTGCGCAGCTGTTGACTCGAGTTGAGAGGTGAGTGGGGCACTTGGGGCAATTGCGGCAGAAGAGTCAACATCACCTGAAAGCTCAGTGCTCTAGATTTCTTTATCTTTATCAGCTGGATCTTCAGGAGCACTTGCAAGAGTTGGTACTTCACTTTCTTCACTTTCACTGAGAACAATGATGTTCTCTGGTCCCATAGGCAACTCTGCCTGCTTTCTTTGAGGATCACTTTCCACAGGCTCCTTCTTAACCTCCTTGAGCTTCTTCTGGTACACTTGAGTGGATGAAGAAGGAGTGGAAGCTGCAGGTCCTTGTATTGATGAGGCAGGAGGGGTCTTCACTGGTGTTTCTGACCTTGGAATAGATGCTTCTCTTCTTGGTGTTGAAGCATCCTTAGAAGAGGATTCTCCTGAATGCCTCCTGAATTCTCGAACCATCCTGTCAAACCAGACCTTAGTCCTGACTAAGACTGGAGCAAGGATCTCAGCCAGATCATCCCTCTCTTTCCTGTTCCAATCCAGGTCCTCCAAAGGAGTGTGCTTAACCACATTTTCATACTCATACGAGTATAGATCAGAGTTGTCATCCTGGAGACCTTCAGGAACTTGGTACAGACCGAGTTCTTGGATCAATTGCAGGGAGAACCTGCCACAATGCCTTCTCCTGGCCTCAAAATCATCTGCACAACACCAGCCCAAAGAGTCTTATATCTGCCCTATGATGGTAGATTATCTTGATGTTCTGTTCAATAAACTTCTTCAAGTCAAAGCAGGTTCTTGGCTTGAAGAAATGAACGGTGATAGGTACCAGGGCTCTCTCTATGTTCTGTGCGTCCAGGGCTGTTTTGCAAGTGTAGTTTCCCAGAGAGATGGGAAAGTGCAAGCCAGAAATCTTCTTGTCCCTGCAGGTTCTGTGTAGTTTGTCTAACTGCCTGCATACTTCGATCAAAGCCATCTTATCATTGCAGAACATGGGAAGCCGCAGAGGGGTGCTCTCATAGCCAGCAAGCCTGATATAAGAAAATTTCCTGAATTGGATGAAATAAGCACCATATTGCGATATCAGGTTCATGGCTTCATCTGAAAACCTTCTAGCAGTATCACCTTCGAGCAGTCTGACCACGTACATGGTGAAAGCATCATTGACCCTTCTGAAATTACGATTGCTGGTCTCCAGGGTGAACTGCGGGCAGTAAGCATATACTGGATCATCTTTGTGAGCGTCGATGTAAGAAAAGCCAAACCATTGCCGTGACGCTGCCAGGGTATACATCAGGTACGAAGTCATATAGAACTTCTTCGTTTGCTGCACATTGGACAGCTGCTCCGTCAAATTCATGCTTATGATTTCCACCCAATTGATATTTTGCGTTCCTTCGCACACCATGCTGATGAGCGGGCACATCCAGAAGTGAAATTCATTGGTAGAGGGCAAACCCATAACCCGAGCCAGCAAGATTATGAAGTCTGACAACTCTTCATTGAAATCTGCTCGGAAGAGGGTTTTGGTCAGACGAGAAGCTCCCTTCCTAGGGTTTTTAAGCCAGGACTTCGCCACTCGTGCCTTATATTTGTCACTGTCTTGGTCGAACAGGGCCTGTGCTTGATCCCGGGAAACGACTATGGCATTATCCATCTCTGGAATCCTCAGAGCAGTGCTAATGGTGGCAGCATCCAATTTGGCGATGAGTTCCCCATGTATATTGGTCAATTCACTCAAACGGGTCGAAGTGAGCTCCGCATGAAAGCACTGGTATCAACACACTGTACTGAGATTGGGAAACCTCCAGCAAAAGCCAAACCACTATCGTGAATCATCTGCGCCATTGGTGTAGGGTTTGCGTCTGCCATTCTTGCCCAAAAATCACCGAAATCAAGATGACGAGCTTCGCTGTCCCCAATATTGCGAACGGCAGACTCAAGTGGAGAAATTTGTTCCTGTCCCTGAAATTTGATCTTCATATTGATAGTCTCAGAGCCGCAACCTAAACTCGGAAAGGAATTACAGAGGGAGGGGATACACGCGCAGGTTTTCAAATTGCAAGGGTTCGAGCAAAAGATAGCATGGAAGTAGTGTGAAAAATGCAAAGGGGAAATGCTCGTTATATAGCCGTTTAGGAGAGAGAAAGGTCATAAATGCGCATTTAATACATACCCACCAATTTGAATAAGCATGATATTCGGGTAGAGCGGGAAAAATAAGCACGAATGACACTTGGTACGCTTGGGACATGTGAGACGCGAATGCGCGAAACACGCGGCTCGGCCGATTCGGGTGAAGCAGGGAGAAGACGCACAAATGCATTTTGGGACATTTGGGACGAAAACGCCGCTGAAAGCACGCTGGTTCGGGTGTTTCAAATTACCAAATTGGAACAAAAGGCCCGTTTGAACTTGGGACATTTGAGACAAAAAGTTCCGAAGTACGCGACTCGGGCGGTTCAGTGAAAATGGAACAACTTGCACTTTTGATTTGGGACATTTGGAACACGAAAGTGCAAAGTACGCGGTTCGGGTGTTTCGGCCGAAAATGGAACAGCTCGCACAATAAGTTTTGGGACACTTGGGACGAAAAGATCGATGGGCCCGAAAATGGAACAACTTCGGGGATTTCGGCCGATCGGGGAACAGAGCGCACTTCGGAACTTGGGACACGCGGGACAAAAATGTCCGACAGGCCCGAAATACATACAAAATGACCCAAAACACAGATTTTCTCAATTTCACGACTTAGGTACTTCAGAGAAAAACACTTAAACTCAAAATTTTGAAATTTTTACTTTCATCAGAGCAGGGAATTTTGAGTGGACAACAAGCTGGCTCCTTCTGGGGATGACTTGGCATAAATTCAAGGAATGAGACAAGGCAAGAACTTAGACAAACTCGGTGAAGGCGGAGATCACACCTTATCCATTGGGCAACGGAGTCAAAAAGCAGACCAATACAGAGGACAACACACCAAAACAGAAAAGGAAAGAAAAACAAAAACACTGTACAGAATATACAAGGGACTCCCTAATCACCTAGGACTTGAACAACTTGAGATATTGCCCACTATAAGGAAGTGGGAGAGAAGAACCATCCATGTAATCAAGATAAAAGGAATTCTCACCAGCAAAGTGTCTGATCTTGAAAGGTCCGAGCCACAGGGAATCAAATTTTCCATGGCTGCCATGAGGTTCATGTCTTTTGTCCCATAACAGCACGGTGTCTCCAACTTGGAAATCTCTGAACCTAGCTTTCTTGTCAAACAGGACCTTTACCTTCTGCTGGTGAACAGATATCCTATCAGCAACCATCAATCTGTCCTCATTCAGTTTGTGCAGGTACATAATTCTCTTGTCCAAAGCATCTCTGAAACTAGTATCTTCAATGACCTTCATTAGGTGCAAGTGGCATGGGTTCCATTGTCCTTTGCAATTGAGCTTCTACTCCATATACCACTTGAAAAGGATACATTCTAATAGCTCTCTTTGGTGTAATCCTGTCTGCCCAAAGAGCATCATAGAGCTTCTTGTGCCAGTTTCGCTGAGACTCATTTACTAATTTTCTTATAATAGTCACCAAATTTTTGTTAGTGGATTCTGCTTGCCCATTTCCCTGAGGGTAGTAATCTGAAGAGTGAGCCAAAGAAATGCCATACCCATAGCAGAAGTCCATTATCTCAGCTGAAGAGAAATTCGAGGCATTATCTGTTACAATCTTGTTAGGTACACCATACCTTACCAAGATGTTCTCTTTGATGAAGCTGCACACCACTTCAGAAGTAGTACTCTTGACTGGAATAGCTTCCACCCATTTGGTGAAATAGTCAGTGGCAGTTAGCACATGAGTGTGACCAGCACTAGAAGCAGGATTAAGTGTACCAATGAAGTCCAAACCCCACTGTTGAAATGGTTCCTCAATCACAACTGGCTTGAGAGGCAAAGAAGCCAATTTAGGTCTTCCCATAAAGGTCTGACAAGCCTCACATTTATCCACCCACTTGGATGCATCTCTCGAACAAGGAAGGCCGGTAGTATCCTCCACAGTATCTTATGAGTCATGTAACCGTTGATGAATAGTGCCCTCCACATGCCTGATCGTGAAAAGCTGAGAGCAACTTTCTCTGCTGTTCCTTGTCCACACACTTCAAAAATCTCCCATCTAAGCCATGCTTGAACAAAGCATTTTCCCATAATACATATCAGATCGACCTCAATTTAATGAGTCCTCTTTTCTTTGATGATCTTCATAGAAAACACTTTCGTGATATCCAAGTTTAACCAACAAATCATGTTTTGTACATTTGTAAATAAGTTCGTTTTTGAATAAGGGAACCTCTCCCATTAAAGAGGAGGGACTTCTTGTCCCCTGACTGTTGCTCTTCGTAAAGTCCTATCTGACGACCAACAGTTTTTGGTGACTCGCATTTTACTCGAGGGAGAAGGACCCTTGGTATTCAAGATTCTCGCCCAGATTTTTGGAGCAGCAGGGTTTTCCTTTTCCTTCAACAAGAAATAGAAGAACTCATTCGACAAGCACTCCACCTGTTCAAGATAGAAGTCCTACGGGTGGTATTCCTTCAGAGCCAGCTAGCCCTAATCTGCGAGCTTTGATTCTTGCTGGTGTTGCAGTTCCTCTCCAAGCCGTTTTTCCAAGAATGGCGGCGCCATTACCATGGGGTCATCGTGTCGGGCCCCTTGCTCTTCCTCAGCCTTTGCATGAGTTACCCAGAGGTAACCGGAAGAACTTTCCTAAGTTCAAAGGCGATGGCAAAGTGCATCCTGATGAACACATCGTAGCCTTCATTGTTGCATGTGGAGTTCTGGGAGTCGAACATGAAGACGTCTCCGTAAGGCTGTTCGTTGAGACGTTACAAGATAATGCTGCTGATTGGTTCTACCACCTTCCGGCTGGCGCTATCATCGACTGGGACACAATGAGAACTCAGTTCGAAAACCATTTCAAGCTGAGCAGAAGATGTGCATGCCTTGCTTGCCCAAATTTCTCAGATAAAGAAAGATTCATCAGAACCCATGAGAGAATTTGTGGCCCGATTCAACAGACTGATCAACAAAATTCCTGTAAATACTCGACCTGTTGATCAAATCCGAAAATGTTTCTTCTTGAATGCCCAATCGTCTGAAGTCAGTTATGCTGAGAAGGGCTAATCTCGCAACATTGGTGGAGGATCAAACTCTTGCTGTTAGTGTCGAGGATGATCTGATCATGTCAGGGAAGTTGAGGAGAGACCCTTCCAAATCTAAGTCTGTTGCTTCCTCCTCCTCCACTCCTGGACCTAATACTGATCCATTAGTTCAGAAGCTTGCGAATGATCTTATTGCTATAAAGAAACAATTGGCTCAGCATGCCCCTTATGCAGATGTTCCAAGGAGGAATTTTCAGCCCAGAAATCGTTTACCTCCTTCTCAAACAAGACTAGCACTTGAAGGACCTCCTGTTAAAGTTCCTGTGAATGCAACCTGTGAGGTTGAAGAGCCAGATGATGATGAGGATAATGAAGCTTGCGAGGAGTATGTGGAGGAATTTGATGATGAGGCAGAGGAACTTGAGGGATCTCAAGTTAATTTCTTTACCACTGAGGGCATTGATGATGGAGATGATTATGATGAAGTGGTAGCAGACATGAATAGTGAATCATTTGCTGTCATGACTCGAGAGCAGACACATCAGAGGGAGAAAGTGACACAGCCTATCAAGAAATCTAAGGAGCAGTCGACAACTATTCCCGTGATTGCAAAAAGAGGATCTCCTATCCCTACTTCATCTACGCCAAAGGTGAGTCCTGTCAATCCTACTAGCAAAGTTCCTTCTTTTTCTCCTAAAGTTGATAAGCCTAGAATTTCAAATGATGATGGTCCGTCTACTTCTGGGTCTTTTGATATAATTGATCATCTGAAAAAGACTAAGGTTCAAATCTCAGAGGCCGAGTATTATCAAACTCATCCCAAAGCTTTTGCCAAAATGATTCAATTTGTTAATTCTCACTCCAAAACCACCTCTAAAGGCCTTTTACCTACTCCTCCTTCTGCACCACAGCCTAGTCTGGTAGCTGCTGTCACCTCGCCTGGTGACAAAATTAAACCATTTTATGTAACACTTCTTATAGCTGGTCATAGGCTCAGTAATTGTGTCATTGACTCAGGAGCCTCAGATAATGTGATGCCTGCTAAAGTAGCTCATGCTTTAGGCCCGACTCTCACACGCACTTATGGATCTTGTTACTCCATGGAGAGTAAAGAAGTGCCCCGGTCGGGAGAATTAAAGATGCACAAGTGGCCTTTGCACGCTTTGCCTTGCTCGAAAAGAAAGTGTTGGCTACCATCTTAGTAGCAGATATCCCTCCTTCATACGGGATGTGCTAAGTAGGAACTTCGCAAAGATGTGGGTGGGGAAATCCAAATGGACTGGTCGCATGCACTCATACTGTTAATGGACAAATGAAGAAGTTGATGCTCGAGAAGCAACTGAGTATATCATGCAAAAATGGATGATCCTAAAGCACAAATACTATGAGGATATGGGTCATGGAAATTACATGATTATGTCCCCCGATGAAATCCAACTTCCCAGAGTGTCATCTAAAAATCCTAATGGTGTTTGGATTTTAGAGTTTGATGGAAGTTGTCTCACTCGGTGGTTCTCGAGCTGGTGTCCTGCTTTGGTGTCACTGAAGGTAGCCTTCATCCTTTTTCATTTAAATTGTAGTTCGAAAACACTAATAATACAAAGAGTATGAGGCTATCATTCTTGACCGCAAGTGGCCAAAGAACAAGGTGTAAAGAACCTTCTCGCACGTGGTGATGCGAATTAATTGTAAAGAGTCGAAACATTTTTCAAGTGAAAAATGGGAGGCTGAAACATTACCGGAATCAGGTTTGGGATTCCATTGAATTCCTTGATGCTTTCTCCATTGAGGCAATACCTAGGGAGAAGAACAAGCAGGCTGATTCGCTAGCAGTCTCAGGGTCACTACTGATTCCTCATCCTGACTTCTCTCAGGATAAGTTCACCATTGAGATGGTCCATCGGCCTAGTGTACCTGACAATACCAATAACTGGCAAGTTTTCAATGATGATCAACATTTGCTTTCCTTCCTGGAACTCAAGGGTAATTTCGAACAACTGTATTTTGAGGGAAGTGACAACCTACCTCGTGAGAGTGTGCCCTTTGACCAAGCAGTCGCCCAAGGGGAAGAAACAGATCAAGATGGATGCCTCAATCTCAAAGGAAACAAGATTCCTAAAGGGTTGGTGAGTTTGGAGGAACTATTCGATAAACATGACAGGTATGTGAAATCTAGAGCTTCTACTGGACCTCAACAATCAGCTGAGTATGATAAGATTGATATTGGGAGTTCTACTGACCCTAAGCTCGTGAACATTGGCAAATGTTGCACAGCAGATGAGAGGAAGAAAGAAATTGCTCTTTTAAAGAGGTATAAGGATGTTCTCGCTTACTCTTATGAAGATTTGAAAGCTTTCAAACCAAAAGATATGCAGCACTCTATTCCTCTTAAGCCTGGAATTAAGCCTTTCAAGCAGAAACAGAGGCAATACAACCCCAAAATAGCTGACACCATCTTTCAGGAGATACAGAAGTTGTTGAAGGCTAAAATTATTTTTCCCATTCACCATTCAACATGGATTGCAAATATTGTGCCTGTTAGGAAGAAAAATGGTGAGATCCGCATCTGTGTTGATTAAAAGGGAACTCGAATCAAGCCTCGAAAGATAATTATCCTTTGCCTATGATGGATCAAGTATTGCAAGCAGTAACAGGATCTGAAATGTTATCTATGCTTGATGGATTTTCTGGATATAATCAGGTAGAGGTTGATACTGTAGATCAACACAAAACAACTTTCACTACTCCTTGGGGCACCTTTGCCTACAAGAGAATGCCTTTTGGGCTTATTAATGCTGGTGCCACTTTCCAGAGAGCTATGGATCTGGCTTTTGGAAGCTTAAAAGGGAAGTGTATTGTCATATATCTTGATGACCTGACAGTGTTTTCCAAGATAAGAGTGGATCATTTTGATCACCAGAGACATTCTCTTTGAGATGCAGAGAGCATGGGATCTCTCTGAACCCTAAAAAATATGTCTTTTGTGTCACTGAGGGAAAGTTATTAGGGCACATCGTTTCCAAGGATGGTATTAAGATTGATCCTGAACGAGTTCAAGCCATCCAGAAATTCCTCTCCCAACCAAGAAAAGGGGCATGCACTCCTTCTTGGTAAGATCAATTTTTGAGAAGATTCATCCCTGATTTTGCAGAGTTAACTTTGAATATTTCTCCAGATGATGAAAGGAAGCAAACATTTGGTTGGTCTTCCGAAGGAAAGGAATCCTTTGAAGGTATCAAGAGAGCTATCGCTAAAACTCCTGTTTAGCTCTGTCCGATTTCAAAGCAAAGATTTCATCATCTATTGCTATGCTACGAGATAATACCTTGTCAGTCTTTGTGTTAACTCAAGAAGACTCTAATGAGCATGAGCTACCAATCGTGTTCATGAGCTATATTCGAAAGATCACGTGTTGAAATACACCATGATGGAGAAACATGCTTTTGCGGTGGTTAAAGGCTGTCACAAGCAGGTTTCGCTTTTACATCCTCAACTCTCATTCCATGGTATTGGTCCCGGATACAAATGTTAAGTCAATCCTCACACAACAAGAATTTGGATCCAAGAGAGGGAACTGGGTTGCTAAGGTCCAAGAGTATGACATTGACATTAAGCCGACCAAACCGGTTCATGGAAAAGGTCTTTGTGAGCTCATTCATTGTCAAGGAGCTAAGCATGCATTATTGGAGAACAAAGTTGGCCTTCCTACCATTCTGTTCCTTAGTTCAGTTGACGAATGGTATGCTGACATCGCCCATTTTCTCACCTATGGGGAATGCCCCTCTCATTTAAGCGCCAAAGAAAAGAGTAACCGACTTGTAAGCTATATAATGGCCTTTCCACGCCATTTGAAATGAGGAAGAACTTGGCATATTTTCTCGTAAGTGTAAATAGATTATAAATAAATCAATACGAAGGACTTTTCCATTCTTTTTCTATCTGATCTCTGTTATTCCTAAGCTTTCATTTATTTTCTTTGTGAAGATCATTTGTCTCAAGTTCGTTAGTCTTACCGATTGCATACTCTTCAACTTTGCAAGCACGGTGATCTTGTATAACCAAGAAGGAACTTTGTGTCCTTGATTAATGAATCTGTGTTATGTTAAGAAACTTTGTGTTCTAAGCAGATGTTATTTACAGAACTTTGTGTCTTTAAATTCCATCTTATTTATTCGATACAAATGATCTTGTTTCAATTCACTGTGACTTTCGCATACATAAAGAATTACTCTGATATCTATAATTCTGCATGTTGCCTTTCTGCTCTTTCCCGTACTCTCATTTCCTCAGTCCTTTTGTAATTGATGATCTTCATAGAAAACACTTTCGTGATATCCAAGTTTAACCAACAAATCATGTTTTGTACATTTGTAAATAAGTTCGTTTCTGAATAAGGGAACCTCTCCCATTAAAGAGGAGGGACTTCTTGTCCCCTGACTGTTGCTCTTCGTAAAGTCCTATCTGACGACCAACGGTGGAAACAAATGTATATGATGCATTGTATGAAATATTTTTTTATGAACTTCATGTACACTTGCATGCTTGGTTAGTAGCTTATTGTTTGCAGAAGAATTTAAACAAGGGAAGAAATCACCCCTTGACTCTAGAGTGAATAAGAATACTTTCTCGACAAGACACTACTTAGACATCGGTGGTGGATTATTGGTGGAAAGTTACACTTCATACCTATATTATTGAATACTCAATATGTAAATTTTCATGAATAGACGAAGCTTAGTTCAACTTCTTCTTAGAGCCACATGGAACATACTTAAAAAAATTTCCTTTGGAAATTAAGGAACTAATAGTAGATATGGCAATTGAGAATTTCCCCATGGATGGATAAACAATCCACATGCATGAGTGATGCATAAGTGTAGGAAGGACAAGAGAAAATCAAAACCATGGAATCCCCAAATGAACAAAGTTTGAGAAGGATGTGGTATGAAGAAAAAGGTGCAAAAAAATAAAGAAGAGACAGTTGTTTTGTCAAAGAGAACTCGACTTAGGAACTACTGAGAGAAGACCAACAACATTAGTTAAGGAAGGGAGAAGGGAATGAGGATTAAGATATTCATGAAGAAGAGATAACACATCATGAGGAAACACAAACTCTAGAGGATGAAGAAGGATACTATATTACACATGACATCATAATGTAGCCTATCACACCTCATGCAACTAGATCATCCCATATGGAAGATCAAGTGTTTATTTAAACTAACAATGATAAGAAATAAAATAAAGTTAAGGAAAAAGAACCTTTGGATAGTAGATTTTCTTATGTACTTTAATCACTGAAATGACATAGAAATGGATATAACTCAATCCCAATCTCCCAAAATCACAATGATTTAGAATGATGAATGCTAGTTTATAAATATAGACACCGAGATGGTGTATAGGAAAACACATCTCGCACTACAAACTACACGGAACTAATATGTCAAGTTCTAGTGGAAACATCAGGGAACCTATGAAAACATATCCGCAAGGAAGAGTTTTGGCTAATACATAATAGGTTCTAAAGCACCTAATATATTTTATGAAATGTATCTACACTTACCATAATATCATGGTGTTGAGAACATTGCAAAGAATTTCACAAGTGGGAAATCATTTATAACACAAAAGGCGTAACTTCGTTAAAACAAAAAACAAGTTAGTTCGCCACGACACTACTTGATCGTATAGTAAGCATGATCTGTCATAAGTTGTGGTAGATCATTGTTGGAGTCTAGTCCTCAACCATATACATATAACATTACCTAACTCATTATGCACAATTCTTCCTTACCTCCACACTCACATATTATGCCTAGTTAGACTAAGACATGCTCACCCAAAGAGCGGGAAGTTTTTAGGTTGCATCATAGGTTAGTGAAGATGAAATGACTTTAATAAATGGTTAATCTAACATTTAATTTAGTACTATGTTAATATAAAACCATGCACATTCCACATATTTTGTTCATTTCCATATTCTTACCCTTTTCTTCTTATTATGCTTCCGATGTCTCCCATGCATCTCCATTGTTTCTCTAGTGCGCATGATCCTTCTTCCTCCATTGTGCAGACACTTCTCTCACGCTCCTCTAGTTTTGTCATGCGCATGTCCTTACTAATTTATACACACCTCCAAAGAATGATCAATAAATAAATAATATAAATAATATACAATATAATAGACATGGGCCCAACATCACCCAAGACTAAAATGATTGTCCATATTCGGGAAAATTTAATTGGACCTCTTCGAATAAATTTGGAACTTCATTATGTAACAATTCTTCATGCACATGCCATATCTATATGATGTGTTTAAATCGTTGATGAACTTTATCCCTATTTGAATAAATTTGATTGAATACCAAAGTGCTTATCGTCGATAAAAATTAGATCGACAACCAATTAACCCTTTCGACAGATGCAAAAGGTCAAGATGGAATCAGACTAGTTTTACTTAATATTGGCTTAAGCACGGGTAGTTTAATATAGGATAATTAATCGTTTAACCTATGATCTGGGAAATTCTATTTCTAACAACAATTATAATATACATACATCAACATAAAAATGAAAGAAAACACACCAAAAGACCCAACAAAAAGAGATCACCAACCATAAAGATTAATACCAATAATAAGACTTTCTTCATGTATTCATATCTTTCAAATACAATTGATCACTCTTATATCAAACTGATTCCTTTATGTCCAAATAAATATTATCAACCTTTATCCGACAGAGTGAAACCTATAGACAAGGTAACCTCTTGAAAAGGTGAAAATGAGTGATATTATAACCTTCACTTCTATATTATTTCAAATATTGCAATGATCTCATAAACAAACATCAAACAAAGACAAAAGGAAAAAAAAAACAACACACACACACACACACACACACACACACACACACACACACACACACACACACACACACACACACACACACACACACACACACACACACACACACACACACACACACACACACACACACACACATATTTGATGAAAAATATAATTTAATATAAACATGATGACGAAAAACATATTTACATTAATGAAATGATGTACAATGAGCACTAAAACAACGCCTTAACATGATCCGAAATCATAAGCAAAATTGTCACATGCAACCATAATCTTGCTTTAACCAATTATTTAATGATTAAAATTGACAGAATGAATTTCTTGTATTTTTAATTAAAATTAGTAGGTTGCGAGCATTGTAAAAAATAGACAAGAGTTTAACACCACACGTGATAACGAAGTTCGACACTGACAACCTACGTCTCCGGGTCCAATTCAAGGGACCAATCTATTAAAATCATATAAAATAACACTTATAATGAGTATTAAATGATTTCAATCTTCTCACTAGATTCCTCTTACAAAATTAAGCCTAGTCTCCTTTGGCACTTTTTCCAAATTCTCCTCCTAGCTCGCTCAATAAGCCTCCTTAATAACAAATAGTCTCTGCATGCTTCTCTAATTACATGGCGACCCCTTTTATAGTGTTTCTTAACATTATGGCCTATCGGTGAAGCCCATATTATTTTAATCCCCTTACCATGATTCAAATCCTTTGACTTTATTAAAGTGGGATTCATATTGATTGACATTGATATGCCTTTGTAATGGAGTGCCCCCCCTTTGGTCCACGTGACTCCACTTTGGTGCTTGTTCAGTGGGAGGGGTTGTTTGTTTGTCCCACATTCGTATGGGTTTAAATAGAGGAGGTATTTTTAACCGACTTGGCTAACCAAAAGACCCATGGCTTGGGCCACGTTTTGATTTTTACTCACCATGTAATTGCAAACGGCTCGTTGTGAGATCGTTGAACTCTCCCGATAGAAGGGTTGTGCTATGTTGGTTTGTTCACCCACGGTTTGGTTGAGTTTCTTGGAGCTCGCCCGAGTTGCATGGGTTGTCGGTGGAGACATGTGGCTTTGTGTGGGTTGCCACGTATGTGGCTTGAGTTGTTAGGTTAGTTTGTAATACCACATATGTGGCTCGAAAAACAATGTATAACATAGTTCACCGAGATATATGGAGAACTCACCCAATGCAAAATAATAACTCACCCTCCAATATAAATATGGAGCTCACCAAGTTAGACCAATATGAAACCAAGTTGGCTCAATATACGTTGCTTTATATGATAACAAAAGCACCCCTCCATGAAAAGAGTGTTCCGAACCTGGCCGAGGGCCCCACCAAGTAAAAAGTGGGGCCCACAATTTTTTGTTCGTCAAAGATGGAGGTGTTCAAATGTGAACTTTCAACCTTTTCCATATTTTTCCAAATTTCATTGTCATGTCGGTTAGTTGACCTTTCCTAAACCAAATGTCGACCAAACTTTCAACGGCCATAACTTTTGCATATAGGTTATGTTGTCTGCAAACAAGATATCATCAGAAAGCTCTCATTTTCCTCTATGCAATAAAACTATTGGAAACTTATTCTGAGAATATTATAGATAGGTTTTTCTCAGTGAGGGTTCTCTGGATCATTCCTCCCCACCGAGAAACTTGTGGACCTTTAAAATTTAATTAATTGGTAAATAGGTGAGGGTATTTCTTCCTCACCTTTCTAGTTTCCATCCATTTTTCCCTATTCAGATGTGTGACCTTTAAACCCATACAGATATATTCAATATCACCCCTTTGTGAGGTTATAATCAAGTTAGGAATTAGTGAACAAATATGTGGAAACAATTCCTTAAATCACAGCAATAGGAAACTATTTAGCAGAATTATACTTGCAGAAATATAACAACATAAATAAATAATGCACAAGAGAAGACAAGACAATATTTAACATGGTTCACCCAATGTGGGCTACGTCCACCAAGAACTTTCTCAAATTTTATTATCAACAAGAGTAAAACAACTCTCATAGTCTTCTCTCAGTTATGAACTCACAATAGAATTCCAAAGATGTTAAACCACATCTAAACCACAATTGATACCCAATTACTCAACCTTGATCACTCTTGATCACTAAGAATCGAGACCTCTGGAACACTCAAGATACATTTAAGATATGTTAGGAATCCCTAAATCCTCTATTTATAGGATTACAATCCTTTTAAGAAGTCCTAAAGCCAACCCTAGAAGTTTGAAAGTCATAATATTTCAACTTCCCACGGCTGGAAAAAATGTCACGGCGTTGACAACCAATTAACAACAACTTGACAAAGAACGTCACAACATGAAAAATAACAAATGATCGCATAATTCTCTTAAAGTCTCCAAACTTAACTGTTTGAACTCCAACACTTCAATACCGATTCCGAAGACCAAAAATAGGCTCCACACCCCAACACTAACCTTCCTATCCAAGATGATATCTTCTTGCAACTCACCCAAATACTCAGGTGCAAAATCATCAACAGATGGTATGACATTAGCATCATGATCGATAATCATAGGCAGTTCATACAACTTCAAATTCTCAACATTCACAACTGAATAAATTTTCATGTATGGAGGTAAATCCAACTGGAAATCATTGTTACCAATTTTCTCCAAGATTTAGAATGGACCATACCGAATTGGTTTTAAATTTTTCCCTTCACCTGTCATCCTTTCTTTGCTTTGAGGTGCAACCAAACTGAATCACCAACCTGGAACTTGTGATCAGTTCTATGTTTATCATGCCTTGCTTTATATTTTGCTTGAATTTTCTCCAATTGTTCTCAAACATATTGATGGACTGTTGTATGCGCTGCACAATTTTTTTAGCTTTGTTAGTATCACTAAGTCCACTAACAATAGTTGAAAGCACTCTAAACTTTACAAAGAAAATTGCACGATCTAAAAAGGAAAGATAACACCATTTCCATCCATCTAGCCAAGGTTCTAAGTCTAGGAATGTAACATTAAGATAGAAGCTTAAAATAATGCTTAACTAGTATGAAAACAATACAAAATCTAACTAAACATGCCTACTAATATGCTTGAATTACTTAACATGGGCCTAAATAGACCTAAGAGGGAAATCAAATTGGTATGGTTGTTATTCCAAACAAGATGAAATGGCCTCTCCAAATGACTACATGGTTATTTTGGATATCCATCTCGAAAGCACCCAAAACTTTACAAAGCAAATTACATGACTAAACAAGGAAAGATAACACCATTGCCATCCATCTAGCCAAGGTTCTAAGTCTATGAATGTAACATTAAGATAGAAGCTTAAAATAATGCTTAACTAGTATGAAAATAATACAAAATCTAACTAAACATGCCTACTTATATGATTGAATTACCTAACATGGGCCTAAATAGACCTAAGAGGGAAATCAAATGGTTATGGTTGCTACTCCAAACAAGGTGAAATGGATTTTCCAAATGACTACTTGGTCATTTTGGATATCCATCTACTAACCCCATTGAAGGCTTTAAGTAAGGATTGAGCTTGACTATAAATCATATTTATTATATGAGATGCAAATCAAAGCATGGTGTAAAATATAAAGGAATGAGGTGCACCCTTTTTTAGTTTTCCTTTTGGGTGAAACTTGTATTTTGGTATATGTGGGACTAAAAGCCCCAAATTAGACTAGAATTTCTAATCATGATTAGGCCTTGCTAATCACAATTAATGAATTACCAAGTGATTAAGAGGTGTGGAGCCTTAATCAACAACTTAGGGACAACTAGGATGTTAGGATAAGCTTTTGAAGCTTACTGAGATGTTGTAGAGGTGAATGGGGTGATTTTGAGTGGTTGGAAGAGGGGTTTGAGTCAATACTAGGGTATATTGACCAAATCAAGGGCAAAATAGGCTTAATTAGCCTATAATTGCTAATTGTTTGTTTTGAAGAGGAATTTGGCTTGTGATTCACCGTAAAGTGGCATCTTGAATGCAAAAGAGGTTTGGTGATCAATGAAGTTCTTGTTAACTGACCAAAGTGGCAAGAAACATTAGTTAATTAGTAAAGAGCACTAATTATAATAGAATTGGGAAGAATAAGAGTGATTTGCATGTGTTTTGGCAATAAGATTGCAAAAGCGGAATTTAGGTGTCTACATTTTCCCCTGTTTGAGGTGAAGTTAGTGACTTCACTTCAAATATAGTAGAACAAGCATAAACAGGTAGATTTTTGAAGAAAAATTAGTAGGAATGAAGGATGCCCCTCGAGTGTCGATGGGGTGATAGAAGAAGTCAATTGACGATCGAAAATATGATTTGAAATGGATAGAAGAAAATAGGTCAGAACGGGCGTGAAACCCTTAGGTATTGAGAAGGAATAAGAATAGGGATAAACATGGTTGTTTATTGCCCTGGGTGAGTTTTAGGAGAAAAATTAGTAATGGTAATAAATGATAATGGAGAAGAAATGATTAATGGAGAAATATAGGACAAGTCCAACCTTTGCATCCATCATTTCCATAAGCATTCGATTTATATCATTTTGCCCCTAGGTCTACATCATCAACTTTTATTTAAAATAAACAAAAGTGTAAGATAACATGAAAAGCTAAATTACTAACAATTGTTTACTGCTAAAAATATGTAACTCCAGCAAACATACATTATGCAAAACTATTCGAGAAAGTAAAATGACATTTAACTCCATGCAACATACAAAATGTAATGCAATACAAGAAAGTAAACCAGCCTACCTAACAGAGAAACTAGTACAATCACACATACTCGAACAAATAATGTGTTGCACCCATGTTTTTGTTATCAAGCTACAGCTCCCAAATGTTCGTGTTGTAACGACAAGGGTTAAAAATGATGCCCCAAGAAATAACACATGCAATGGGAAAACAGAGGACACAAGTAGTCCTATGGAAAAACCTTTGTGCACTACGATACTAATCTCTAGCAACTCACTGTTGCACGGGAGTACCGACGTAGTATGCAACCAAGATTTTGTTAATGGGGGTAGATTACGATGATCCACAAGTCATTTGAGACTAGAAAGACTTTTGTAAGACATATTTCAACGTGTGAGGATGATGCAATTGACACAGTTTCAACTTCATACATTTACCATTTTTGTAAAAAAATTAATTTTTTTGGATTTTTAATAATAATAAAAATTTGAAAAAATTTATTATTAGAAGAGATAATGAAGTCGCGAGACAATGCTAAAAGTGACCGCAAGGCAAAAATACCTAGGTAGTAGAAAAGGTCGTTGGGAAGCAAAAATATGCCCCAACGTAGTAAAAATGTGCCGAAAATAATTATTTTTAAAAATAATCATCGCGGCAGTGTTAGAGGAATTTTAGAAGATACACGGTGGTTTCGAGGCACTTTGGGAGTGAGAAACACACCGCGGGAGGTAGAAATGAGCATATAAGCCACTGTGGCAAGTCATTTTACCACATTTGCTTATCATTTGACTACTGAATTGAGCTCTGACCTACGGAGGAAATGGTGAGAGTAGTGAATCGAAGGCATCATGCAAACCTCGTGAGGGACTACTTGAGACTTCCAGCAGATGGACCACTGGTACCCAATTCTCTCTTTTACCCTAGTAGTTCAATTTTTAACAAAAAATATGCATTTTTAGGTAAAATTTAGGGCAAAACTGGGGGCGCCTATGTTAGGTGTGTTTGTAAAAACAAAAATTGTTTTCCTTGCTAGCATGGGTGCTTGGCGCCTATGGTGAGCTATTTTTTTGTTTTTTGACTTAGTTGGCCAATATGGGTGATGGGCGCCTATGTTGAGCCCTTTGACATTTTTTTTTATTTTGTTGGCCAACATGGGCACCTGTGCACTGCTCTTGAGCTAGTTTGATAGTTTTTTAACTTTTGTTGGCCAGCATGGGCACCTATGCTGAACCACTTTAGCATTTTTTTAACTTTGTTTGGCTAGCATGGGTGCACAGGTGCTGTGCTAAGCTAATTTGGCATTTGGAAACATTATTTGGCCATCATGGGCACTTGTGTTGAGCCACTTTGGCATTTTTTCAACTTTGCTTGGCCAGCATGGGCACCTGTGCTAAGCCACTTTGGCATTTTAGCATTTTGGTTGGCCAGGATGGGTGCCTGAGCACCTGTGCTGAACCACTTTAGCATTTTGGAAACTTTTCTTAGCTAGCATGGGTTCCTGGGCACCTATGCTGAGCCACTTTGGCATTTTGGAAACTTTTCTTAGCCAACATGGGCACCTAGGCGCTGTGATGAGCCACTTTGACATTTTGGCAACTTTGTTTGGCCAACATGGGTGCCTGGGCAGGCCGTGTCTTGAGCCACTTTGCCATTTTAGCATTTTGGATGGCTAACATGGGCACTGTATTTGAGCCACTTTTGGGTTTTCTTCTTTGTTAGTTGGTCAACATGGGCACTTGGGTGCTGTGCTTTAAGCCACTTTGGGTTTTTTTGCATGTAGTTGGCAAACATGGGCACCTGGGCGCCTGTGTTGAGCCACTTTGGGGTTTTTTTCATGTAGCTAACCAACATGGGTGCCTAGGCGCCTGTGTTAAGACACTTCGTGATTTTTGCACTTTAGTTGGCCAAGCATGGGCACCTGGGTGCCTATCTTTAAGCCACTTTGATGAATTTGTTCAAGTAGTGAGCCAACATGGGTGCCAAGGCACATGTCTTTGAGCCACTTTATTATTATTATTATTATTATTATTATTATTATTATTATTGACTATGCGAGAGCCATGCAGACGCCCATGTTGAGAGCCTGACATTGGTGCACACATAGGGAGGGGCATTTACGCATGAAAGGCACTCTTAAAATTGCTTTTTAGGCCAAAAACTTAGCTTTTTGTTTAGCAAACCCTCGTAGAAGAAAATGTGAACCATAGAGAAATTTAACGATGAAAATAGAAGAATAACACACTAAATTTAGACCTTTTTAGAAGAAATTACATGGTAGAATAGAAAAATAGACTACAACAATTGACTTATCTGGCTCTACAGCTGTATTTGGATGCACTAGGGACGTGGGAGTGACATGCATGACTTCAGAATTTTGAGGCGACGCTTGGACATTCCAACCGAGTCTTCCTAGAGATTACCTTGGAGGTGACAGGCTTATCTTACATAGCTCACATGCCCCATATCTCTTTTGATCATAGTTTACTCATAACCTTAGCTGAGAGATGGCGTAGTGAGAGTCAAACCTTCCAAATTCGACAGGTGAGATGAGTGTGACACTAGAGGATGTGTGGCGGATCTTACGAGTTTTGATCTAGGGCCATTTGATTACCTACTACGGTCACTTGCATTGAGTTGAGCATTATATAGATATGATATTTGGATTACCTGGCATTCCCGTTGAGGCTCGATAATGTGGTTAGGAGATGTATGGTTGACACGTGGCTAGGATGGGTCCATGTATACCTATTAGCTCTTGTTAGTGGCGTCTTTGCTTACGATAAGACTGGTGATCAATTCTACATAGGTCCCATTAGAGTGATCCACGACCTACTTTAAGGAAGATTCTATTGTTGGGGTCAGTGTATACTAGCTCACTTATATTCTAACTTACATTTGATAGCTTATCATGGTCAGAGGAAATCGTGGCCCTGCTAATTTGCTACAGATTTGGGCTTGGGACCACATTTCCATTGAACATCCTTTAGGAGCATTGAGAGAGTTCTTCGAGTTCTCTCATAAGATGGGTTCCTAATGGAGACGATGTTCATATCCATAGGGGGATACAGATTACTTCTAGAGAGCATTTGATGAGCTACAACCCCACATGATTACTTGGCGACCATACAAGCTATATCAATGGCCACAGGATGTAGATGAGTTAGGGACGGTGATAGTAGATCACTTTATTATTGGGAGTAGGAGCCACGTCTTAGAGTGGTATAGGGTGGATTGAGTTCAGTGCTAACTTGGTCTTATCCAGGGGATTCCTGGTGATGAGATGTGGTACACGCATCACTAGAGAGATATTTTTGACATGGGACAATAGATTAGGTTAGACCAAGCCCTTGTTATATTTTCAAAGGTAGTCTCACAACCTTGGGTACAATGGGTGCAGATAGTAGATCTGGGTACTACACTAGATTATGCAGCATGGTATGTGCTAGTGTTGCCATGTCAATTTTCCATTCCTCAGGAGATATTGATCATAATGGAGCATGATGAGTAGGCTCCAAATCCACTAGTAGAGGCATAATCACGAGAGACGGTAGTACCATATATGGGGGTACCATTGTAGGATCCAGTGCAGGGACCTTTATCACCCCCTCGCATGAGTCCACGACACTAGTCCACTAGGGGGTGGAGGAGGGGACTGACATGATGAGGATATGGAGGATGATTTTCTAGATATTCAAGATACACATGATGCATAGGCTATGCCTGATATAGTAGATATGTAGGATATACATGATGAGCAAGATATACAAGATACCCTAGGTTATACCAGATACATAGGTTATTGCCTTGCAACAACAACTTCAGCAGGTGACAAATTTGCAGCTTTAGATGGTAGTTGAGAGGATCGGAGACACTTGCGGATGGGGGACCAACTTGTGATAGAACTATACCAGGCTAGGACTAAGTGAGATCAGGAATTTTCAGAGTGAGATCAAGTAATGGTAGATAACCTACGGTATTTTGAAGAGAGAGATCATGCTATGGTAGAGCGATATTGGATACGAGTGGAGCAAGATCGGATACATGCAGTGAGAGCGAGAGATAGCGAGATAGATCTACAACTACATGTCAAGTGAGATCAGATTGTGGCATAGTGATCATAATTATGGATAGAGCTAGCCAGCATTAGGGTAGAGTGTGATACACTGCAACAAGAAGATATGTCCTCGGGGATGCAGTTGATGATTGGTCACAATGCTACTGTAGCAGGTGAGGCCACTTACTATAGGATGTAGTACTACGTAGTTTTTCCGGCCGATCAAAGAGTTCTTGAGTATAGTCATATAGCAGGTAGCAGTCCCGATCTAGATCCCATAGACCAATTCCGATTAGTGCGATCCGTTGAGGGTCCTTTAGGATAGGAGGCCTCGAGTGGCATGGGTCGGATCTAGCACTGGGTTAGCTCAGCTTGATGCAATTCATCCCGATGTAACTTCTTCTACTCGTTCAACACCTTGGATGCCCCCACCTAGCAGTCTTCTTAGACTAGGCAGTCTGACGTGGGTGAGATTCATGGTTGACTTTCTTATTGACATGTCAGATGTATTACTTTCTTTTTGGTGTACCACCTTGTGATGAAGGCATACTTTTATACGATGTATGTATATTTTTTTATCATGCCTTGTGATGAAGGAAATTTTTTTGTATAGATTCCCATGATGACTTGTTATATCAGATGTATACGGAGACTTATATTTTTGATGATATATATGATGATAGATGGATTACCGACGTATCACATGTTGTATGAGATATCATGCTTGATCTGTTTATTTATGTTTGTATCACCTATTAGATTATGAGATAGCCTTAGCTGATATCATATTGTACATTAATGAGATACTTTGAGTAAAACATGTTTATATTTTTGATATTGGTGTGGGGGGGATAGATTTGTGATCATGCGCAACCCCTCTTGCCCCATTGGTGATATGGTACTTGATGATTAGCCTTTAGTATACATGTGTGATGTAGACTTAGCATATTTTATTTATATATGATGTATAGATGTGATGGATATATGTGATATGATGATGAAATGATAACACAATGTACAAGTAAAAATTAACAAGCACGAGTTTTAAAAAAATCTAATCAAAGCAACACATTTATTTACAAGTATGTAATATAAAGTAAATTTAATGCCCTGAACTATAGATGAAAGTAACATTCAATCTAAGTAAGCAAGTGAATTTAATCTACAGTACACAATACGAAACAGTAATGCAACTAAAAACCATACAAACCAACAACTAAAAGTAAGCAAACTATTACTTTGTTTTTGTGGGACAGTTTTGGGGTGTTTTTCGTTGTTTTTGGTTTTATCTCTAAGATAATTTTCTATTGTTTTGGATTTTTCTACAAAATGTATCTGAATGTTTTGGTTTTTCTAAGGAACATATTTATATGTTTTGGGATTTTCAAAAGTTATACGAATGTTTTTACGTTTTCTCAATAGTTTTCCAAAGCAAACGTGCAAGGAAATGAAGAAACATGGATGCCCGCAAGTGTTAGATGGGATGTACATGGGTAGAATGTCGTGGTATATGCCATAAGTGACGCTACGAAGTTTCCCCAACGTGAGATGGGATCATTTAATTTTAAATTCTCCACACTCAAAAGGTTAGGTTAGTCGGATCAAGGCAAAGAAGGATAGGCTCACAAGGGACTTAGACGAAGGTAAAGATCAACCTAGGAAAAAGTTGTTATGCTCATAAACTTAAATTAATTGTGAACAACGGACCCTCCCTTGTTGTTGGAAAAAAATTTCACCAAAGGAATTCTCTAAAGTTCCACCATTTATGCAGTTTTCACTATTAGGCGCACTGTTTATTTATATTTATATTTTTCTATTTTTATACTTTTTTGTTTTAATTTTATTGGCATTCTATAGATACCCCATACTTAAGCATAGGAGTGCTTGAGATGCATTGCATTCATGGGTTCTTAAAGCTATTGGCCATTTAAATATGGTATCTTATATGCACTTGAACCGAACTTGGAAACCACAATGTATGGTCCTAGCTAGTTGGGTTCAAATTTCCCTTTCTTTTCTTGATCTTTATTGGTGTTCTGTTAGTGCAAAATCACAACACCCCAAATGAATTCTCGATTTGGTGTTTAAAACCTGTCATTTGATGTGATTCACATAACATTGAGTTTTCCCCAAAGGTGTGGGACTTTGCAAATGGGAAAACTCTCCAGATTAAGGTTGGTTCCTATTCCTTTGTCTAGGTGCATACGTGAAATTTGCAAAGGATTTATTCCTAGACCTAATCTAATATTGCCAAGGAGACAAGGATGAAAATAATGCAAGAAATTAAAACTAAGCTAACCAGGTGATACACTGAAGGAATGATGAACATTTGTTTTTTTGATAGGCACAAACAAAAATGCATACAATAATCAAGCACAAATAACCAGTTTTGCAATGAAAGACCAGATGAGAGAAATGAAGACAAGAAAGGGTCGAAAATCAGCCACAAACATGTATTATTACTCTGCTGATTTGATACAATGTGTTTAAAAAATGGCCAAAAGGTAGAAAACATGTTGCAATCTAATGGAAGGTCTAAAACTCCATGAGTTCATTTTCCAAAGGAAAAGGGATCCTGTAAAACAAAAGAATGTCCAACCCTTTACAATGAGTCCCGAACTCATGCTTTTATAGATTCAACACAGAGGGAAGAAAGAGAGAGAAGCGAGAAAAACCAGTCAAAGTTCAACCACCGCTATCAATGCCTCCTAAAAATCAGCTCCCAAATCTTTCTTGACTGCATCAATTTCTTGTTCGGTGCCTTGAAGGAGGAGGAAACGGCAGATCAGATCAAATCCAATCTAGTTGTTGGGGAAAAATAGATCTTGCATTAATGGCCCTGAAGACATTTCTCTATTTTTCTCCCACCTAACCTCCCTAAACTTAAAGTTTTGGATCTTCATGGCGTAGACGAGGCTGAGATCTTTCCAACGGTGCAATATTTTCTAGATTTTGAGCCCCGAGTCGAAAGATATGCCCCTTTGAAATTTGTATCGGGTCCGTATAAAAAAGGCAGGGAAACTAGTTTGAAAATGGGCCCCCTTTTTTAAAATGGGACACGTGGAGGGCTGGCGTATGTTTAAGGGCGGCCTCTATATTTTTCTTTTATAATGGTGCAAGAATCACACGTGGTTTCTTCCACGACCTACTCAATTTCCTTATTTTTTTAATTCCTTTGTTCGGCGGGGTCATATATCTGACCGAGGACACGCAGCAGCCTGACACTTGCTTGGAAACCTCCCTTCAATTATGCTCTTGAATTAGCGTCATTTGGACACTTGGCACCTTCTATTGGTCTATCTCAATGCATTTGAATATTCAACCTGATCTCTATCTCTTTATGGCCCGGACGTGTGGAGGCTCCGTGCTCACTTAAAAGCCCGATCAAGATTTGCCTTTGAAGGAGTGTCGGGTTGACACTTGGAAGCCTTCATAAGTCTTTAGACTTTTCAACAACCTCCCTCTTACCTTTTCAGACCTTATTCTACGTGGCGAGCTGCCACTCATTTGAGTCTCTGCTTTGGGATTTACCCTTGGGGAAGTGTCAAGCTGACACGTGGCAACCTCCGCTTGCATTTCTATACTTAGCCTTTTTGAGGCCCACTCTATTTGCCATTTGACTTTTAGCTTTGACTTTGCCTCTGCTTTGGGCTTGGGACATATGGGGGTCTGGTGCTTGTTCAAGCCTTCCTTTTTGGATTCGAATTTGGAGATGCACCACTTGGACACTTGGCAGAATCCGTTGTCTCCTCCATACTAAGTTGATTTTGGACTCATTTTGAACTGTTCCGAATCCCGAAGACCTCAAACCTTCGCTGCTTCTTCTCTTTGAACCTCTGACCTCTTTGACACTATCTCCTCAACTTGACCCTACTATTCCTTTTCTGAGCCTACCTATAACTGTTTTGATGGATTTAAGGCATGGATTCGCTCGAAAAAGCCATTTTTGAATTTCTCTTACGTAGGGTTGTTTGATCTTTTGCAGGCCCCACTACTTCCATTGTAGAATCTCCCTACAACCTGTTTGTAGGAATCAAATGTAATTTCTCAAGTTATTTCTATGCGGGGTCGTGGTTGATCCAATATTTTACCGGGAGGAAAAATATGGATAACATGTTCTTTCGATTCTCTTTTAACACCATGTCTCGTACCTCAAACCTGAAAAGTATGAACTTCTTGTTATATCTCCTCCACACTTGATCGTTATATAATTTTAGGTGATTGAGGGAGCGAAGGTGTTTCTCATCCAATAGCTCCAACTCTACTAGTTGAGCTACTCTATAGTCCTCTTCATTCATGTAATCTCTTAGCTTGATACACAAAGAAGGGATCTCGATCTCTAAAGGAAAGATGGATTTGGAACCGAATACTAAAGAATATGGAGTTTTACCTGTAGGGGTGCGGATATAAGTTCTTAATGCCCAGAGGGTAGGGTGAATTTGTAGATTCCAGTTATGGCCTATGGTATTCACCATTTTCTCCATAATGTGAATTAAGGTTTTGTTGGAAGCTTTGGCTTACCCATTACCTTGAGGGTAATAAGGGGTTGAAAACTTAAGGGAAATTTGAAAGAGTTTGTAGAGTGCTTTCACATTTTTATTTTTAAATGACTTACCATTATCAATGATAATGGAAGAAGGGATGCCATATCTACTTATGATATGATTCATTATAAACTTTAAAATGTGGGAACCTTCTATATAGGTTAGAGGAACAACCTCTACTCATTTTGTAAAGTACTCAAGTGGACATTATAATGAATTTGTGTCCATCTAAGGAGACATAATTAAGTTTCCCTATTAGATTGAGAGCCCACCTTGAGAAATGGACGTGATGTCATGATTGGTTGCAAGGATTGTACCGACACATGTATCAAATTGTCATACTTTTGACAATCCACACACTTCTTCACATGTTGACAACAGTCATGCTCCATGGTAGGACAATAGTAGCCTACTCTGAGTATCTTCTTTCCAAATACAATCCCATTACTATGAGCTCCATAAATTCCCTCATGCACCTCCTTGATTTCTTGGATAGATTCATCAGAATTTAAACAACACAATAGATTCCTGTCGTAGCCTCGGTGGAAGAGGGTGCCCCAAGTAGGGTATAGTGGGCTATACATTAGATGAGGTTGCACTTTTCAGCACAGGAAATGTTCATAGTAAGTTTGATCATGGATATAATTAAATATTTTAACATACCATAGTGAAAAGGGGCCAACAACTTCATACACTAAACAAGAGTCTGGTGTGTCGTATGTCAATGTTCTTAGATTTTCAACAAAGAATGGCATATAATTTCTCTCTGGTGGAATGCTCAACATATATCCTACCATATCCATGGAGTCTTCTTCTCTGTTCTAAGCTCTTGGTATTTTCTCAAATGTTATCTACTCAAAGAATTCTTTCAAGGAATCGACCATTCTTTTATATGGAAGTAACTTTTCATCTTTAACTTTATATTCATCTATGACTGTTTGATAATAAGCATTGAATCACCAATGCATTTTACTTGTTTGATATCCCATTTGATGGCCAGATTCATTCCTATAATGAGAGCTTCATATTCCGCTATATTGTTTGTGCAAGGGAATCCAATTTGAAATGCCTATAGAATCAAGTCTCCTATGGGAGTGATTAGCACAACTCTAACACCGAACCATGAAAGGTAAAAGAGCCATCGAAGTACATTTGCCAAACTGTAGATTCTTCGAGGTACATAATGGATGCATCTAGTAGTTCTAGACTCAAGGGTTGATGTTTGCACAGTGCAAAGGATTTTCCGCCGATTGATCTACTAACACATGTCCTTTTACTAACTTTTGATGAATGTATTCAATGTCAAACTCACTTAATAAGATGATCCAATTAGCCATCTTTTCGGTTAGTGTTGGTTTGGACAATAAATACTTCAAAGGGTCGACCTTTGAAATAAGCTTGATTTTATTGTTAAGCATATAATAACGTAGCACGGAAAGAAAACACCACAACTAGGATAGATCTCTATATTTGTTGATAATTTAGCTCATATGCTACCAATGTCCTACTCAAATAGTACACAATGCCTTTTCTCTATGTTCTTTGTCATATGGTCAAAAGTGCTCCAATTGCAAAATGTGTAGTAGAGATATAAAGTAACAAGGGTTCTCTTGCCGTGGGTGGCATGAGAATGAGAATAGGGTTCAAGAAGTAGCCAAGTATTTTTAGCAAAGCAAAGTATTATTTTAGCAAAGTAAACACTTGTGTGTAAATGATGACCTCTACTAACTTATGTGAAATTTTCCGATGGCCTAAATTTTCCCTTGTAAGCTACACAGTTGTCTGATATTATTAGGGGGAGGAATTTATGTGATAGTTGTAACCTTTCAGGGTCCACTTCTATTCCTCTCTATGACACAATGAATCCTAGTAATTTCCTAGATATACACACCGAAGACACACTTCTTTGGGTTAAGTCAGACTTTGTAATCCCTTAAACATTGAAATATATACCGTAAAATTTCTAGTTGTTCCTCGCAAGTTCTAGATTTAGCTAGTATATCATCTAGGTAATCTTCCATGATGTCACTTATCATCTCGTGAAAGATTACAATCATCACCATTGATATATATTGCCTGTATTTTAAGGCCAAAAGGCATGACTTGGTAACAAATCGTCTCCCATGGGTTTTGAAAGCCATCTTATGTTGATCTTCTTCCATAATCTTTATCTGATTATAACCTGAGAAGTCATCCATGAGTGAAATCATCTCATAACCTGTTGTAGAATCGATAATCATTTTGATGTTTGGAAGAGGAAAATCATCCTTAGGACAAGCTTTATTTATATCCTGAAATCCATACATACTCTAATACCAACTGGCTTCTTTTGAACTGGGACCACATTGGAGATCCACTCTGAGTAGTCGATAGGCCGATAAATCCTACTTCTAGTAACCTTTCTAGCTCTGCCTTTACTAGTAAGGTGACACGAGGATGCATCTTTCAGGAGCTTTTGTTTGATGGGCTTGACATCTGGGTGTACCACAAGATTGTGCACCACTAGTGTAGGATGAAGTCATGGCATGTCCGCATAAGACCACACAAAGATGTCCACATACTATCTTAAGAGTCTTGTGAATGTTTTTTGTTCTTTTGCTAAGAGGAAGCTCCCAACTTAACTATCTGTGGCAGTTCCTTCCATGCCGATATTAACATCTATTGTATCTTCCACTAATAACTTTGATTCATCCCCCATGCATGTAGGATCAGAGAGGGAGATTGAGATCCTCCTCTATCACAGGTGGCTTAGGGAGCTCTTCATCTTGAAGTGGGTACATTATCTTTTCCATAGGTTTTTCTTCTTGTTTTTCCACAAGTGCCTCAAAGAGGTTTTCACTATAGGACTTCCCCTTTTATTTCCACAAGGATTTTCTTTGGAACTTTTTCCCTTGCTCACTTTTTTACTTAAATTCCCACACAACTCTACTTCCTCTCCAAAGTATGCACATGCGTTAAGTTGAATGGAGAACCCCTTCTTGTGATCATTTCTTGGAATGTTGTCTCTAATTCCTAGGAACTCACCAATGGCCTCATCATTCGAAACACGTCAATAGGTACATGTTGTTGTTGATCCCAATTCATGAGTGATGGGTAAGTGAGGGTTAATGGTTGAGTTATAGGGGATATGGTGGGTATAACATGGGTTATAGTAAGGATAGCCATATTGGTGAATAGGTTCATAGAGGTAAGGTCTTTGTAAAGACTACATCGGGAATCTATTTCACTTTCATTTCCGGACAAACTATCCTCACTCTCAGAAGAGGCATACTCATCATCTAAAGAGTGAGACTCATATAAATGGATGCCTATACCTGATTTACCTACTATACACTGAGGTATTGTAAGAGCCTCTAATGGGCCTTGTTCTTGGTGGCCGTAGTCACCACGTCCTTTATACCCCATGACAAGAATTATCTAATTAGGAATGGGATACTTAGGTGATTTATAGCATGTATCCATGTCATCATCATCTGGATGGAATACAATGTCCATAAGAAACCTTTTCATCTTCTAGCAAGCCGCCAAGAGTAAAATTCTTGAAAGGGAAAGCCTCTCTTGATCTCTAAACTTTGAAACATGGCCTACCATGTGCTTGGGATGATAGCGGACCATTGTGAACCATTAGGGCTTGTTGTAGATCATACTCTCCACAACCGCTTGGTTTGACCTTCATCTCCCATGTAGACAAAGGAGTTTCTAAGGTGGAAGCACCATTTTCATTAATATATAGGTATTTGGATCCACTCGTGAAGTGAGGGCCTCTAATTGGATAGGAATAGCGATCTTTGTAGATGGACACTCATAGATTGTAGGAAAAATCCTGACAATGCTCTATAATGAGAAAAAGGTTGAGGGTCCCCCTTGTATGGTGAGTGTTTGTCCCTCATATTGTAACTTTAAACATTGATGATATGTTGATGGCATGGCCTACATGGCATGAATCCATGGGCGACCGAGAAAGATATTGTAAGGGAGTTCCAGGTCCAAGATGTGGAACTTCATATCATGTGTTATGGGACCCACTTCTAATGAGAAAGTGATCATTCCAGCTGATTTTCATTCTTCATTGTCATATGCCTTAATGGTGATGACCTTTGTTTCTAGAGATCACTTTTGTGAAGTGCAACCTAGTTGGTGGACTAGTTTAAGAGTACATATGTTAAGACCCAATCCACCATCCACAAGCACTCTCTTAACCTTCTTACGTTTGATGATAACCTCAATATGCAATGGTAGGTTATGTGAAGGATCTTCAACTAAGGCTTTTTGTAGTGCTGAAGGTTATGTGTTCCAAAGGAACAAGTTGTGCTACCATGGCTTGCAAATGTGTTGGGTCAACATCAATGGATACTCTTGATCCCTGTAAGGTTTTGTAAAGTATATCCTTATGGACGCTAGAGATATTTAGAAGGTCTAAGATGGAAATCTTAGCCGTAGTTTTTTCTAGTTGATCTAACACATCATAGTGACTCTCTTGAGGAGGAGGGGGAGTAGGTTCAAAATTTATAATGAGGTGAGCCCGTCGTGTTTCCACAACGCACTCTCTTGTCTTGATTCTAACTATATTGATTTTCTCAATGAGGGGGTCAACACAACCTATCAGGGCATCGAAATGGTCTTTGTTTGACATATAGTTAGCATTCTTATTATGAGATGATTGTCCCTGATCTGAATTTTTCTTTTCTTCATGATTGGGAAAAGGATTTTTGAAGATACCTATTTTTCATTTGGAGATTTTGTAGCTACAAATGAAATCTACTTCAATATCACCATTATCGACTAGGTCTTGAATATAGTGTTTTAATCTTAAACACTTGTCATTTTGTGACCTTTTACGGTGAAACTCAAAATTCATTCTCCCTAAACCATGATGGTTTAGGTGTATCATCCATAGGGTTGTGTTTCAGGGTATTTTACCATGTTTACGGCCTCTAACTATTTTAGTATAGATGATATGGATTCAGATAGAGGAGTAAAAGTGTGGCATTTATACTCGGTAGGTGGATTACCCTTTGCAAGTTTCAAAGGTGTGTGGTTCTGCATGGCTTGCACCCATTTAGAGTCTACTATCCCATCACTAATGACATTTTTTTTCTATTAGGAACAAACTTTGTTTTATCGTTAGATTTAGAATCATTGTGTTTGTGGGAGAAAGGTTTTAGAGTCCCCCTAGCTAACAATGCCTTTTCAATTTGACTCCCTTTTTCTATTACCTCTTCAAACGTGTTACCACAATGCATTTGCAAGTGGAATGTAATGTCTGGATGGAGGTTGGGAACAAATATGCCTATCAACTACTTTTAGGTAGGGAGCAAGGGAAGCGACTAGCTAACCCTCTCCATCTTTGTAAAAACACAGTGAAGTTTTCGTTGTTTCGTTGCTTGGCATTGCAGAGATCTAACATGGTAACATCATTTTCTATATTGAAAGAGAAGTGTCATATGAAACTCTCTGCTAGTTCTAGCCATGTTGATATGGATCCCTTAGGGATATGCACAAACCATTCTAGCATTGTTGCTCTAAACTTCGTGGAAACAAGCGCATAAGATAATTGTCGTTGAATGCCACCTCTTGACATGCCATATAAAATTCTTTTATATGATCACGAGGGTCACCTTTTCCCTTATATTTATCAAATTTTGGAAAATCAAAATGTCTTGGGAAAGGTACTGTAACATGGCTTTGTCAAATGGGTAAGGACATAACTCATCGAACTGATACTTCTTGTTATTGTTACTAGTTTGGCCCTCTTGTAACGCTTGAAGGGCATTCTTCATTGTTGACCACTCTTGATTAAAAAGTGGATCTTGTGGGTGGCGGTGTAGGTCTATACAAAGGGTTAAGCCTAGGTGTATGCCCACCCGATTTTTGGTAAAAAATTCCTCATAAGGATCCTTTTGTGTCTCCGTTGAGGAGTGTTTATTGGGAATTCGTGAAATGAAGCTTTAGGTTTTCCTTTGGTATAGTTTGTTTCACAACTTTTGGTTGTTCCTTTTGTATATGTGAAGCCAAACTTTCAATTGATGAGTGAGGGCTTGGACCTATTGTTCTAACGTAACCTCTTTAATGGGTATTTCATGATGATCTTTTTAGGAGGAGGTTGTGCATGATGAACATGTTCTTCATGGTCTTCACAATGAATTTTAATAGGAGGAAAATGATAGTCTCCATCATTTTGAAAGGTACTTCCTCATTATTTTGTCATGCAGAAGTAGAGGCATGACTGGGTTTAATATGTCATCTATATGGTGATGAGGATGTTCCACTTCCTCTTCCCCTCAAACCATTATGAAAATGAGAGAAGGGTCCACCATGGGAGGTAACCTAGCTCCTAGTTCCATAACATGCATAAGAACCTCATGTTTTTTTGAAAAATGTAATCATCAAAATTGGTGGGAGGATGCTCTATATTCATACGAGGAGACTCTTCCTCTCCACCACTATGGTCAACCATGATATTATCCTCTAAAAGAGGTTGTCACCTCCAAATATATCGGTTCCTAATCTTGGGATCCCATCCTTGTAGTAGGCATACTTGAGATAGGAAATATGACATGAAGAATTTCCACTAAGGTTTACTAAAAAGGGACCTTAGTCAAATTTGTGTAGCATAACGACCCTAAGTTGTTAAAACAAGGTGACTATAGAATAGCCACAAAAGTGATAGGTCAAAATGAATGTATGAACTAAAGAATAACAAACAAGCTACCCTACAAGGTAATATATGACACAAGTTTTCCTTAGAATAATACAATGATGTACAACACTCAAAATTTAGTTACACCAAATAGTTTATTCTCTAAGATTTCATCTAGATAGGTTTGTAACCAAATAGTGACAACACAACATCACCAGTTAGGTCAAGTTTGCAACAAACAAGGCCTAAATGATAAGAGAATGTTGACACGATCTTCTAACAAGATATACTAAAAACTAGTTTCTAAACACTAACAAAGTCCAAGTCTTGTAAAATGGATGATAACAATGTGAGCAACGTAATGACACTATTTGGACACGTGAACCAAGATTTTGGGAAAGCAATATTTCTAGTGTCAAAATGATGTTATCATGATGCTAACAATGTATCCTCAACACTCACAAAACTCAAGACAAAGTTAGGATGTAAAAACTACGTCTAAGTATAACAAGAAATTGTTATGCGTGCGAACAACGTAACTCTACAATATAGAGATTTAGGCCTAATTTCACAATGGAAACAAGATGTAAATATCTCAATTGTATGGCTATAATGTGGGCAACGTAACAACTCAAAAGAAGACAAGGATGAAATCACCTAACTATGATGATAATAAGTCTCAAATATGGGTTTTTGAGACAAGGGGCCTACTAGATCATGAGTACGTACCATGCACACTTTCAACACTTGTGCTCTGACATTACAACCTAGTCATGCAAGTAGAATACAAAAGTGGTGGACACACGATATCTAGTGGTATCCGTATATGTTGTTTCCTTTTGTCCAAAAATGGGAAACAAGAAAACAAGGGTGTAGACCAAGTGGTGTTGAAATAAACTTGGTGTTATTTTGGCAGAGTTTTGCCTTGTCTTAGGACAAGTGAAAAACTAGGAAAAATGACACTAAGTAGATTTTGTGATGAAAATCACATGGTTTCAACTTTAAGAGATTCTTTCCCTTGTTGAAAAACAAGAGTTTGAATCTAAAAAGTTCACTTTGTGAGAGCTCTCAAGTATACTATCTAAGACAAAAACAATGGCTCAAGATGGCAAATCTTCCTAGGTGGTTCTCTCTCTAGGTGTCACAAGATATCTAGAGCGAGCTCATTTACCAAGGTTTCCCAAGGAGTATCTCGGCTTTACTTTACCCCCTTCAGTATAATGAGCACCAAAGTGCATTCAGTTATACTTTCACTAGGGTCGTGATACGGATATCTTTGACGCTAATCTCACCAAGGCATACTAGACAAGTCGGTAGTGTGGAGCACTTTCCTATTTCATTCACAAGGTTCCCTCTTGCGTGAACTACTTTAGGGTTCCTAGGACCACCCCCATTGTTGTAGCTTAAGGCTTATGCCAAAGGGGTTATGTCCTAGTTAAGTGGATGAGCCATAGCTCTTAACCGAAACCTACAAATACAATGTGATGATTGTGGTGTATTTTTATCTTTTAGACTTAATGTGGTTTTTTTCACACTCCTTTTGGCAACCTACAATCACACGTGTAGTTAGAAAAATTAGTCCTCCTTTCTTTGAAAAATTGTTTAGGTCCTTCACAAAATGGTTAGTAGTTTTAAAAAAGATTCACAATATCATAGGAAAATAGAAATGAAAAATGCTTGTAAATCAACTAACTACCATCAAACTTTGCAAAAACAAGGTTTATTCCCAATTAATCCAAGTGCTTCTTAATGAAAGACTAAAATTGATTTTGATTCCCAAGATCACACTAGGTGCAAGGGAAGAGCATACACAAATTTTAGCCTTGATTTCTTTATTAAGTGAAAAATCTCTTAAACTAAAAGATTAAGTACATGCAAAAAAATGAAGGTTTATTCTCTTAAGCACAAAATGAATGATAATTGTTCCTACTTACTCCTAAGAAGCAAAAAGAATGGTTTAGAGGTGCTTTTGGTTCTCAAGATCACACTAGGTGCAAGAGAAGAGCATACACAACTCTATTCCAAACTCAATCAAAGTATGAAAACACAATCACTCCTCAAACCCTAACCCAATTTACTCAAAAATCCTTTATCAAACCCTAGGACAATTTTGTTAGGAATATTGCTCTAAAATCAATAATTTGACAAAAACAACATCTAAAAACCCTTAAAAACTGATAGGAATCATAAAATTGAAGTTTTGGAATTTTGAGAAAATTTTACCTTGATGCATGCATGCCTACTCACTACTAGTGCACATGCACTCACTCACATGTCATGCACATGCACTGCACACATCATGCTCACAGTGCTCAGTCATCAGTCATGCATCACACCACGGGAACCCCTCTGTCATTTCACACATTGATGATGCACAAAGGAGCTTCAGTGAGGCACATGCATCAATCATGCACATGCACCTTTTTCCTGTAGATGGTCAAAAATATGAGTTTTGAAGAAATTATTTTTTGAAAAAAGGTCCAATCTTTGGGATTTCTTGGCAATTTTGACAGGGCTTTGCCTCCTTATATCCTGCAAAAAAGCAAGAAAACACAACTTCTACCACTAATCTAGTTGAAACAACTTTTAAAAATGGAAATTGATCTAAAACTTTGAAAATTACTCTAAAACTTTGAAATTAATCTAAAAATCTTGAGAAACTAATCTAAAAAGCTTAAAAGTACACTAGAAATCTTGAAAGTAAACTAGAAAACTTGAAATTAATCTAGGAAACTTGAAACTAATCTAAAACTTTGAAATGAAAAACTTTGAAACTAAGTTAAAAGCTTAAAAATTGAATGCAATGGGGTATTGTCCCCCCACTGGCGTGCCAAATGAAAGCACCCTAAACTTTACAAAGCAAATTGCATGACTAAACAAGGAAAGCTAACACCATTTCCATCCATCTAGCCAAGGTTCTAAGTCTAGGAATGTAACATTAAGATAGAAGCTTAAAAGAATGCTTAACTAGTATGAAAACAATACAAAATCTAACTAAACATGCCTACTAATATGCTTGAATTACCTAACATGGGCCTAAATAGACCTAAGAGGGAAATCAAATGGTTATGGTTGCTACTCCAAACAAGGTGAAATGGCCTCTCCAAATGACTACTTGGTCATTTTGGATATCCATCTACTAACCCCATTGAAGGCTTTAAGAAAGGATTGAACTTGGCTATATATCATATTTATTATATGAGATGCAAATCAAAGCATGGTGTAAAGTATAAAGGAATGAGGTGCACCTCTTTTTATAGTTTTCCTTTTGGGAGAAACTTGTATTTTGGTGCATGTGGGACTAAAATCCCCAAATTAGATTAGAATTGCTAATCATGATTAGGCCTTGCTAATCACAATTAGTGAATTACCAAGTGATTAAGAGGTGTGGAGCCTTAATCAACCACTTAGGGTCAACTAGGAGGCTAGGATAAGATTTTGAAGCTTGTTGAGATGTTGTGGAGGTGAATGGGGTGATTTTGAGTGGTTGGAAGAGGGTTTGAGTCAATACTAGGGTATATTGACCAAAAAAAAGTGGGCGTTTGATTATCAATGAAATAAGTGGGAAACACTATTTAATTAGTAAAGAGCACTAAATAACGGAATTGGGAAGAATAAGAAATTTGCATGCGTTTTAGCAATTTGAAGAGGATTTTGGTTCTACACCATTACTAACCTTGTTGTAGGCTTTAAAGTGGCTTCTATAAATCATATTTAAAGAGATGCAAATCAAAGGATGGTTAAAATGATCACCCTTTTTAAGTGCGAAAAATTTGTATTTTGATACATGTGGGACTAAAAGCCCGAAAAGATTATAATTTCTAATCATGATTAGGCCTTGTTTAATTAGTAAAGAGTGATTAAGGTGTGGAGCCTCAATCGACCACTCGGGGAGAATAAGATTTATTTGTGTGTGTTTTGTAAATAAGATTGCAAAAGTGGGATTTAGGTGTCTACATTTTCCCGTGTTTGAGGTGAAGTTAGTGACTTCAATTCAAATATGGGAGAAAAGCATAACTTTGGTAGATTTTTGAAGAAAATTAGTGGAATGAAGAATGTCCCTTCGAGTGTCGATGGGGTGATAGGAAGTTAATCGATGATCGAAAATATGATTGAAATGGATAGAATAAAATAGGTTAGAGTGGGTGCGAAACCCTTAGGTATTGAGAAGGAATAAGGACATGGAAAAACCATGTTGTTTATTGCCCTGGATGATTTGGAAGAAAAAATAGTAATGGTAATAAATGATAATGGAGAATATAGGACAAGCCCAATCTTTGCATCCAACCTTTCAATAAGCAACTGTTTATATCATTTTTCCCCTAGGTCTACATCATCAAACTTTATTTAAAATAAACAAAAGTGTAAGATAACATGAAAAGCTAAATTACTAATAATTTTTTACTACTAAAAATATGTAACTCCATGCAACATACATTATACAATGCAATACAAGAAAGTAAAATGATATTTAGCTCCATGCAAAATACAAAACACAATGCAATACAAGCAAGTACACCAGCTAACCTAATAGAGAAACCAGTACAATCACACGTACTCAAACAAACAACGTTTAAGACAGTTGCACTAATATTTTTATTATCACACTATAGTTCCCGAATGTTCGTGTTGTAACAACAAGGTTTAAAAATGATGCCCCGAGCAATAACACATGTGAGGTAAAAACAGAGGACATAAGTAGTAATATGGAAAGCATTTGTGCATTATGACATAGTACCCGTAACTCACTATTACACGGGAGTATCGACATAATAAGCTAGACCCAACTTTGTTAATGGAGGTAGATCACGATGATCCACATCTCTTTTAAGACGAGAACAAACAAGAACGCCATAAAGATGGTTTTGTAAGACCAATTTCAATGTTGAGGATGATGTAGGTGATATAGGATTTAGCTATATGCAATCCATTTAAAAATGAAAAACTGTAATTTTTTGGTAAATCTAAAGCCAAAATTAATGTTACCATTGTGTAGCTTGCTTTAATACCTTTTCAACACAAGAAAAATAGAAGTCGTTTAAAGGTCGAGAGAAAAATTTATGGCCTACGCAATCTTTGGGTGCACCTATGCACTCAAGGAGTGCTTGGGCACTGTGCATGGCCCTTGATTTGAGGTTTTTTTGCATTTTGTGAGCCAACATGGGCGCCTGTGCTATTGTTGATGATTTTTTCATTTTTGAGCCAACATGGGTGTTTGAGTGCCTATGCTAACCATGTTGATGGATTTTTGCATTTGTGAGCCAACATGGAAGCACAGGCGCATGTGCGACCCTAATTTTGATTTTTTTGCATTTTGTGAGGCAACATGGGCACTGGGTGCTGTGCTGCCCTAATTTTTGCATTTTGGGATTTTAAACTACAGCAGCGTAACGATGCTAAGTCATCATGAAAAATGGTGACTATAAAATAACCACAAATCATTAGGTCAATACGATCCTAAGAATCAAAGAATAAAGAATAAGCTACCCTAGTAAGGTAATATCTGACACAAGTTTTTCCAGAACAATAAAATGATGTAAAATGCTCAACCTTAGTCACACCAAATAGTTTACTCCCTAAGATTTGTCTAGATAGGTTTGCAACCAAATAGTGACAACACAATATCACCAGTTAGGTCAAGTTTGCAACAAACAAGGCCTAAATGATAAGAGAATGTTGATGCGATCTTCTAACAAGATATACTAAAATCTAGTTTCTAAACACTAACAAAGTCTAAGCTTTGTAAAATGGACGATACAAATGCGAGCAACGTAACAATGTTATTTGGACACGTAATCAAACTTTATGAGAAAGCAAGATTTTAGTATCAAAATGACATTATAACAATGCTAACAAAGTAACCTCAACACTCACAAAACTCAAGACAAAGCTAGGGTGTAAAAACTACATCTAAGTATATCAAGAAATTTCTATGTGTGCGAGCAACGTAACCCTACAATATAGAGATTTAGGCCTAATTTCACAATGGAAACAAGACGTAAATATCTCAATTGTATGGCTACAATGTGGGTAGCGTAACAACTCAAAAGAAGACAAGGATGAAATCACCTAACTATGATGATAATAAGTCTCAAATATGGGTTTTTGAGACAAGGGGGCTACTAGATCATGAGTACGTACCATGCACACTTTCAACACTTGCGCTCCGACATTGCAACCTAGTTACTGCAAGTAGAATACAAAAGTGGTGGACACGCGATATCTAGCGGTATCTCGTATATGTTGTTTCCTTTTTTTTTTCCAAAAACGGGCAGCAAGAAAACAAGGGTGTAGACCAAGCGGTGTTGAAATAAACTTAGTGTTATTTTGTGAGAATTTCACCTTGTTTTAGGACAAGTGAAAAACTAGGACAAAATGACACTAAGTAGATTTCGTGATGAAAATCACGCGGTTTCAACTTTAAGATATTCTTTCCCTTGTTCGAAAAATAAGAGTTTGAATCTAAAAAAGTTGTCACTTTGTGAGAGCTCTCAAGTATAATAACTAAGAAAAAAATAATGGCTCCAAGCTGACAAGCTTCCTAGGTGGTTCTCTCTCTAGGTGTCACAAGATATCTAGAGTGAGCTCAATTTACCAAGGTTTCCCAAGGAGTATCTCATCTTTACTTTACCCCCTTCAGTATAATGAGCACCAAAGTGCATTCAGTTATACTTTCACTAGGGTCGTGATATGGATATCTTTGACTCTAATCTCACCAAGGTGTACTAGTCAAGTCGGTAGTGTGGAGCACTTTCCTATTTCATTCAAAAGGTTCCCTCTTGCATGAACTACTTTAGGGTTCCTAGGACCACCCCCATTGTTGTAGCTTAAGGCTTATGCCAAAGGGGTTATGTCCTAGTTAAGCGAGATGAGCCATAGCTCTTAACCGAAACCTGTAAATACAATGTGATGATTGTGGTGTGTTTTTTATCTTGTATATTTAATGTGGTTTTTGTCACACTCCTTTTGGCAACCTACAATCACACGTGTAGTTAGAAAAAAATTTTAAGTCCTCCTTTCTTTGACTAGCGTTAGGTCCTTCACAAAATGGTTAGTAGTTCCAAATAGATTCACAATATCATAGAAAGAGGATTAAGTGTTGTTTTTATTTCTCAAGATCATGTTAGGTGCAAGAGAAGAGCATACACAACAAATAATCCAACTAAATATAAATGCAAATCTTGTAAATCAACTAACTACCATAAAAATTTACAAAAACAAGGTTTATTCCCAATTAATCCAAGTTCTTTTTAATGAAAATACTAAAATTTATTTTGATTCCCAAGATCACACTAGGTGCAAGGGAAGAGCATATGCAACTTTTAGCCTTGATTTCTTTATTAAGTGAAAAAATCTCTTAAACTAAAAGATCAAGCACATGAAAAAAATGAAGGTTTATTCTCTTAAGCACAAAATGAATGATAATTGTTCCTACTTACTCCCAAGAAGCAAAAAGAATGGTTTAGAGGTGCTTTTTGTTCTCAAGATCACACTAGGTGCAAGAGAAGAGCATACACAACTCTATTCCAAACTCAATCAAAGTATGAAAACACAATCACTCCTTAAACTCTAACCCAATTTGCTCCAAAAAAAACCCTTTATCAAACCCTAGGACAATTTTGTTAAGAATATTGCTCTAAAATCAATAATTTGACAAAAACAACATCTAAAAACCCTTAAAAACTGATAGGATCATAAAATTGAAGTTATGGAATTTTGAGAAAATTTTACCTTGATGCACATGCACCCCTACTAGTGCACGCTCATAGTCATGCACATGTGCTCACAGTCATGCATAGGCACCCCTTTGTCATTTTCACACAGTTAATGATGCACACGTGCTTCCAATGAGGCACATGCACTCATAGTCATGTAAAAACACCTTTTTCCTGTAGATGGTCAAAAATCTGAGTTTTGAAGCAAAATTCTTGAAAAAGGTCCAATCTTTGGGATTTCTTGGCAATTTTGACAAGGCTTCGCCTCCTTATATCCTGCAAAAGCAAGAAAACACAACTTTTACCACTAATCTAGTTGTTTCAACTTTTAAAAATGGAAATTGATCTAAACTTAGAAAATTACTCTAAAATTTTTCAATTAATCTAAAAAGCTTGAGAAACTAATCTAAAAAGCTTAAAAGTACACTAGAAAGCTTGAAAGTAAACTAGAAAACTTGAATTTAATCTAGGAAACTTGAAACTAATCTAAAACTTTGAAATGAAAGACTTTGAAACTAAGTTAAAAATCTTTAAAATAGAATGCAATGGGGTATTGTCCCACTGGGTGTGCTAAATGAAATCACTCTAAACTTTACAAAGAAAATTGCATGACTAAACAAGGAAAGCGAACACCATTGCCATCCATCTAGCCAAGGTTCTAAGTCTAGGAATGTAACATTAAGATAGAAGCTTAAAAGAATGCTTAGCTAGTATAAAAACAATACAAAATCTAACTAAACATGCTTACTAATATGCTTGAATTACCTAACATGGGCCTAAATAAACCCAAAAGGGAAATCAAATTGCTATGATTGCTACTCCAAACAAGGTGTAATGGCCTCTCCAAATGAATACTTCGTCATTTTGGATATCCATCTACTAACCTTGTTGAAGGATTTAGGTAAGGATTGAGCTTGGCTATAAATCATATTTATTATATGAGACGCAAATCAAAGCATGGTGTAAAGTATAGAGAAATGAGGTGCACCTTTTTATAGTTTTCCTTTTGGGAAAAACTTGTATTTTGGTGCATGTGGGGCTAAAATCGCCAAATTAGATTAGAATTTCTAATTATGATTAGGCCAAGCTAATCACAATTAGTGAATTACCAAGTGATTAAGGCGTGTGGAGCCTTAATCGACCGCTTAGGGTCAACTAGGAGGCTAGGATAATCTTTTGAAACTTCTTTGAGACATTTTGGAGGTGAATGGGGTGATTTTGAGTGGTTGGAAGAGGGTTTTAAGCCAATACTAGGGTATATTGACAAAAATAAGGGCAAAATAGGCTTAATTAGCCTATAATCGCTAATTATCTATTTTGAAGAGGATTTTGACTTACGATTCGTCATAAAGTGGCATCCTGAATGTGAAAGAGGTTTGGCGATCAATGAAGTGCTTGTTAACCGACTAAAGTGGCAAGAAATGTTAGTTAATTAGTAAAGATTACTAATTATAACGGAATTGGAAAGAATAAGAGTGATTTGTGTGTTTTGGCAAAAAGATTGCAAAAGCAGAATATAGGTGTCTACAAAGTCTCTTGTTTAAGAAATAAATCTAATAGAGATTTAGGCACATAACCGAACAAGTCTCAAAAGGAGATTTCATTGTAGAAGAATGTATGGCATAGTTATAAGCATGTTGCACATAATACAAATGTTCATCCCATAATTTTGGATGTTTACCACAATAGCCCCTAAGCAAATGTACCACTATGTGGTTTACAACCTCTATTTGACCATCGGTCTGTGGATGGAAAGCAGTACTTTTCTTCAGTTTTGTGTCCATCAAACCCCAAAAAGTTGACCAAAACTCCCAAGAAACCTAGAATCCCGATCTGAAACAATAGAAGTGGGAAAACCAAAATGAACCCATACAAACTGAAAGAATAAATGTGCAATTCCTTCACTAGTTATTTGTTTAGTACAAGGAATCAACACACACATCTTGCTAAACTTATCCACAACCACATATAGATAGTTATGTTTCTTTCATGACATGGGAAAACCTCCTACAAAATCCATAGAAACACTTTCCCATGGACGTGTAGGGACAAGAAGAGGAGTATAAAGTCCTAACTTCCTATTACTAGGCTTGCTCATGGCACAAAGAACACATCCTTTTATATACTTGGTTACATGCTCATGCATTTTAGGCCAATAGAAATACCTTTGTAAATGTGCAACTGTTTTACCAATACCAAAATGTCCAGATATAAGAGAAGTATGAGATTCCCTAATCACATGCACTCTTTCATTCTATGGAATGCAAAGTTTACCAGAATGATATAAAATTCCATCATGCACATGATAATCCAATTCTCCTACATGTTTACCACTCATTAAATCTTCATATACTTCCTTAAAATCAGCATCATGCACATATTTCTCTTTATAACTATCATGAGCCAAAGAACTATGTTGTAGAAGAACAGATGCAACAATAACTAGAGGTCTAGATAGCATATCAGCAACCTTATTTTGTGTACCTTTTTTATATCTGATCACGAGGTGAAACTGCTGCAAGAATCCCATCCAACGAAAATATCTAGACTATTGTAACAAAGTTTGTGTTTGAAAATACTGAATATGTTGATGATCAGTATGTGTAAGTCTTTGCTTTCCCATCAAGTAATGCTTACACTCTACACCAAAGCATACAACTCTTTATCATAAGTTGGATAATTTCTTACTACACTTGTGAAGGTTTCTGAATGGTAACACACATGTCATTTTTTCTTCATTAAAAATTCCCCCATTGCATAGTCACTAGCATCTGTCTCAATCTCGAATGACTGCTGCAAATCTAGAAGTGCCAAGACCGGAGCGGTACTAATTTTCTCTTTCAGTGTATCAAAATCCTTATGTTGTTTTCCTCCCCACTGAAATACTGTTTAACACTTGTCAAAGCATGCAAAGGAGATGCAATAAATGAGAAGTTAGAAATGAATTTTCTCCAATATTGTACTGCACCAAGAAAACTCCTAACTTCTCACATTATTGGGTCTAGGCTAGTTTACAATGACCTCTAATTTTGTAGGATCTATTTTCAATTCACCATTTCCCACAACATAACCCAAATAGATTAAAGATGTTTTCCCAAATTCACATTTTGACATCTTCAAAAATAATTTTCTCCTCTTAATGCATCTAAGACTTTCTGGATGTGATTAACATGATCATCCCAAGACTTACTGAAAATAAGAATGTCATCTAAGTAGACAATAATGAAATCATCAATGAATGGTCTAAAAACATCATTCATAACCCTCATGAATGTTTCCAGTGCATTGCACAATCCAAATGACATTACTAACCATTCAAATAATCCATGTTTCATTTTAAATGCAGTTTCTACACATCACCTTCATTAATCCTTACTTGGTGATAACCACTTCTTAAGTCTAACTTAGTGAAATAAATAGCATTCTTTAACTGATCTAGTAAATCATCAATTCTAGGAAGAGGGTAACAATTTTTCACCGTGATTTTGTTCAAAGCATGAAAAATCAACACACATCCACCATGTGTCATCCTTCTTTGGCACCAAAATTATTGGTGAACCACAAGGAGATGAACTTGGACGGATGATACCTTTTTCCAAGAGTTCCATCACATGTTTCTTGATTTCCTCATTTTCAACCACAAAAATCTATACATACCAATGTTGGGAAGAGGTGCATCCTATAGTAATTGTATCTCATGTTGAACCCCTCTTTTGGGAGGTAGACCTTGTGGATCCTGAAAAAACATCATCATAGTTAGAAACAAGTTTAACCAATTCATTATGATGTTTAGGATCACAATCCTCAAAATCCTTTTCATGATCATTCTCTTTGGCTTTGATCATCATGAGCAAAAACTCTTTCTTGATTTGACAAGCCTTTTCATTTGACCTACAGTAACCAAGGAAGGACTATTTTTTACACGGTGAGCTCTAACAATATACTCAATTCCATCCTTCACAAGCAAGTACTTGTTTTCTTCCCTATAGAAGATTTATTTATGATCATATAAGTAAGGACTTCCCAAAATAATACCAAAAATATCCAAAGGAACAACATCCAAATCAACCTCATCAATAAACTTGTCGGTAATGGTAAATCTAAATCTACAAGTTTTAGTTACCACAGATTTGCTTCATCACAAACTCATCCCAAAGGATAAGGCTTAGGATGTGGTTTGGTTTTAAGTCCCAATTTCTTAACAACCTCCTCGAAATCATATTAGCTTGAGATCCACTATCAAATAGAGTATCTATTTTGGTATGTTTAGAAATAACTCTAAGGTGGAAAATCTCATTTTGTTTCTTTTCATCATGTATAGATTGTTGACTAGAAGAAGATGCAACATTTGAAGTACTAGTGTTGGAAGAAGAGAGGGAATGATTACCTTGAAACTCATGGCCATGATCTTGGTTTCATCCCCTGAATCAGACCCAAGATCATGAACCACAACATTTGTTTTCTTCTCTTTTCCCTTCCTATTAGTCATCCATTTAGGCTTCATTTCCGGATGTAATTTCCAACACCTAGACTCATCATGGTTCTTTTTACAATGATTGAAAAATGGTTTTCCATCTTTCTTCTCAATAGTAGAGTTCATTTTTTTCTTACCCTTTCCTTTTCCTTGTTCTTTCAAACCTTTTCCTTGTCCTTCAGATTGCTTTTTCTTTTTCTTAAAAGAAGAAAAGGAGGAATCCATTTTCCCTCATGCTTCCAAATGTATAGCTTGAACACACACTACATCAAGATTAGTAGGACCTAAAACAAGAATCATATTCCTTAGGTAACTATACAACCCACCGATATATTTAAACAGTGTTTCTTGTGTGTTTAGGGAAATTCCAAGAATTAAAGCCCTTTTCCTAAATTATTGTGTATAGTCTTGAACACTTTTTCCCTTAGCTTGTCTTAATGTTTTCCAATCCATCATAGCTTGTTGTTTGTAACCAAGAGGATAAAATTATTGTCTAAGATTTGAAACAAAATCAGACCAAGAAGTAATCCCTTTACCTTGGGTTTCTTCTACTTCTTGTAGCTTACTCTCCCACCAAATGAGTGTTGTGCCACCCATCCGAAGAGTTGCCAAATGAATTCTTGCTTCATCATCAACAAATTTCTAAACCCTGCAATATACCTCAATCTGCTTGATCCAGTTATCCAACTTCTCTGCATTAAGCTCTCCATTATATATTGGCAATTCAAACTTGACATCTAATTTTAATGAAGGACAAAAATTATATTTTTGAGATTCACCTTTAGGAATATTAGAACTAGAGACCTCTTTTGTTTTACCTTCTCTAGTTGATTTTTCCCTTTGTCTATCTCGGTACAATTCTTCCACCATCTCTTTCATTTAAAGGAATGATTGCAAAACTTTGTCTCTTCTCATTCCTCCATCGATGGGCTTCTAGATCTTCTTGTGCCAATTTTGGGATCCTCTCCTACTAATTTTCCTTCACCCTTCTTAGACTGGGACCTTGTTATCATTCACCACAACTTGCAATCCAAACACGGTTAATCGATCATAGACCAACTCTGATACCAATTGATCTAAAATCATAAGCAAAATTCTAACATGCAACCATAATCTTGTTTTAACTAATTATTTAACGGATTAAAATTTATAGAATGAATTTCTTAAATTTTTAATTAAAATTATTAGGTTGCGAGCATTGTAAAAAATCGAGAAAATAACTAAGAAAAATCAACGAGATTTTAACACCACATGTGATAACGGATTTCAGCACTGACGACCCATGTCTCTGGGTCCAATTCAAGGGACCAATCTATTAAAATCATATAAAATAACACTTACAATGAGTATTAAATGATTTTGATCTTCTCACTAGATTCCTCTTGCAAAATTAAGCCTAGTCTCCTTTGGCACTTTTGCCAAATTCTCCTCCTAGCTCGCTCAATAAGCCTCCTTAATAACAATATAGTCTCTTCCTGCTTCTCTAATTACAAAGTGACCCTTTTTATAGTGTTTCTTAACACTATGGCCTATCGGTGAGGCCCATATTATTTTAATCCACCGACCATGATTCAAATCCTTTCACTTTATTAAAGTGGGATTCATATTGATTGACATTGATATGCCTTTGTAATGGAGTGCCCCCCATTGGTCCACGTGACTCCACTTTGGTGCTTATTCGATGGAAGGGCTGTTTGTTTGTCCCACATGCGTGGGGGTTTAAATGGAGAAGGTCTTTTTAACCAACTTGGTGACCAAAGGACATGTGGCTTGGTCCATGTTTGGCATTTTACCTCACCGTGTAATTGCAAATGGCTCGCTTTGAACTCATCAAACTCGCCCGATAGAAGGGTTGTGTTATGTTGGTTTGTTCGAGTTTGTTGGAGCTTTCTTGAGTTACATGGGCTGCCAGTGGAGACGTGTGGCTTTGTGTGGGCTACCATGTATGTGGTTCGAGTGGCTAGGTTAGTTTGTAATACCACATATGTGGCTCGACCAACAATGTATAACATAGCTCGTCGAGCTATGTGGAGAACTCACCCAATGCAAAATAATAACTCACCCTCCAATATAAATATGGAGCTCACCAAGTTAGACCAATATGAAATTGAGTTAGCTCGGTATACGTTGCATTATATAGCAGCAAAGGCACCCCTCCGTGAAAAGAGTGTGTCGAACTTGGCCAAGGTCCACCAACCAGTAAAAAGTGGGGCCCACCATTTTTATTTCATCAAAGACTAATAATAATATCAAAACCTGGATATACATGTTGTATTTGAAACTCACACTTAAACCTCAAAACAATGTTGTCATAACTCTTATAAGATCACTTGCCTCATAAATACATTGCACATAATTAATTTCATAATGAAATAACTTTCAAATAGTTGCAAAATACCTAGTTTTTCATCCTTTGTAATTGAATCCTCCATGTCCTTTTATAACAATCCTCAAGAATAGAATCGGTTATAACCGATTTGTCTTATTTTAAAATAAAGGATGTTTTAAATTTTATAATAATAAAATGTCACTTTATAAATTAAAGTGATACTACATATAACTTTTAAAAGAAAGGACATGGATTTTAATTTTAACTTCATAAATAAATGAATGAGGTGTGTATTGTCAAAACAGGGGCCACATAAGTATTTCATACATTAATCAAAAGTAACACAATCCATATCAACATCCATCATTAAAACAACTAACACCTCATTAACTATCATAACCAATCATATACACATAAACTCCATATATGTTAATATATCACCACCATTAATTTCTCAAATTTATCTCAAATGATAAGTATCATATCCCAAAAATGTGAAAATGTATCAAAATACCAAATGTATCCAGCCAAGTATATCAAATCAAAGTATGATTAATTAATCATCTATTATCAAATATAATAGTGGCTTCCTATCTTCAGTGACCATCTCCATGTACTCATATGGCTCAACAGGAAGAATAGTGTGGGTGAACACTCCATATTCTTCTTCTACTTCCAGTTTTACCCTTTTTACTACCCCTGTCACCTTAGGTACAATGGAAGAGGACCTAGCATGCTTAGAAGTGTGTGGGGACTCATGAGAAAGTACAATTTGGTTTCTTTAAGGTAAAAGTGGTGCAGAATGGGCCTGTGGAGTATGTTGGGACTCATGCGAGAAGAGCAGAATGTATTGATCTATTAGAAGACACCGAATTATTTTTAGCATGCACGTGTTCAAGATTTGGAAAGAGGTGGATTATTGAAACTATGAGAAGGAGGATTACAGGGATATGACTCTATCACTTATAATAATCATGTAAATAGGGCTCATTGGAATCAAAATGAACAGACACTCTAGTAGGACCATGTCTGACAAAAGGCCTACCACCCCAAAGTGTACTAGTTCCCCTTCGACCACCTCTAGGTGAACCTCTACGCCATGATTGGCCACAAAACTGTTATATCCCCAAGAATGGTGTGATTTAGACCTCCTATACCCCCATCCATCCCATCCTAACATGGTATAAAGTTGTAAAGACAATGAATGATTACCAAAACTTAGCATGTGTAGTTTCCCAAAATTGAACTTGCCAATTCAAACCATAGTTAACAGTCAACAAATAAATGGCATATCATAAAGATAAACAAAGTTTTATCTTTACAAAATCATCTTAAATATTTCATACCATTCTGAGATGTATAACTTCCCAGATGCCATTAACAAAATACCACAAGTTTAAAATAATTTTGGAAAATGAAATGAAAGAACTCCTTAGAACATGCATACATTGTTGTATCTTGACTAATAATTATTCATACTTGATGCCTTAGTTTTTCTATTATACTTCATTCACAGACCCTTGAAATAGTCAAGATCGATTTATAAGCATGCCCACTTTCTCAAATTTCTCAGACCATTATTATATGCAATCGAGAGCCCATATATATATGCAAGTATCAGAATAAGAAAACAATCATTTCATACTATGCCATAGGTTCCGTTATGAGTACTTCAAAACTGAATGCCAAAAATCCATCATTGTCGACTATAAATGATTTGAAACAAACATAATGCATATACTTGAAATTTTATCGCAGTCCATAGGAGGCCTTCCAGAATATACCATAATATATAATAATGAGCTCACAAGCAATTATGGGTCATCTAGTAAATAGTTGTTTTCCCAAATAACCATTAAAATTTTCTAAATGCCCAAGAAAAAACTTCATTTTAACTGCTCGAGATAATATTTTCACTTAGAATCCAAAAACAAACAACTTATAACCATTTTCGATCCCTTTTTGAAATACAAAGATGAAAATATTTTAAAAATACTTAAGTTCAGTACAAGAAGTATTTTCATTTTATGTGGACTGTAAACACAATAACCAAACATGTTGTTGAAACCTCATAAGAATGAAACAAAAATCTTTCATTCTTTTAAGAAACAACAATACCCTCACTATTGCATGCAATTATTTTGAAGAAAATGACTCAAAATAAATAGATATCAACAACAAGCTCAAAACCATAAAGGATGTACACGAGTCTTAATATATTCAACCTAGAATCTCCAAATTTCAACTTCAAATTGTAATTTCTTCTTTTCATAAGCATTTCAAAGACCCAACATTTACATGCAAGTTCAAAAAGGAAATGGGTACTTAAACCGATGAGTTTGAACAAATCTCAGAGAAGACAACTGAAACTTGTTTCTTTTTAACAACTCAAAGAAAGACATAACTAAATCATGACCGAGGCACAACTGTCAAGTGTCTAGGCTCATACTTGTAATTTTGACACATCTGAAGACCAAAAACCGTGAGCTCATGCAAAACTAGCGTCTCTCAAGCTCCCAAACTTGCAATGAAAATCAAATGACTACAAACCGAAAGGCTACACTTCATTCCACAACTTTACCCCACATTCAATGTCATTAACTCAATTGTCATTAATCACCCATTACCTACCGCCACATCATACCTAGGGAGTAGGAATTTGAAAATGGTGGTTTGCCAATTTTAATTTATTAAACTCCAAACATCATACCTTAGCCCCATATCAATTCAAATTAATAAACCATAAGGTTTATCAAAGAACATATAAGATAGTCATTAAACCATAATTAGATACTTAGTATTCATCAACTAATATGTAAGAAACCACCTCATGTGCCTAAAAATGGTAATTGATCAAGTAGATATGATCTATTCCACTCACTACCACATTTTGATAATTATTTTCCACAAGGAAAGATCGAGAAATTAAAATACGAGCGTGAAATCCAAACAACAAGATCACAAAATGGAACTTTATCTCCATGATGAATATCAAATATGATAACCAAGGTGATGATATATATATTTATATCAAAATAAGGTGATAAAATAACATTTTAAAGGATGTTCAAAACCACTTAGTGAAAACAATTTAAAAAATGTAATTAATACTTAGTGGCCCCCACCATATTTATATGGATGTAAAGGTAAGCAAGCTATAATATGAATATCATGTTTAATTCTTTTTTTTTTTTTAAAAAGAAGAGGGGTGTTAAAATTTAGCAATAACACTAGCAACCATGTTGGCTAGTTTCTTGAATTGAGAGGATAGGCTAGGCTGCATCAAAATGATTAAATTTTAACAAGCTCAAGATTACAATGCAGGTTCATTATTTCTTGAGTCGATCTGTGGACCCATAATAATTTTAAATCAAGGAATATAAGTTCGGTGGATCAAAAGTAGAGAAGGAAATACAAGAGATAGGGAAGTGAGGGTTAGACAAGTTCAACATACAGAATCAACCTTCATGATTTTGAAAATTAAGTATGTTCTCTTTTACATTAAGTACATCAGAGATATTATATAAAGAGAATCTGAAAAACATATTCTATAACTGATCCAATTGACAACTTCAATAAATCTTACCATCCGAGAAGTCTGATTATATCTTCACCTCCATCCAAATTCTTGAAAAGTCAGCATGTTAGGATATTAAATGATCATGACAACCTATTAAGGAAAACCAAAACAAGCAAACAGCCAAGAAAAGAAAACAAACCAAAAAGGGAAAACAAAGCAAGAAATCAAAAAGAAACAAACAAATATATACATAAAATACAATCAATGATTCAATCATAAAAATGTTTCAAATGTTGTCCATTCACCGTGAATCTCAACTAATCACCATCTATTTCCCTTAAATGAAAAGCATTATTACCAAGAACAAAAGCAATTTGATATGGACCTAACCACAAAGAATCAAATTTATGATGTTTCCTAGGGTTCTCTCGAGCTTTATCCCAACACAAAACTAAGTCTCCAACTTTAAAGCTTTTTGTATTAACTTTTTATCAAATAATCTTTTCAAATTCTCTTTACCCTTTTCAAGTTTTTATAAAGCAGTGATATTTCATTTGGTCTAAGGACAATAATTCATCTAGATGTAGTTGTAAATCATTTAAGTCATCTATGCCAAAATTTAGAGCAGAGTTAGTGCTAAAGATATTTGGAGTTCGATTGGCATAGTGGCTTCAAAACCATAAACATAAAAGGTGAAAATCATGTACTTGACTTAACAGTTGTTCTATCAACCCATAAAGCTTCAAAAAATTTAAGGTGTCAATTTCTTTTGTTGTCATTGACCAAATTTTTCATGATGTTGATTAAATTCTTATTTGTAGATTCAACTTGACCATTACCTTATGGGTAATACTTCGATGCATGACTCGAAATAATGGAGTACTTACTAAGGAAATTCAAATATTCTTTAGAAATGAACTGAGGACCATTATCAGATATAATTTCTTGAGGTACTCCAAAGTGTGAGAAAATATGATTTTCAAAGAAAAGACCACTTCACTAGCCACAAAATTTTTAAAGCAACAACTTCAGCCCACTTTGTAAAATAGTCCGTAGCTGTTAGAATGTGTCTATGACTGACATAGAAGAAAGGGGATGAATATCTGAAATAAAATCAATTCCCCATTTTGAGAAAGGTCTTTAGGTATAATAAGATTTAAAGGCATGGTTGGTAAATGTTCATGACCAACAAACATTTGACAAGGAGCACAAGACCTTACCCATTTATATGCGTCTTTGAATAACGTAGGCCAATAGTAACTAACACACAAAATTTTGTGAGTAAGTGTTTTGGAAAAAAAATTTCCGCCACAAACACCTTCATGAAAAATCCTAAACACACATTCAATTTGATCATGAGTTAAACACCTCAAGAGAATGCCATCATGATTTTTAAAAACAACAGATTCTCCAAAAGCACAAATTTAAGAGCTTGAAAGTGAAGTGCTCTATGTTGTTTTTTATCTAATGACTTAGGGCATGATTGGTTCTTAAAATAATAAACGAGGTCATGATACCAATCATCTTGGGATAACAAACAATCCCAATCACACATGTTGAATCCTATGTTAAAATTAGATGATAACTCATTACCTATCATAGTTTGAAATGAGGTACAACATGTAGGGCATCGTCAACTGTCAAGATAACCACATTGATATTTGAATCAGCATTTTCAGTAAATGTTTGGTGAGTTCATTTCCTTTTATGGTTTTGCATGTTTAATTCTAGATCAAATTGTTGGATTTTGAAAATCCACTTGGCCAATCTTCCATCAATCACAGGTTGTTTAAGCAAGTAAGCTAAAATAGGAATGTTAGAACGCATGATAATTTTATTTCCCATCAACAAGTACTTATATTTCCCTAAGACTCAAAACTAATGTGAAATTTTTTTTAATGAAAAAGGTACCTAATTTCAGCATCCTTTAAAGTTTGACTGAAATAAGCAATGGGTTTTTCATTATTCGATTCAAAGTATTGAGTTATGACTGCACCCATAGCTTTATCAATAGCGTTTAAATACAAGATGAAAAGGTAGTGATAAATCAGGTTTAGCCAAGACAGTGTGCCAAAGCAATAGCATTTTTAACATCAAGCAAATGTAAAATCACATGTGAATCCCATGTGAAACCATGATTCTTTTTCAACAAAATCTGCAATGGGCAGCCTTATCAAAAAATCATATATGAATTTTCATACAAAATTAATTTTTCCAAAGAAAGAATGTAAACTAGATTCATTTTTAGGAGGATGTAGTTCTTGAATGGCTTTAACTCTTTCGGGATCAATAGAAATACATGTTTGTGTGATGATATGACCCAACAATTTTCCTTCAAGTAACACCAAAAATAGATATTTCTTTGGGTTGAGAGATATACCATATTTACGACAAGCGAATAAAAATTTCTCTCAAGTGATCCAAATGTTTCTTTCTTTTCCTAGAATACATAGTTAGATCATCTAGATAAACTTGAATTATAACCCCAATCAAATCATCAAAAGCAACATGCATTTCTCTTTGAAATGTGGCACCTACATTTATTAAACAAAGGGCATATGATTAAAAGAAAAGGTACCTTTCCGTGTTGTGAAGGTAGTTTTATGTCTACAGGATTTACAAAAATTTGATTATAACCTAAAAATCCATCCAAGAGACATCATTTCAAGACCCGGTGACTTGCTATAAAATTTGATCAATATTTGGTAAAGGAAGTTATCTTTGGTGCTTGCACGATTTAAATCTCTAAATTCAACATAGAGATGGATATCTCCATTTTTCTTTCATACCAACACCAAGTTAGCAACCCACTTAGAATATCTAACTGGAAAAATGACACCACCTTCTAACATCTTTTCAAGCTCTTTATTGATGGTGTCTTCCAACAAGGGGCTCACTCTTCTAGGCTTCGAAGAACATGTTTGATCCAAGTTTAATAGGAATATCATGTTTTATAATCCTAGTATCATACCCTTTTAAGTCTTTGTAAGACCAAGCCAAAACATCAATGAACTCTTTCAACAATTTAATGAAGGCTTCTTTTTCTCTAGGATTCAAACAAGCACCTAAATAGACGTATTTTGGTTCTTCTTCTACCAAGATTCACAACTATTGTTTTCTCCCAATAATCCTCCTAGAGGGTTCAGCAGAAGAAAATATTTTAGGTTGATCATGAGGAGAAAACATAGATTCTAAACTTACCAGACCAACAGGTAGTTTATTGCTTGAGAGTTACAAATAATCACCATAGTTCAACACATAATCATCTAAATCAAAGTAATTTCCTTTCAAAAAAGTATCAATATGTTCATCACAAGAAAAAAGGCCAATTAGTTTCTAAATCAGGTATCATAGGCCTATAAACTTCCTTTAAAATGTAGTCAATCTGATATGCAAAATTAGGATTTGAAGAAAACACATAGCTAATTTATCAACCTTAGAATTGAACTCTCAAAAGATGTGATTAATATTAAATGCTTCAATTGTTCAATAAAAACCAAACTTTCTGAGTATAATGATGAAGCCTAGTTTGATTTGTTTTATAAATATTTTTGACTTGTCTAATAACCAATTCTGAATCTCCAAAAATAGATAACCTTTTAATTTTTAGACTTAAGGCTTGTTGCAGGCCTAAACATAAAGCTTCAAATTCAGTTGTATTGTTTGTTGCTTCAAATGCCAATTGAAAAGCATAATTAAACTATCTTCATGTGGGTGACTTAATGACTACTCTCAAGCACCATTTCCAAATTGAGAACTAGCTCCATCAAAACACATTTCAAAATATCATTAAGGTAATAATTTATGTTGGTAATATTCATCATCAAAATAATTTATGTCTAAAGTATTTAAACCATAAGTTCCCATACTAGTTTCTACAAATGCAACAGATGATGTAGTTCCTTCAATTGGTGTTCTTGACCATTCTTCCCTTTGAATGAATGTTATGGCATTTCCTATTGGTGCCCAAGTAAGATCCTTTCCAAAAAAATCACTATGTGGCTTGAGACCAATCTCTTCCAAGAAACATAGCATAATTAGTAGGTATATCTAAGATATGCACATTTCCAATAAATCTAACCCTTTCATCTTGTGTTATCTTAATCACTATGTCCCTAAACTTACCACAACATTTGGTTTGATGAGAATCAAAACCAGTCAACTTTCTATTATCGTGTTCATATGGAATACCCAATTGGTCAATATGGATTTGGGCATAATGTTCTTCAAATCACATGTATCTAATATGTAGTTATGTATGATTTTAATTCTAAATTTTAATTGTCACATAGAAAGGTGGAACATAATCAGGTGCAAAATTAGATTGATCATTACTTGATATTCATCGTGATCAGATTCACTTTCAGAATTATCCTCTTGGACAATCACCAATGATTTAGATTTAGATCTATTTTTGTGAGTATACTTCCAATTTTTAAATTGTTCAGGAAATCAAGACTCTCAAACATATTCAGATTTCTCCTAGAGTTCTTCATATCAGCTACAATATCATACCCAGTAAATATAGAAGATTTAGTAAATGATTTACCTTTATAAGGTTGATATTGTGCATTATTTAAACTAGATGGAACATCATCTGAAATGGGTTTAGTTGATTTTCTTCTATTTTTCTTTGTCAGAGTGATCAGATTTATGTTTCCCTTTATCATTATCAGTTGTTTTACCTTTTTGACCTTCGTTTTTAGCATAGTATTTTGATTGAGTTTGTACTGCATTTACATCAAAGTCAACAAAACTACACATTTCTAAAACAAACTTTCCTTTGATGAATTTCCTAACTTTCTCAGTAGCTTTACACGTGTCAAGGTCATGTTCTAACTCACAAACTCCACAATACATTTCTTTGGGTTTAGTTTTGACTTTACCTTATTCATTCTTAACCTTAGTAGATCCTGTGGACATGTTTTTTGAGGATGAAGGTTGATCATTTAATTGTCTTTTAATGGTGACCAACTCATTGCCTAAATTCCAAATGGCATTCAAAATCTCTGTATTTTTAGTAGAAGAGTTAGATGATGATCTATCTTTAAAACCAATTCTCTTCAACTTATTTTCATATTATGCAAACAGAAAGTAAGAGTTTCCTCAAAGTCATAGATTTCTTTTCTTCTAGCAAAATTTTGTACTTGGGTGGTAAAGCATTGCAATAATATAACCTTGCTATATTTTTTGAAGGTCTCACCTTAGGAGGTATCTTTTGTCTCAATTTAGTGAAATAAATAGTAAAGTGATAAATGGTTTCACTAGATCCATAGTCATGTTAGCAAGTTCATTTACTAGCTCAAATTCATCTTTGTCCTTCCCAAAACAATCTTCTAACCAATCTTCTATATCTGACCATTTTGTCATACATTTTGAAGGTAAACTAATAAAGGCTTTGTAAGCTCTTCCTTCAAGAGTTTGAGAGAAAATCCTCAGAGAAGCTCTCTCATTGGTTACTCCTATGACAACACATATTAATTTAAAGGAATCTAAATGGTCTTCCCAAGATGATCCATACTCACCAGAGAACTTGGGTAGTTGAATACCCTTTAATGATGGTAACTTGGGAGGATTTCTTCCAATATCAATTGGATTTCCTTTAAGCAAGGGATGAGATTATCTTCTTCATTGTCAGATGCCTCATTATCAGTGATATTTTCCCTATTATTTTCAAGCCCGAGAATTTTGTTTGGTTTCGATTATGGTTAGGGCTAGGACCTCTTTCTTCATTTCTACCAACTTCTTTAGCCATTGCAAAGAAATCAAAATCAGACAAACGCAAAAATCAAAATCAGTCTAACAAAAATGTTTCAACATTTTCTTATCATTCACAACATCTAAAGGTAAAACTTTAGATTTATTTTCAGATTTCAAGACCAATTCTCTTTCCTGTTTGAATTTGTTTTTTCTTTACAATATCACATTGAGTTTGAATGTTAGACCTTACAAGCCTTTGAATTTCAAGGGCTCTATCCTCTTCATCATTAAGGACTTCATTGTCTTGTGTAAACTGTGTCAAATGTGGCTATAATCCCAAACAATAGTCCTAATGTCAAAGTTAATGTCTAATTGAGTGTTTCCAATAAGTAAACCAACCTGATCAAGAGGTGCAAAACCTCTAATGTTCATTGATGAAATTCAAGAGTAGATAGTTAGAAGAAATATACTGTAATAAATCAAAAAGAAGAAGTGGATAGTTAGAAGAAATCCACTTATAAATAAGAAATAGAACCCCCAGTGGAGTCGCCAAATTTGTTGTCGATAAAAATTAAACTAAAACCAATAAAAATTTTTGATAACATGCAAAAGGTTAAGACCCGAATCTCCTAGTTTAATCATAGTTTTACTTAAGTTTGGCTTAAGCGTGGGTAGTTTAATATAGGCTAAATAATCATTTAACCTAAGATCTGGGAAATTCTATTTCTAACAATAATTATAATATACATACATCAACACACAAATGAAAGAAAACACATAAAAAAACCCAACAAAAAGATCACCAACCATAAAGATTAATACCAATAATAATACTTTCTTCATGTATTCATATCTTTCAGATATAATTGATCACTCTTATATCAAATTGATTCCTTTATGTCCAAATAAATATTATCAACCTTTATCCGACAAAGTGAAACCTATAGACAAGGTAACCTCTTGAAAAGGTGAAAGTGAGTGATATTATAACCTTCACTTCTATATTATTTCAAATATTGCAATGATCTCATAAACAAAAACATCAAACAAAGAAAAAGGACAAAACAATATATAGACATATTTACATATTTGATGAAAAAGATAATTTAATATAAACATGATGATGAAAAACAGATTTTCATTAATGAAATGATGTACAATGAACGCTAAAACAATGCCTTAACAAGATCATGATCAAATATCAAAGCCAACATGGCCACATATTACATTCATTTGAGATAGAAGTGAAGACATCATCAAGATTTCTTTGGATATACAGACAAAATATGTAATCAGTTAGATCAAGAATACAAAATATTTAATCAAATAATCAAAATAATAATATCAAAACTAGATATACTGTTGTATTCAAAACTCACACTTAAACCTCAAAACAATGTTGTCATGATTCCTGTAAGATCACTTGCCTCATAAATACATTGCACAAAATTAATTTAAAATGAAATAACTTTCAAATAGCTGCAAAATACCTAGTTTTTCATCCTTTGTAATTGAATCCTCCATGTCCTTTTATAACAATCCTCAAGAATGGAATCAATTATAACCGATTTGTCTTATTTTAAAATAAAGGATATTTTAAAGTTTATAATAAAAAAATGTCACTTTATAAATTAAAGTGATACTACATATAACTTTTAAAATAAAGGACACGAGATTTTAATTTTAACTTCATAAATAAATGAATGAGGTGTGTATTATCAAAACATGGGCCACATAAGTATTTCATACATTAATAAAAATAACACAATCCATATCAACATCCATCATTAAAACAACTAACACCTCATTAACTATCATAACCAATCATATGCACATAAACTCCATATATATTAATATATCACCACCATTAAGTTCTCAAATCTATCTCAAATGATAAGTATCATATCCCAAAAATGTGAAAATGTATCGAAATATCAAATGTATCCAACCAAGTATATCAAATCAAAGTATGATTAATTAATCATCTACTTTCAAATCTAGCAGTGGCTTCCCTGTCTTAGTGACCATTCTCCATGTACTCATACGACTCAACAAGAAGAATAATGCGTGTGAACACTCCAGATTCTTCTTCTACTTCTAGTTTTACCTTTTTTGCCCTTTATCACCTTAAGTACAACGAAAGAGGACCTAGCACACTTAGAATTGTGTGGACTCATGAGAAAGTATAGTCTAGTTTATTTAGGTAAAAGTGGTGCGAGAATGGGCTTGTGGAGTATGTCATGGAACTCCATGAGAAGGAGAAGAATAATGGACTAATTATTAAAAGACACCGGATTATTTTCAGCATGCACATGTTCGAGATTTTGCAGAGGTGGATTATTGAAACTATGAGAAGGAGGATTATGGGATATGACTCAATCACTTGCAATACTTCATGCAAACAAGGCTCATTGGCATCAAAATGAACAAACACTCTAGTAGGACCATGCCTGAAAAAAGGCCTACCACCCCAAAGTACTAGTTCCCCTTGACCACCTCTAGGTGAACCTCTACGCCATGATTGGCCATGGAAAATATTATGTCCCCAAGAATGGTGTGATTTAACCTTCTAGACCCCATCCATCCCATCCCGATCGACATGGTATAAAGTTGTAAAGACAATGAATGATTACAAAACTTAGCATGTGTAGCTTTTCCAAAACCTGAACTTGCCAAGCTCAAACCAATAGTTAATAGTCAACAAATAAATGGCATATCATAAAGATAAAAAAAATCTATTTTTACAAAATCATATTAAATATTTTATACCATTATTGAGATGTATAACTACCCGATGTCATCATTAATAAACACCACAAAGTTAAAATAATTTTGGAAAATGAAACGAAATAACTCCTCAGAACATGTATACATTGTTGTATCGACTAATAATTATTCATACTTGATGCCTTAGTTCTATCTATTATACTCCATTCACATACCCTAAATAAAAGACTCATTTATAAGCATGCCCATCAAATGTGAGCATTATTATATGCAATCGAGAGCCCATATATATATGCAAGTATCAGAATAAGAAAACAATCATTTCATACTAAGTCACAAGTTCCGTTATAGTACTTCAAAAATGAATGCCAACAATCCATCATTATCGAATATAAATGATTTTAAACAAACAAAATACATGCACTTGAAATTTTATCACAGTCCACAGGAGGCCTTCTAGAATCTACCATAATATATAACAATGAGCTTATTAGAAAGCAATTCTAGATCATCTAATAAATAGTAGGTTTCCCAAATAACCATTAAAATTTCTAAATGCCCAGATGAAAAACTTCATTTTAACTTCTCTAAGATAATATTTTCACTTAGAATCCAAAAAACAAACAACTTATAACCATTTTTGAGCCTTTTTGAAATACCCAGATGAAAAGATATTTAAAAAAATACTTAATTTCATTATGGAAGTATTTTCATTTTATGTGTGTAAACACAGTAACCAAACATTCGTTGAAACCTCATAAGACTAAAACAAAATATTTCATTATTTTAAGAAACAACAATACCCTCACTATTGCATGTAAGTATTTTGAAGCAAAAGCGACTCGGAATAAACCAATATCAACAATAAGCTCAAAACCATAAAGGATGTACACGAGTCTTAATATATTCAACCCAGAAATGATGTACACAAGTCTTAATTTCAATCTCCAAATTTCAACTTCATGTTGTAATTTCTTTTCATAAATAATTTCAAAAACCCAACATTTACATGCAAGTTCAAAAAGGAAATGGGTATTTAAACCAACGAGTTTAAACAAATCTCATATCAGACAACTCAAACTCATTTCTTGTTAACAACTCAAATAAATAGGGAGCTAAATCACGACCGAGGCATAACTATCAAGCATCTAGGCTTAGAAATGTAATTATAACATGTATGAATACCACAAACTATGAGCTCATGCACAAATTAGATGTCTCCAAGCTCCCAAACTTGCAATGAAAATCAAATGACTACAAACTAAAGGATACGCTTCATTCCACAACCTAACCCACATTCAATGCCATTAACTCAATTGTCATTAATCACCCATTACCTACCTCCACATCATACCTATGGAGTAGAAATTCAGAAATGTTCGCCAATTTTAATTTATCAAACTCTACACATCATACCTTATCCCATATCATTTTGAATTAATAAACCATAAGCTTTATCAAAGAACATATAAGATAGTCATTAAAAAACAATTAGAAACTTAGTATTCATCAAAAAATATGTAAGAAACCATCTCATGTTCCTAATAATGGTAATTTGATCAGTAGATATGATCTATTCCACTCACTGCCACATTCGATAATTATTTCCAGAAGGGAAAGATCAAAGAAATTAAAATACGAGCCTGAAATCCAAACAACGAGATCACAAAATGAAACTTTATCTCCATGATGAATATCAAATATGATAACCTAGGTGATAATACATATATTTATATCAAAATAAGGTGATATCCGACATTTTAAAGGATGTTTGAAACCACTTAGTGAAAAAAATTGAAAATGTAATTAATACTTAGTGGCCCCACCATATTTATATGGATGTAAAGGTAAGCAAGCTATAATATGAATGTTGTGTTTAATTTTTTTAAAAAGAAGAGGGGTGTTAAAATTTAGCAATAACAATGCCTTTTACTCCTCTTGTGACCTTGATCGTAATTGATCAACTTACCAGTTTAAATCCTCACGTGCTAATCCTAGATTTGTTTCTTATGGGATGGCGATATTTTTAATTCTATTAACCGTTGTTTTATTTTCCCCTTGTTTATTGCGATCCCCTCACCTACTGCTTCTGACTCTTCAATTATCCTATTTTGAGAAGCTTTGTTTAGGTAATCTTCATCCAAATGGGCTTCATATGCCAAAAAGTTTTCTTCCAACTCTCTTGTGCAAGCTTGGATTATATGTGGTTGTTTATGTAACCCCCAAGCAATTTTCAGACATATCTTCCATGACCTCTAATTTTTACACACTTTCTTCGCATGTTACGAGCTTCGATGCATATGCGTGTATGTTTTCATTGTCACATTCTTTTCATTTTTCCCTTTGATGTCCCTTCTCTATCTCTTTGAATAAGAAATCTACAAGATGGCCAAGTGCATATATTTTTCGACCCAAGTATGAGTGAGTCATCTTAAAATATTTTGGGCTCACTATCCAGTAATCATTCGGTAAGGGATTCCACATTTGTTTCAACAAATGAATACTTGTCCCTTACAACTTTGTTCTCATGTTGGATTTCTGCATTTGTCGCTTTGTTTCTCTTAGTTCCTCCTCCAAATGTCTCACCTTTTCTTTATATATCCGATCCCCATTGTTGTTTTGCAGATTATATTGCACCACTTCCCCGCTATTAAAAAATCTTCACCTTTGTCTTGGGTTTTAGACAGTTATACGTTATTGCAAGGTAAATTGGTTCTCCTTATTTTTATGGCATGGTAAAAATGTTTTATTAAGAAAACCAATGAGTGGTTCCTATGTGTAAGCATCCAAGTAAAAGGATAAGGCCTTCTTAGATCGTCTTGTATTTTCAAGAGTGCTCCATTGGAACAACTCATAATCCTTTTCCCTTCTTGGAAAGTGGAGCGCATTGATCTCTTTCCTACATTTTAGTAGATCATTATTTCTTCATCCTCATCATGGCCTTGCTCTTGCTCTTGTATTTTATCCTTACCCTTACTTGGGTGAACTTATTCTTCATGGAAGATTTTATTTCCATGACTTGTTTTATTGTTCCCACTTTGCTCACTTATTTTTTCCCTCTCGAGGTATCTTCAATCTCCACCACTTTTGGAGGTGACTTGAGCCCTAAGGTTATTTTAATAGGGCTAGAGTATTCCACATTCAAGCTTGGCTCTACATCATGTGGGGATTGATGTACATGTATATCCATATTTTTTTCTTTACGGTGTGGCGCTTCTAAAGGGGTTGCAACTAGAGTTTTCCCAAGGATTTGTTACTAGTTTTGGGTTTCTTTCTTTCTTAGTGCATGTTGTGGGTTTAATTTCCTCTTCTTAGTAGGTTGTGTTGATGGTGCATGTGTCCTTTCCTTATGATGCATGCCATCACAAGAAGAACATAAAAAAATGTGCAATTCTCATCTCATGAGATTGTGAAAGAATAGTTTGGTTCATTCCATAGGGTTAGATAGAGTCAAGACATTCAAATTTTCAAAATTCAAGTTTTCCCTCCAAAATTGTAATTCAAATTCCTAAGGTTGTAAAAATGGAATGTAAGCTTGTCAAAGAATGGAAAGGTTTTTAATAGGTGGTGCAAGTACTAGGAGTCTAATCATGGGTCATGATGAGTCAATGAAGTGTAATATGCCTCCTTTGTGTGGTAAGGGCGTGTGAAAGGTCATGAGAGCTCAAAAGTTAGTTAGGTTTACAAGAGTGAGTTACATTAAAGAGAGGAAATTTGAATTAGAGAGAGTTATTTGAAGGAGAATGAGAAGAAGTCCTTCTAAGGAAGATAAGAGAGGGAGAGGAAGAAATACTTCTTGAGACCGAGGAGAGGAAAATTGAGAGGAACATGAGTTTTGTATGAAAGTACAGTCTAATAAGATGAGATTTTGTTTTTGAATGTTAATTTCAATGATTTTGCATGCATAATATCTTCATATTTTTGTATTCCTTCAATGAATGAGAGGTTTAAACTTGTCAATTGCTAAGGGAGGACCCTTTGCATATGAGTTGTTTATTGGTTATGAAGAACTCTTACTCTGTTTTTAAACATTTCAAGAATCTTTTGACTGTCACGGTTGTGATGCTGATTGTAATAGATTTGTAAGGTACATTGATGATCATGTTAATTTATAATCTCGTGCTTAGAGTCATTAAGGTATCGGTTTCATATTTTAAAGATTGAATTGTCTGATATTCTCCTTTACATGCCTAAGAAAACCTCAAGGAACTGTATTGTGATTGTATTCCCTTAGTTGATTGATTCTTAATGTGATTTTCATGGAGATAAGTGAAATAAAATCATGAAATATATAGGAAGAGGTTTTCAAACCTAGGTTGGGAATGAGAGTAAAGTGTTAGTTCCAAAGAAGCTTTGTTTCTTCAAGTTTGAGAAGTGAGGGTTTAATATACCATATTCTAACAAACATGCACAAATCCTTTTTTAGTTAAATTAGATGTTATTTGCATTACTAATAATCACCTTTGGTAGCTTAGATCGAGGAAGAGGTTCTAACAAACTTAGTGGTCAAGTTTCAAGTTTTGATTACATGTATTTGTGAAGATATAAACTTTTTCATCTTCTTGGGCTAGTATAAACCACAATTGGTGTTTTGAGGCTAAATAAGAGGTTTGAAGCATCTAATTAATGTATATTGTCCTAAGACCTAGAATAAATGATGATGGAAATGTCATTTAACTATTTTTAAAGGAATTTTGGGAATTCATTGGATGCATTTTTAGTTATTAGTGACATTCCTTACTAGGAAACCGCTTCTGATCCTCAAAGACCTAATTGGAAACTGTTTTTGTGAGTTTGAAGCATATTTTGCAAATAAAGTTCCAATGAAACTTTATCTATAGGAGGAAGGTATAAATGGGTGGTCAAAAATTTCTTTTCTTGATTAATAAGGTAATCAAAATATGTGAAGGAAAATGTACCTAAACATGGCTAGTTAAGACCTAGAGAGCTAGAAAGGTAAAAGAGTGGTTGAGAGAGAAGATAAAGGAGTTAGGTTATGAAATTCATCACACTCCATGAGGAAGGTAAAGGGTATATAAATAAGTTTACATTTCCTTTTTGGTATGCATGGAATGCTTTAACCATGGATCATGCAGGGTATTTGTTCTTGAGAGTACCTAGAGAGTAGTTTTAAGAAAGATTGGTAAGAGGTGATGTTGTGACCTTTTTGTATCAAGTGGATGATTTAAATAACCTTGTTTGAAGTTGTAGAATAGGGAATAATATTTTGAAAGGTTCTTGAAAGCTAAAGTGCCAATAATGGACTGGTTTTGAGTAAGGGAATAATAGAACCGGTGAACGAAGGTGTTAGATCAATTAAGATAAAGTAATACAAATGAAGTTTAAATGAGATTGAATCAATTTTAGGAGTCATTGAACAATGCATGAAGGGTATTAAATAAGGTATTGTGTTTGATTTAACCAATTGAGGTGAATTTGATCAAATTTCAAGATTTGGCCATTTCAAGCTTCTTTAAGAAGATCTTCTTAGCAGAGCTTTTGGGGGTGAGTTATTGTTTGAATCTTCTTCATTGATTGAATGCATGGAAAATGTATATTTCTCTGCATCACCTTCTCTTCGAGGCATGTGTAGAAATTTCTTTATGTTCTCATTCTCCTCGGTGCTTTTGTTTAGGCATAACTAATTCTTCGTCGGGATTCTCATATGTTATATCTTCTGGTTAGCCTTCTTCTTTGGATGTAGATAAAAGAAAACAAATTTCTCTTCATTCCCTACTATGATAATCTTTCGGTTTGTGAGATGACATATATTTTTGACACGAGCTCCTCTATTTGCATCTTGAGTCGAATGTTTGTATTTTTTTTTAGCACATGAATGTCTTCATCTATTCTTTTTGAATCTATATTAAACCTCTTAGTCCCCTTAACCCTCTTGTGGAATAGATAAAGTTTATATCCATGATGATATATCGTGTGCACTGTTCTACATGATGCAGATTGATTGGTCCAAAAAAATCAATTTCCCATTTCTCAAATGGTTCTTACTTAAGGACCAGGATGAGAGGCATAGCGATGTGCTTCCCTAGTTTTTCGACTCTTTGGCATTAGTTGCATTCCTTTACATATTCTTTCACGTTCCTAAATAGACTTTGCCACCAAAGCCCTACGTCAAGTATTAATTTAGTGGTATCTTCCCTGTGTTTGTCGGTGTGCTTGAGTTTATATTTCATCTCATTCATGGGGTAAAACACATCATCGTAAAACTTCGTCAGTGACCCATTTTGTATATACTTTATTGGAAATTAGTTGATAGGGTGTGGCTTTGACAACTAATTACTTGTATTGGCTGATTTTATAATGTTTAGGTGTCATTCCGGTTTGTAATAAGGTAAGCACATCCTCCATCTCACCTTTTTCACTCTAGATGTGAAGTAGTTGAGCATCTTACATATTGTCTTCTATGGGTTACACTTGTTTTCCATTATCAATGCGCAACAAATGATCAAGCCCGACATTATTTTTCCTAGTTTGACCATCACCATAAACTAAAATTATTAAAACGAGATTATTCATCGGCAAATGTGCCCATGTAATGCTTCCTTGTTAACCAAGTTTTTAAGATCCATATGATTAGTGAAGAACACGAATGGTGTAACCAAAAAATAATGTCAAAAAATTTCTAGCACATGCACCATAGATAATCTTTCGCATTCAGTTGTGGTATATTTTATTTCCGTGTGCGTAAATTTTTAATTGGTGAAATAAATTTAATGATCAAGGGTTCCCTCACATGGTTGTGTCAATATTTCTCCCAAAACAATCCACGAGGTGTCTATATGGACATGAAAAGCAGTGTTCCATCAAGTAAATTGCAAGATCATGTTCTTTTGTTAGCCTATCCTTAAGCTTCTCAAAAGCACTTTGTTGATTTTCTCCCTACTTAAATTATTTTGTTTTCCATATTAGTATTTCCAAAGGTGTGGCAAGATGTGTAAAGTATTTAATGAACTTTCGATAGTACCCGTAATGTCCCAAAAAGGTGTGAACCTCCTTCTATGTTCGTGGTTGCGTAATATTTACTATTATAAAAAAAAAATTGTTGGATTGAACAATAATCCATCCTTACTGAGATAATGTGGCCTAATAAAGAGCCAAATGGAGTGGCAAACATACACTTCTTTAAGTTTACGTATATTTATAACTATCTACAATGCTCAAACATTAAGCATTAGTTGTTATAATGGTATTTTAAGCAAACCATATATTGTCTAATCATCTAGGTAGACTTGAATAAACTTTAGTATAAAGCCCTCAAAAGCTATCACAACTATGTGTGAAAATGCAATAGGCACATTTTTTAGTCCAAATGACATGACGGTGTGAGAATATGATACTCATTTGGTTGCAAATGTTTTTTCAGTTGGTCTTCCTCTATGATTTTGACCCGATGATACCCTAAAAATCCATAGGTGAACGTATGGATCTCCTTTTCCGACGACTCCTTCCAAAATATTTTCTATAAAAAGGGTGAGGAATGGATCTATCATGCACACAAAATTTAAAGCATGATAGTCCACATAGCTTCTTATGTGCACATCCTTCTTTATGTTAATCACTATAGACCTTGCCACTTAGATTCTTCAATTGGTATTATAACCCATGTGGCTAACATATTATCAATCTTTTGTATCACCTTAGCGCGCAAGTTTGGGTTCATCTAATATGGCCACTTACTTGGTTTGGCCCCTAGTACTAATTTAATTTGTATAGTTCGCAATGATGGGTGTAAACCTTTCATTTCATGGTAACCACAAGGAAATATGTCTTCATATTCACCTAATAACTCAAAAAATTTAGTGATCTCGATTTAACCCAAGAATCACTAATTATTTGTATCTTTAGTTCTTCCTCGCTTCTAATGTTAATCAATCGACTTAAAAGACACATCCAATAGCCAATTTTCTTGTTTCTTTCTATCAATGACCCCCTTGTCCCATAGTAAACATCCACATGCAAATGGTAGTATCTTCCCTATCTACTACATGTAGTACCATATTCTCTTTTCCCTTATCCGTACCAATCTATTGGTTGACTGGTATGTCTTCCTCATTGATGGTGATGTTATCCTTAGTATCTTTGGTAAAAAAATTGTCAACACAAAACATTTATCATTATGTAGCACCAAAACTATATTTTATATGGTCGCATTATCTCCAAACACTGCATCCTTTATATCATGAATGGTATAGACACAAAATCACACACTTGGGTACATTTTTAGGTCCTAATCACATACTACTATTCATATGATTCCTAAGCGAGAAAACTAGTAATTGACATCTATCTTTGGCCTCTTTTATATCTTTCTTGTTTCCTCTTTGGTATTGTTTACCCCACCCAATCTAATATTCATTTCTTTATCTTTATTGACTCTAGACATCAGCACCCACTAGGATGTCGGCGCCTTTAAGCATCCTCATCCCCCGGGTGCCCTGACCTCTTTGTATCTTACTCACCTCTTTTGAGCCTCTTTTATCTTTTGAGAATCTTATTTTCTTATGGGTCAACCTTTTAGTTGTCAATTAAAAATTTAAACAAGGTAATCATATATATATATATATATATATATATATATATATATATATATATATATAACTATGTGACCATAATAAAGGACTAAGATCTAAACATCTATTATCACCACCTAAGGTTGCATCCAAAGGAATTTTAAGAGCATCAAAGGAATCGATCTATCACTTACTCAAGGGAAAAGGGACTACATTTTTGCATACACACATAGGAGGGGAAGTTCATTTTTCATCCACACATTTATCTACATTGGTACATCTATCTATAGCTCACTATCGAGTGCATCTTGCACAAGAGATTCTTACAAGATACAATTTATACACACTCACACAAGAACTATATGGATTCGAGATGTAGTACAACACTCGGTCATAAGTTCACTCTATTGGGTGACCACTTTGGGGTCATTCGACTCCCCATTTACATATTTTTCTTTTTAGAATTTGATGTGTTTTGGGGTTTTGTAGGAGATCATTTGTTTTGTAAGTTATATGTGAATTTTGTGGACATAGTGTGACATGTAGGTGCTCAACAACGAATCTTAGAGACCACCTTGCAACAAAAGAAAATCCATATTTCAAGCTCTTACACACGAGTCACCTAGATGCCTTAGTCTTTTCCAGGCACCCTAGTCCCACTTATTTTAGTAATTACAAAATTTTTTTCAAAGTGTGGTTGCAATAATTTCCTCCTCTTGTTTACCAGTTTTTCAGTCCATAACACTTCAGGATTAAGCAAAATATCAGCTAAGTATTTTATCCTCTCTCTTGCACCTAGGGTTTCATATTTACTTTTTTTATTACTTGTGTCAGACTTTCACTTTAGCGTTTATTCATCACATGTGACTCTGTAATATTAGGGTTTATCATAATTATATTTTTGTTAAATCATTTGGTGAACCCCACTCATGATTGGTCCTTTGGATCCTTCTTTTGCACACTATATTTTCTTTCATGGCTCCTAAGGTTTCTCAAGTCTCCTTACATCAATTGCTTCAAATGCACCCACCTTACAAAGATGCTCTTCTAAAATCCCTAGACACTATGTATCTTCCTAGCAATACACCACCTACTCAAGTTAGTGTTATCTTCGATCATCTCTTGGTTCTAATTCCAATCAATCTATTTGTAAGTCAATCCAAGATTTACATTATTTATTTCAAGATAAATTTCAGGCTATGGAATCCACGATTACATCCCTCAAATCTGAAATTCAACATCTTAAGGACGCTTCTTAGGCTCATTCTTCTTCTACTCCTCATCCTCATTCTATGTCTTCTACATGTGCTCATATCAGTGAACCTCAAATATTGTCACTCCTGCGCCTCTCAAGTTTGATTTCAATGCTAAGCAATAAGATATTCTTCTGTAGCTCCTCACTCATCAATTGATCAACTTTTCATCTACTCATTTTTATCCTCCTTATCGGCTTGCACAATATCAAGGTCATCCATATTGCAATTATCATTGAATCAATGGACATAATGACAATGATTGTTATGCTCTTAAGCAAAAAATTGGCCACCTTAAGCATTATGGTCTTATCTCATTTTTTCACAACATACTGCTACATGTTCATCTCTAATTGCTACATCCCAATGGGTTCCTAAATCTGATTCATCTATGTCTAATGATCATCATGCCATCGTTACTTAGGTTCCTTATATAGTAAGTCAAGAGCCTCCTAATCAACTTCCTCTTAAAATCAGTCTAACTCCTCCTACTAATTCTTCTATGGCATTACTACTCTCAAATAAGAAACCACTCACTAAGCAAGACCAACAAACTCTAAAAGGACTTTTCAGCTTCCGCCATTCAAAATCCCTTCATAACCTCCACTTCAGTGTCCAATCATTTTTGTCAAAAAAACTACTCCTTATATTGATGGCCAAGACACGTTTCAAATTCTCGCTACCATGGTATGGTCCTCATGTTGCTTTTTCCTACCATTGTGCTAACTCTCTCTATTCTCATGACATGGATAACACTCTTCCATAATGATATGGTAACTCTCATGTCACCACATAGCTCTCCACCATTGACACACTTGGGGGCATCGCACTCCCCCGTTTACATCACTACTATCAGTTGTATCTAACATCTACTATCACACTTAACACTCTGCGCTTCATGATTCATTTTTCTAAGCACTTTCAAACCACTTGATACACACCTTGTATCATCATTACCCTATGACACACTCTTGTGCTAAGGTTTAAACTTGACTATTAAGGGCATACTACATCTATGAACCTCACACACTACACATTTCACACCTCGTGCTTCACAATACATCATTCTAGGACTGTCTTCTCACACATCACACTACCCTATGATGCACTCTAGTTCCATGGTTCATACTCAACTATTGAGGGTATAAATCTAAAATGAACCTCACCACATTCACACTCTATGCTTCATGGATCTATCTATCTAACGCACATTTTCAAACCATTTCCTCATGACACACTCTTGTTTAATGGTTCATTCTTGACTATCGAGGGTCTTTTATAAATGAACCTCATCTCACACATGCTCATACACATCTGCTCGGGGTGACACGCAACTCCTATTACATTAACATTTCCTATCATGCAATCTCACTCATTCACATCATGCTATATATATCGGTTGCATCTTTTTTTTTCTTGCTTATACTAGCTACATGTACACTTTGCTTCACATGTTAGACATATACTTCATATATGATTATTTTTATCATATCCACATGTGTGTTCACTTATTCTCTAGTTGTGAATACAAATTTTCTATATATATTTAATGCCACATGAATGTTTTTCATTGTACCTCTTACTAGTCCTACCAAGGCTCCTAAGGGCATCCACCTTCATACACACTTCATGTCTTATTGTTTTGTTATTTACTATTTCATATCCTTACTAGCACACTACATTATATCATATCATACATGCCTTGACATACTTCCTATCTTTCTAAAATATTAACGGGTGCTTCATGTGTAGCATTTTCTTTATAGGAACTATTTGCCACCATGGTTATACATTACTTTTCCATTTATTGTTAACCATTATTTTCCATTATATGCCACTTTTTGTGGGTTTTTCCCTATATCTTGTATCTCCATTGCTTGTATTTTTGGCCACTTTGGCCCTGATTCTCTTGTGACATTATGAGTGATGTCTCATGTTTGAAGTCCAATTTTCATGTTCTACATTATCTTCTTACTTCCTAGATTACACATTATCTCATATATACATACTTGTCTTGCTTGCACTAACACATGTCCTAGCCACTTTGTTTACATGTGCCTTGGTTTCTACAATGCACATTCCCTCCCCTTACAAGGTATCAGTTCATATCAGATTTTGGTCCTCTCCTTTAGGCTGCATCCTCGTAGTGATGTCGTATGCACCCCAAATAAGGGGGTACATACATTGGGCTAATCAGTCACCCCATACAGCAGACTCATAGCTTCTATACATGGAATACACACTACAAGAACATAATGGTCTTCAATTACATAAATGGCTCGATTATAACTTGGGTCATCATTTCAGTACAAACACCAACGCCCGAGATGTAGACACTATCACTTGGGTGCTCCTAACCTTTCTTGGGTGCCTATGAACGAGCACGATTATAGTTACTTTCTCATATCAACATACTTTTTAGCATTTCATAGAAGCGAGCATTTTCACAAAGACATACATGCACAGATCCTCCAACAATCGAATGCATTCAATCTCTTTTTTATATTTCCTTAGATCAAATGAGAACAATATGGAACACGGTAGGATCACACCATCTATAGTAGTGTATAAAATCGGGAATCAGTTAGGGATGGAGAATAACACTAGAACCTTCTCCCCAACACTCTTATATCATGGTGTGAGATCACCCGAAAAACTCATTCTTGGTGTGATATCACCTAAAAATCCACTTTTGTCGTGAGATTTCCCAAAAAACTCACTCTTCTATAGTTATTCAAGAAATTTTCTATCCCTTTTCACTCGTCACAAGTTAGGTGCACATGTACCTTTTTACACATTTTGCATACTTTTTACATACTTATGCAGATTTTTCATATACACATATTCAACTACTCATTTTCTCTTCTTTTATAAGTTTTTCCTTAATACGCAACAAGAAACATCCTGACATCAGCAAACACAAATGATAAAAACAATAGGTACATCACGCCACAACACATACACTTCACCCTAGGGTCACTTCCTCTTTCTTAGCTTCCACGCTTCATTTTTATCACTCCACACTTTTTCTTGTCTCTTCGGCATGCTTTCACCATCAATCTACATGGTTATTAGGTATGCATCTCTTATCTACTTTATGTTATTGATTATTCACTCAACAATAGTGGGGGTAAATGTAGACATAAAATCATATACTTGGGTATATTTCTAGGTCCTAATCACATACTATTATTCATATGATTCATAAGAGAGAAAACTAGTAATTTACATCTATCTTTGGCCTCTTTTATGTCTTTCTCATTTCCTTTCTAGTCTTTCTCACCCCATAGCCCAGTTTGATCTCTATTGCTTTATCTATATTAACTCTGGACACGGACACCAACTCTCAAGTGCCCTCGTCCCCTCCGGGTTACCCCGGCCTCATTATATCTTAATCACCTCTTTTGGGCCTCTTTTATCTTTTGGGCATCTTGTTTTCTTATGATTCGGCCTTTTAGTTGTCAATTACAAAATTTAAACAAGGTAATCATATAAATACAAATTTATGTGACCACAATAAAGGACCAAGCTCTAAGAATCTATTATTACTACCTAAGGTTGCATCTAAAGGCATTCTAAGAGTATCCAAGACATTCATCTAGCAGTCACTCAAGGGACAAGGGACTGCATTTTTTACATACACGCAGAGGAGGGTAAGTTCATTTTTTCATCCACACGTCTATCTCCATCAATACATCTAGTTATCACTCATTATCGAGTTCATCTTGCACAAGGGCTTCCTACGACATGATTTTTACACACGTGCACAAGAAATATATGAAGTATGAGATGTAGTGCAGCACTTGGTTGTAAGTTCACTTTGTCATGTGACTGCGTCAAGATCAGTCCAAATCCCCATTTTCATCTTTTTCTTTTTAGGATTTGATGTGTTTTGGGGTTTTACGGGATATTGAATTTTTTTACAGTTACAAGTGAATTCTACAAACATAGTGCAACATATAGGCAACCAATAGCGAAGGTTAGCAACCACCTTACAACACAAGAAAAACCATATTCTAAGATCTTGCGTAGTCACAGTGTCGAGGTCTCTCGGTGCTTAGGCACCTCATTTTTTTTTCATCGCCTAGTCCCACTTATTTCAGCAATTACAAAAAAAAAAAAAGAGTGTGGTTGCAACAATTTCCTCCTCCTGTTTACTAGTTTCATATTTACTTTGCTTATTCTTTACGTCATATCTATGCTTTAGCATTTATTTATCACATGTGACTCTGCAATATTAAGGTTTAGCATAATTCTATTTTTAGTAAATCAAAGGGTGGTATTCAAACAAGGTACTAAGGATACAAAGGAGAAAGTTTGTATAAGTCCTTACGTCAATCCTTCCCGTGTATGTGTTTCTTATCGCAACTCATACCCAATATACCATGCATAGGCCTACACATGGAGTGTATGATAGAATAAATGTTTCCATAATATGGTGTTAATATTCTCTACATTATATTTACACACATTTATTAACATATATATATATATATATATATATATATCTAGACTTGTAATCCCATTATAATAATGATATTGTCATGTTCCATTGTCTCACCCGAATCTAGCCTTCATGGCCTCCTTTACAATCTCCCATGACAAAAACATAGGCCAGGTGTGTTTCCCACCATCTTACTACGGTATATTTTAATAGAAAATACAAACAATGTAATTGTGCTTCGTTAATTGTCATATAGGTTTCCGTTGTGTCACAAAATTCATGAACGTCTTCACTCCTAATGAAACTCGGTGGAGGATAAGGATTAGTTATACTTATACACCAAATACCCTTATGAGTTTATGTAGGCCCTCGGATGACATGGTTATGTGATGCGCTCTTGATCATACCACATTCTCATTCAAGTAGTTCGTATGAGTCGTGTGCCCGATTAACTAAAATATGAAATTTATTCTATCTATCTAAGTTAATCTAAGCAAGTACAACAAATATAATAATTGATATGAACTGAAATATGAATGCTAAGTAATTTTATTGATATTTAAATGAAATGAAATAATTGAAATAGGAGGGATAAGGTACTAACTTGAAAATGACTTACCTTGCTTAGATTTGGGGATGAACATGATGATGTGCAGACGGAGCAGAGTATGATGGTACAACCTAGGAAATGGTAGTAGGTGAATATTTGATCATACTAGGGCACTTGGAAGAGGATCGGGGAGCATATACGCACCCTAGTTTGCAGAATGGGCACTCTAGTTTGTAGAACAACTCAGGACCTAAATCTAGAAATGTCGTTAGATCTTTGTAATGTCTCAATCTTTGTCGTGTGATTGTCACAATAACTTTTTTGATGACATCGTAAAGATGTAATTAAGATTCACTGCAAAACCCCATGTAAATCATCAAACCCCTAAAAATGAAAGATGCATATGAAGGGGTCGGACTATCCTTAGCATGCCACAATGGTGGACTTACAACTAAGTGTTGCACTACATTCTAGACCCAATGTAGTTCTATGTGTTTTGTGTGTGCAATGATGTGCCTAGGGTGCCCTAGCGCCAATGACGTAGAGATAGGGGCAATATCTAGATAAAATGAAAAATGGTGGATGGAATAGAATAGACTTCCCTTTCCTATACAAAGTGTGTGTGATGCAATGATGCCCAAATGCAATCCCTTTCCTTAGTAGATAGCTAGCCCTTAGTAATAGATAGTCTTCCCATAAGATAGTAAGTATGTTATGTTTATATAGGGATATCTTCCTTAAATTTTGACACTAATGACGACATGTCAACTAGTACCTAGGGAAATGAGAAGGAAAATTACAAATACCAACCTCGAAACTCTAAATTAGACGCAAGTGCTACCGGGACCGGGGTGATTAAAATTACAACCGGGGCACCCAATTACCTACCCTAGGAGCCCTAGTCAAATACTAGAGATGACAAATGACCAAATAACGACACCTGAGACTCCTTGAGAGATGACCAAAATTATGCAAACAACTAACAACCGTGTAAAACACATGATGGCGATGACCAACTAATCGCCGACACGGGACTAGGGGTGGGTCATTGGTGAATACTTTTCTTACGCAATATCCATATACAAAAAAACATACTTGGTGGTATAAATGTAATATTAAGTGCATGATTTTGTGACTATAGTGCCCAATTTTCATATGCCACACTAGTGGTGTCTGACATTGATAGGTTATCCCCCCATTTCAATTCTCCCTCACTTTTGGGTTCAATTTTTTTTATTCTTGTAGCTTGGATATTATATATGTTCTACATACTCATGTTCATATACAAACTCTACATACGGTGCATTATGTTTAGGATCCATTGGTAAAATGATGCAATGGCCATCAATTTCAAAAATCACATATCGTTTCTTGAATCTTAGGTCAGCATTATTTACATAGCACCAAGACCTCCCGAGTAGCGCTAGAAAGTTATCTACCTTTACAAGTGGTATGACTTCAAATTCATCATGGAACTTGACCCCCATAATACCAATTGTGGCATTCTATAGGACTTCGATCGGCACTACCCATGTCTTATTTTCCATAAACAATACTTGTGGTGATGGGTGTAATGTTAGGCACCCCATCTTATTCCATGCATATTCCATATGTAGACACCAAATTTGTGTCTTACGACCCCTTCTGACCCGCATCTCATTTCACAACCTAACCTCATCACCTAAACCTTACACAATTATTTATTAATTACCTTGTAATTGATAAATCCACATCACCTTACCTGCCACCTCATTTTGCCACCTCATCATGACCTAGTCCTAACCCTAAACTAACCTAATTAAGACCTATAACTTGGTCCACACCTACACCCATGACTAATGACCCCTTTCTCGCACCCAAAACCGACCTTCTAGTCACTTGACCAAGCCCGCAACTAATCTCTCGGGAGAAAAGCAGGGAAAGTGGGCTATTTTACTAAAAATAGCCTGCTTTTTCCTTACCGATACCGGTTCCTACTCGACCACCGTCGGTTACGTAACCGCCATCGGTTCCCTGTAAATGGGCTCCCCAAACCAAAAATAGTGTGGAAGGATTTTTGGATCGAGAGAGAGCATCAGGAGCGATCAAGAGAATCCAGATCTTTACTTGGCTGAGCAGAGACAAGTGAAGAGACAAGAAGAGTTTGCAGCAAAGGAGATCAAGCCCAAGACTGCAACTGGATACCAGAGCCCTGTGATACTCAGCTGATCATCGGGAGGGAGATATCTCATCTTCTGTGTGTCAGGCCATCCTACCTCAGTTCTGCCTTTGTCATCAGAGTTCTTGGACCTGCATCTTCGTCAATAACCAGTAAGTTACATCTTGCATGTCCTTTTAATAATACTTCTTAGACTTTTGAATCACAGTCCTCACAAATCCATTCCTAGATCCACTACCCAGCAACATATTGCATCTAACTATCCTTCATTTACTTCTCATCACCTCATTACCTAATATCACCCATATACTAGCCTTACAAACAACACAGCTACCCTACAACAACAACCACCCCACAACACAACTAACCCACAGATCCTAGACCCTACCGATATCGGTTATCAGTAACCGGCATCGGTTATTGTGGTTCAAAACCAGAAATCAGCCTTTCCCCTACCTGTTTCAACAAAGCAACTTAATTGATATTTTACAGTCTTTGGTGTTAATTCATATTAGCAGGGAAACTGACCACCTTCGAAAGGAAGTTTTATATTTCCTGGGCCCAAGGCAGTTTCCTCATTTATTGTCTAATCAAAATCTTGTGGTCTTGTGTTCTTATTTGCAGGTAGTCCTTCCAAGACAAAAAGGAGTTCTTCGCAGTCAGCCTGATCTTTCTCTACGGTACGCGCACACCATCTCGACATTCAACAGGTATTCCTCCTAGCCCTAACCCTTATCTGATTCTAAAAGGAATGAAAGGATAGAAGCAACTCTATTCTGCAGGAGCCGAAGCATTCCGAGTGAAACACCATAATAACATTAACTTTTCCTCCTATATCGACTAATATTTTGTTTATGTTCCAACCATCGATACAAGCATGAATGAGTATCTCTCGATCAAAATTTTCATTTTTCATGGTTTTAACATCTGATTGTTGTGTCAAACCCACCTACTTACGGAGCACCATTTTTCTTAACTTATGGGATAACCATTGTCCTAATAATGTAATACACCTTCCAAACGCAAAGCAACCTACACACCTCCTAAATTTCATTCATGTTAACTCGCTCATCTTAAAAATTCGTGAACTTCTTCTTTTGCAACTTTGCCTCATCTCTTAGGAACTATATTTCCACCTAGAGTTCTCTTATTATATTTTTTTCCTCTTGGTGAATATCCTTCTATTGTTTACCATTAGGATAAAGACTTGTTGAATTGAATTCGATTAGCTAAAATTTCTTGTAAGGCATTTTTACACGCATGCAATATCTCATGTTATTACCTATACTTTAATAGCAATTGGTTACTACGTGGGTATGGCTTGTGGATTATTTTCATCCCTATCAACTTGAGAAATCTTAATCATTCCATCCCCCTTCCCACATTTTTCCTTCATCGGTTTAAATAGATTGGGGAAGGTTGGGAAATCGTGTTGATAATGGTCCAGCGATCCATATTTATAAGAAGTATTAGGTGGGTATCGGCCACTTCCACGTCCTCCTTTTTATATCCATTTCTTCCACACCGTATCCACTTCATTCTCCATTTCTACCTTCCATGATAGCTTGTTGAATTCACGGGGATCTAGCTTCGTGAATTTGACCAATGATGTGACACTCAATGTATCTTGACTTTATGCATCACATATCTTATAATATGTGGCTACCTTTTCTTGCTTGGCATAGTAGAGTAAGGGAAATTTTGAGCATCATGGTTCCTTTACAAATTTTTCATGCTAGAAGTAGGACCTTTAAACTATGGCACAGGCACTTGTTTTTGTTGTGGCCTTCTACCTCACAAATCAATACACCAAATGCAATGTTGCATGTTTTGCGGAAGCTGTTTCGAGTTAATTTTTATAGTTATGTCTCTATAGATGTAATTTTCACCTCCGGAATGGGATGACACTGGTATCAATACTTCCCACCACCTCGGTGCACAAAGATGCTTCTAATGCTACATGTGGATTTGTGAAAGTTTTGTGTGATAATGTATGTTGGAAAGGTAGTAAGATCCCTTATAAACCATTACACATGTTGTGTTGGATGTATCTCATAAGAAAACTTATAGATGAGAGTCTTAAAACCCACATCATAGGCACATACACTCTCTGTGAGCTCTTGTTTGATTTCTTTGAGAACCGAAATACTTTTTCACTCAAATTATGGGAGGTCAAATTCACTTAAGAATGTCATCTTAATTTTCTCATAATCTACTATTGCTTGTTATGGTTCATGTTTCGATACCAAGTGTGTGTGTGGTCAAGTAGTGTCATCCCAAATTATGTTTCCTTTTGTTCGAGATGAGTTTTTACCCTTTTCTTTCCATATAAGATGATATTTAAGCACATGCTCATTGCATTTTCGACCCCATGATACTTTGGGGAGTGTAATGAAATATCCTAAAATATATTTTACATTTGCTTATTATATGTTTCTCACAACACTTCCATGTACTAGGCGGTGTTTTTAGGTGCAGCGTTCCCACTTTCAATTGTCGACGAAGGATTAGTCCTAGCAACATGATACGTTGTTATATTTCCTTATGCACCTATGGCAATTGGTGTTGTTAGATTCATGTTCATCATTCTAAACTTTTGTGATTTTGGTAGATTGGAATTTAATGGGTGCCTCCTTGGTGTGGGTTACAAATATTATATCACATATGATAACCTACTATCTAAATTTTTCTTCACCTTGGATTATTTAGCTTCTTCATCACTTTAACTTTCTATTAGGACTCATTTTATATTTGTGGGCCTAGTCACGTGGGTAGGCATAGAATGGTGTATAAAGATACCATTAGCATCATATTGTCCCTCTTCATCCTCTAGATTTTACAGATTATTATTTTATCGTTATCCCTTCCTGAAGCTCCTTCTCTTTGTCACTTTATCCCCACCTTAACCAATGTTGTTGGTCATCTCTCGTGGTTCCTGGGGTTGAGTCACACAATATTACGAGATCTTGTTCTAAATCCTTGTGCATTTTATCTTTAACTCGTTATTTTTTAGAGTGTACTGCCTCAGGAATCTATATGTGTTCCTAGTATATGTGTGTCCTTCTCATGCCTTACACAATCCACGCCTGTAAAGTGTTTATCCTTCTATGGGTAAAATTTATATCCCCATATCAATCATCATCTTCTTGAGATCCATTGGTAAATGTTATAAGTATGATCCAAATAGTTCCCTAAAGAATTTATATTGTGCTTCACTGTACAAGAGAATGATGAGACAAAATACTCAAGGATATAACTTGAGCGTTCCTTTCCACCAAAATCTACCGTACGTGTCTAGGTAGTGTCGTATTTTGATAGCTTCTTTGCGAGCTTAGAGGTCTAAGGATACATACATCCAAAATTCCTACTTTTCTCTAATAAATAATCCGTTAACCATGCATTAGGCATACCAAAAGTTTACATAAAAATGTTTCATACAACGCATCATAAATATTATCTTTGACCTGCTTTCTTAGAGAGTAACCCTTATAACTTGGATGTTGTTTTGCAAAGGTGTCATCAACGGTGTGTAGAAAAATTTGACGTTTTCCGAGTTAAGTGTTGCCTCTTTTGTCCATTTTACCCTCGCATATTAATGAAGGTCCCAAAAATGGAACAAAAATATCGAGTCTAGTCCTCCACCTTATGAATATAACATTACCTAATTAGTTATGCACAATTATTCCTTACCACCGTGTTGGCATACCACACTTAGTTATACTAATGCACGCTCACCCGAAGCATGGGAGGTTTCAAGTCCCATCATAGGTTATTGAAGATAATACCACTTTAACAAATGGTTAATCTAGCATTTAATTCAAACATGGATTTCTTTATGTTAACATAAAACCATGCACATTCCACATGTGTTGTTCATTTCCATATAACTTGTTGCTCATTTATATTTCATAAGCCGTAAATGTTAATTACAAAGTTATCATGCATAACTATCTCACTAAATTAATGCATCTATATCCTTGTATCTCTATCTCTCGGTATATCTATCCCTGACCCTTACATAGGTATTTATATTACTAGGTTATTTCCCTTCACCAGTCTTATAAAGAATAAGAATAGACCCCGAGTTCACAACTCCGGTTAACTACCCCATTTAGTCATTTTACAATAATTAGCTCATATTTTCATAATCCTATGTTTTCATGTCCATCCTCTATTTAGTATGCAACTATTCTTATCCTTATACATCCCCTCCATCCTTTCCATGCACTCATCGAGAACTGAATTCTAAGTCCACTTTCAAACTCATGTTTATCCCTATTTCCTTGTTATTTTACATGCCCTTATTTATATTCTTACCCCTTTCTTCTCATTTTACTTCTTGATGTCACTGCGCATCTCCATTGTTTCTCTTGCACACATGTTCCTTTTTCTTCCCTCGTATGGACACTTCTCTCGTACTCCTCTAGTTTTGTCATTTTCACGTCCTTAGTAATTTCCACATGCCTCCAAAGAATGATCAATAAATAAAGGATATAAAGAAAATATAATATAATATACAAGGGTCCAAAAATCATGATAATTTAAAAGTAACCTTCTTACGGGAATTTGATATACCTAGATTTGAGCAAAGAGTATCTCAATGCTTAAATAACTTTAAAAAAAAATTAACCGAGAGTGTGTGTGCTTATGATGTGTAATTGAAAACACTAATTTTAAATATATCCTATGAAATACATCCTACTAAACATGTGCAATGATTTTTAGGAGGACTTCTAATGACAATCAAGCGCGCCCTTTTTACAAGACCTTCACCAACCCATGTGAAGCATTAAAAGCAACATTATAGGATGAAGCATTTAGGATTATTGACACGGGAGTGAGACCATTAACAAAGGCACAAATTACATCCATGGTGACTCAACTAGAGAAATTAATGGAAAACAATGATATAGAAACATGCGGTGGAGTATGGGACATTAATTGTGAGGTAAATGTTTCACCAATAAGTTGAGTAAAATAGATAAGGTAAGAGGTTAGTGTGTGAAATGAGAAGTTTGTTAAAGCTATGAACATGGGGTAAGAATCTCTAAAGAAACCCCAAAATATTTGGAACAAAAAAATCAAATCACCATCAGATTAGAGATAAACAAGAGCTACCTATTTGCATGCATACATAAAGCTTGAAACAAACAATCAACCTCTAAACATGACTATATTAGTTCCCTACTCCATGAAAGCTATCTATAAATGAACCTATTAAAGCTCTAGCAATCAGTTATGTGTTTATTGATGTCTCAAAATCTTAAGAATGGAAGCTCACCATTAATGGCTTCTCCCATTTACCTAAAGCTTTGAAAGATTAGCAAATAACAAGTAAATAGCTCAAATATGAAATGAAATGACTCTAAAATGACTAAAGCATAATCTAAATCAGAAATGAGATGAGAGAGAGAGAGAGTTCTTATGAAAAGGTGGGAGGGGTACCCTTCTATTTATAGTTTTTAGTTTGGAGAAAAGGTCTTTTGGATGCATGTGGGACTAAAAAGGAGTCAAAAAGGTGATTTTCTAGAAAAGCACATTGGGAGGTGTGAACTAGATTTGGAAGGCCAAGTGGCTATTTGGAAGGTGAGATATTTGTTTTTAGAAATTCAAATTCTCATTAGAAATTCAATAAGATGGTTAATAAACCTAAACAAGGTTAATTAAAGGGTAAAACAAGCTTATAGAAGTTGGTTAGAGAGGTATTAGAAGATTTAGGGGGTTTAGAAGAGGTTAGAAAGGGTGATTTACTGGCATAGTGTAGTAAATTAATACAATACTAGGATAGTTAGTATGATCTTAGTAATAAGATCATGTAGACCAAATTATAGGTGTCTACATTTTCCCCTCTTTGAGGTGATGTACGCAACATCACTTCAAAGAAAGTAGACAAGCATAAACAAGTAAAAAAATTGAAGGGGTAAAAGAAAAATTAGTAAGATGAAGGATGGCCCCTCAAGTGTTGATGGGGTGATAAAGGAACATGATCAACAATTGAAAGAGGGAATGGAAGAAATAATAGTGTGAAGAAAAGGGAGATAGAATAGAAAAATAACAAGAAGAAGGGACTTTGAGCTATCCACAAGGTATTGTTATAGAAACAATTATTATTCATCATATTGCTAGTAATCTTCATCATCGGTTCTTATTAAAGTATAAGCATATGACGGAAGCATAAAATGACATGAAAATTCAATATACAAACAATTTTCCATTGCTACAAATAACCAGCTCCATGCAACATACATGGATGCAATGCAATAGGAGAAGCAAACAAAATCACTTAACATGGAAATAAGTAAAATGACACACACTCAAACCAACAACGTTTAAGGCGATTGCACAAATATTTTGTTATCAAGTTGCAATCCTAAATGTTTTAATAAACAAAAAGGGTTGAAAATAATGCCCCAAGCAATTTTTATATGCAAGGGAAAGGATGGAGGACACTTAGGTCCGATGAAAAAGTAGTGTGCACAACGAAACAATACCAGGCAAATCATGCCCCAAAGTATCGATGAAGTAAGCAACGTAGCTTTTGTAAATAATTTGGAGATTCAGATGATCTGTAAGTCATTGTTTCAAAATATGTGAAAACGTCAACAATATATGAGATGAGTGTCATGCAAGAGACATAGATTTTAACTGCAACTGAGTTGATTACCAATTTTAGTCCATTTTCAAAGTTTAAAAAAAAATGGATTTTTGGGTGGTTTTATAATTTTTAAATTTTTATTGGTCAGAGAAGAATATAAGAGATGGAAGATCTCTTAGAAGCATGTAAAAAAATTCCCCATGAATCTTGTGCAAGTCTCACAATATTCTGCCTTCAGGGTTGGGATCTCATCCCAGTAGAGTAGTTCCGATGAAGAACAAAAAGGAATGAAGAAAGGAAGATGGATCTGAAGGGAGAAAAGAAATGAATTCCAAAGTAGAAAGGTCAGAGGGTCTATGTTTTGGGCTGGTAGTAAACAGAGCCGAACCTACTTGCATAGACAAACAAAGCAATACTGATGAATAAATGACAAAAAGTAGAGATAGATCCAACAGAATAAACGCATAGATCTGACATAAGAAAGATCAGATGCCCATAACACACATATTCAGCACAAAGTCTCAATATTTGTATTAATATTTTCTTCTATTACAAAAAGTACAAAGCCTTTTCTTCTCACTTCTATTTTTCATCTAAAAAATATCCACCCTTGAATACAACAAGTATTCAAGTATATATAGAAGGAGAGAAGAAAAGAAGACAAAAGCAAACCAACCACTTAATTACAAAAATATCTTACAAGAGATTCCAAAGTCATTTGTTGACTTTTGACAACTTTGTGGATGACATCATCCCATGGTGCAACATGGATGATGTCATCATTTGTGTCAACACACTTTAGATAATTACAAGGAGAAAGTCGGGAAGAAGGAAACTATTCATCGTCGTCCCGTGGCTGAAAGGGGGTATCCTGCTTTTGCTGCTGCTCAGGCGATGAGATGTGGAACTGGGCACGGTATTCCATGAACTTGCTGATCATGGGTTGAAGTTGATCCTGGGAAGGATCCTTGTGTCGATCACTGATAGCTTCGCAAGTCTCCCACTCGTCCGTGAGCTTTTCTGGGAGTTTGGAATAATCATTTTCTACCTCTATCAGGTACCCAATGAAGTCACGACAAGCCAGCAGGTTGTTGATGGATTCGGCGTCGAAAGTGACCTCTGGTCCCAGCCCTTGTGAAATGATCTCCTTGAAGATCCGAATAGTTTCCTCTACCTTTCTTAAGGCGAAAGAAGGAGTGAGCAAACCCGGAGACATTCTCAAGACAATTTGCTCCATTTGATGCATTGCATCCAGGGCTTCCTCCTTTATCTTATCGATCTTCTCCAGGACAAACTCCAGCTGATCAACCCGATAATCCAAAGTAGAAAGGATTTTGTTGAGGGCTCTGGGGTGTCCAAAGATGCCGAACTTGACCAGATCTTTGATTGAATAGTCAAGCATTTTCTGAAAGGTCTCATGCTACATCTTGGCATGGTCCAACTCTTCGAGAGATGGGTCTTGCTATCGCCTGGAGCTCTCTGTTCACCCGATTGATATTCTGATATAATCTGGTGAACTTAGCGATCACTCCCTCACTTTCTTTGAGGATTTGGTTCCTCCAGGCGGAAACTGCCATGCCCTGCTCACCGATTTTGGCATATTCATTAATCTTATCCTGGCTCAAAGGCTCAGGAGTTTTGGTGGTAGTTCAGTAGGAGGTGCTTTGCCCATTTTCTCGCAAGGCGTGGAGAAGATGTTTATTTTGCTCCTTTAATGCCTTTTCTCTTCCTTTGCTTCCTGGAGCTTCTTGCAAAGGGCGTCAACTGCAGATAGGGCCTCTCCTTGAAGGCTTTCTGAAGATGTCCCCATTGTGACTTGGGTCACTGTGTGTAACTGTCAAGACAGATCCTTTTTATCCTTTAAAGGATTGGGGTATGCTATCTCCATTACTCTCTCTCCTGACGCACTCTGAGAGAAGTGGGTTAAAGGATTTTGCTTCTTGGTCCCCTTTGATGGGATGATGGAAGAAGTCCATCGGTGCGATGGGAACTTTCCTCTTTTGTTGGCTTAGTCTTTGAGAGATCCATGTTGGACTTATGGGAGAGGGACCGGAAATAGTAAAGGGAGCAGCTGCAGTAGTAGAAGGAAAATGCGTGGAGACACTTGGAGGTGGCATTGAGAGGGAGGCCGAGGAAGTGCTCACGGGAGGAAGAGATACTGTAGGGGAGGTAGACATGGGAAAGGAAGGGAGCTGAGAGATGAGGGAAGAAATGGTGGGGGACAGCTCCGCGAGAGAAGAGAAGATGGATGATGAGGAAGGGGGAACAGCAGAAGATGGGGAGAGGATACGACCAAAGGAATGGTCGCTTGGGTCACTCGAGGAGGGGAAGGAGGAGAGGGAGAAGAGATAGAAGGGACCTCAATAGTTGTAGTAGTGGCAACATCCTGAGTGGATGTGCCTATCGGAACATCTTCCGCTGCTTCTTTTTCTAGGTTTTCGGGATTACAACCCATTCTTGTGAAGCGGAAGGAGGACTTTCAGGAGCTTCCTCTTGGGTGGAGCTTGACTCACCCTCTTTGTCTTTCCCTTTGCTCTTTGGCAGCTGTTTTGGCCTGGAAGGTGCGTTGCCCAATGGAGAAGTGGTGAAATCAACTCCGAGGTAGATGAGACCATTCATCCTGCACCAGTGCTCTATTCTCCACAGAGTTTCTTTGACCCTTTCCTCTATTGTCTGAGGCACTTTGGTTCTGTCAATTACAGTGAAAGGCCAGTCGTCCCCACCCGTGTCAAGATATACTTGATCAACTTCTTGATCAGCAGTTTGATAACCTTTTGGGATGATGGCTACGCCGTACTGGATGATTTCAGCCAAGGCCAAGTGGGAATGGTCTTTCCTTCTGAGCTCGACCTCATGATATAGGTCGATATAAATATCCTCGATCTGTGGAACGTGGATCGGATCGAGTTTGGCTCTGGGCAGGAAATTCCTTGGGTCGAAAGTGGGCCTTGCCGGGAAGTTGTGCTTTAGATTTAGCAGCTCCAGTTCTGCAAACATATCCCGTGCTTTGTGGTGAGAGAGACAAGTATACCTGCCCACTGTGAGGGGGAAAGGAGTTCCACCCTTCTTTCTCTTTAGGCACTTCTCATGGTAGGTTATAAGTTGTCTTGACAGCTCCAACAGGATCAACTTGGGGCCGGCATATCTTGGCAATTTGGTTGGTTCCCCCAAGAAGTTGGCTGCCCTTAGATAGGTAAAGGTGGGGAATTGTGTGAACAAGGCTCCCCATTTCTCTAGCTGCTGCAAACAATGCTTGGTCGTCATACGACCGTGAGTCATGTTTGGCCTCAAAAGGTAGACGATGATGTAGAAGAAGGCATCGTTAATCTTTGTAAACTGGGGGATACTATTTTCCAGCTTTAGTTCTAGATAGTATTCATATATTTTTACTTGGGGCCAAACCCCGCACCGCATTAAGGCTGGATAATCTCTTTCTGAGGCCGCAACATAAACTACGTAGGAGTTCATATAGAACCTCCCCATTGTGGTAAGTTGTTGGAGCTGCTCAGATATAGTGCTGCTTATGATCTCCACCCACTCAAAGCGTTGATCTGGCACATTTTTGTTCATTATCTCCAAGTATCTCAGCATCCATTTGTGAAAGTAGTGGGCATCAGGAAGCCCAAATACTCTACTCAGGAACGTGATTGTATCACTGAGTTCCTCTGAGAAATCAGCTGTGATGAATGACTTGTGGCCATCTGGTCACCACCTTCTTGTTTTTAGGTATACCTCATTCATCAACTGCATACACTGATCCTCATTATCTTCCCAAGCCTTGGTGCAATCTTCCTGGCTTACGGCCACAAAGTGCTAGTGGTGAGGAATGCCGAGCATTATTTCAAAGTGTCGGGCAGTGAGGTTGATCACGACCTCACCCTTCTCATTCTGGACACATCTTGTGTCTTTGTTGTAGCAGTGGGCTACTACCATCATGAACTCATTGTTCACAGCACTAACTGGGATCCCTCCAGCAAAATGCAGGCCACTGCCTACCAGTTTGTCCATCCAGGGACTTCTGTGACCCTCCGGGTTCGGCCTGAAATCCTCCATATCAATGTGACCAAGTTCTGAGTCTCTTATATCCAGGTCACACTCTGCCTGGGATTCGGGCATCCTGACCCTCTGATATTTGTACTTCATTTCTTCCTCTGTGAGCTTGGCTTTGCCCTTAGACTTGGTAGGTCTCTTACTTGATGTTGACATATGTAGTTTGAACTCAGTTGTTGATCTGCAAGAAGAAGAAGTGAAACCCAATGCAGGAAAGTCATATTAGCTATTTGATCTTCCATTAAAGCGTTGACAGAAGGAAGAGTTAGCAATTTTAAGGCCTCAGGGCGCAGGCATGCATGAACACTGCAGGTTGTAGGGTTAAATAGTATGGCACACAAAAGGGGTGCTGCAAGGGATAAATCAGCGCCAAAGGGCGCAGGGCGCATGGACGCTGCAGATGACATTTTTTTTGTTGTTGTAAGGGAAGTGCCTGCGCCATATATATGCATTTTATAACGGGCGCTGATATTTTTCATGTTACACAGTACAGGATGCGCCAAAGGGCGCAGGTTTAATGCATGTAACATCATTTTTTCATGCGCCACAGGGGAACTTGGCGCGGCGCATGGAAGGTCTGCATGACATGATGTTGCTGTAATAAGGGATGTGCCTACGCCATTAACAGTTTTGTACTTGGCGCAAGTAAGGTTGGTGTTGCATGGATGCAAGGTGCGCCAATGGCGCAAGTTTTTGCAATGTTACACATGAGTTTGGTGCGCCAAGAGGGCGCAAGGTTAGCGGGTGTAACAAGCAAGGAAAGTGTGCTTTGAGGGCGCACTTGTTTTTTATGCAGCAGGCATGGTGGATGTGCGCCATGGCGCGACTGTACTTCATGTTGCAAAGGTGGTGACTGCGCCAAAGAGGAAAAAAAGTAGTCTATCAATTTTTAAGTCTTGTTCTTCCTCTGGAGGGGTTACATGTGTTTAAGCCTCTTCTGCAGGGTTCCTTGGATGATGAACGGGCTAAAACAAAGAGATCCAAGTGATTTTTTCAGAGGCAGAGTCCTCTTTACCAGCAGATCTGGAAAGAGGGAGAAGTGCATGGGGGAGGACAGCAAAAATAGCAAAGGGAGGTTTCATGGTTTCACAGATCTATTTAATCCAACCCCACAAACAAACAGCCAATAACCAAAACACAAAACACAAGAGCAATAAGGACCACTTACCAGGAATATATATAATGTGAGAGGTGAAACTGGGTCCACGACGTGATACGAGAATGACAGGCATGCTGACAGGTGCAGAGGGAAAAGAATAATCACGTGTTTTCTGACTGGTGAAAGTGACAGGGTGGATGCACCTATATATAGGCAAAGTTGTAATAAATGTGCCAACCACTTTTTGAAGTGGCGCATCAAAATGCCTGTCGACACTGGAAAGCTTGCGCCCTTTGGTGCATCAAAACACATGTTAACATGAAGTTATGTGTGCCTTGGCGCACCAAAAGTGCTGTCAACATGGAAATACGTGTGCCCTTTGGTGCACCAAAATGCGGTGCAACAAAAGTATTGTTGACACGAAGGCGCATGCGCCTTGGCGCATGCAAGAAAGGCGCAACATGGTGAGGCACACCAAAATGTGTGTCGACACTTCAAACCGTGCGCCAAAGGATTTAAAGGGGGTGCATGCTTACCCTATGTTGCATAGACATTAGGTGTGCCCAACCAAAAAGACCAAAAAAGGCTAAGTTTGGAAAACCAGATTTCCGGAAAGGGGTTTTTTGCAACGTTCCGAACGTGGAGGGGTCCCTGACGAGGGACCAGAACAAAATTTGGGATGGTTACCGTAAAATTACCCTTGCCAATTTTCACGGGATAACAACTGGCTCTTTCTGGGGACTATCTCTGAATGGAAATCAGGGGTAGAGAATCCCAGATCTACACGTGCCTATCCATTGGGCAACAGAGTCAAAAACAAGGGCGACAAAAGGAAACACAAACAACAAAAACAAAACACGACACGACAAAAAACAAACACACAAAAACAAACACACAACTGAAGCAAACTGTACAAAGAAGAGAGCAAGCTCTACTTCCTGAAGATTTTCAGATGCTGCCCGCTATAGGGAAGTGGGAGTCCAGTTCCATCCGGATACGAGAGATAGAAAGTATTCTCTCCGTTGAGCTGCTTGATCTTGAAAGGCCCTCTCCATAGGGAATCAAATTTTCCGTGCATGCCCTTTGGCTCTCTTCGTTTGTCCCACAAAAGGACGAGGTCTCCCACCTGGAAATTTCTTTGCTTAGCTTTTTATCGAACAATATTTTTACCTGATTCTGATGCTTGGTGATCCTGTCGACCACTCTTACTCTCTTTTCTTCGAGCTCTGCTAGATACATGATCCTCTTTTCAAGGGAATTTTGGAAAGTCTCATCTTCGATTTCTCGGGCAAGCGCAGAGCAGGGAGTTCCGCAGAAATGGGAAGCTCAGCATCGGTGCCATATAACACTTGAAAAGGAGACATGCCGAGAGACCTCTTGGGAGTGATGCGGTCCGCCCACAAAGCGTCATATAATGACTTGTGCCACATTCGTTGATTCTCATCTACTAGCTTTCGTATGATGGTTACTAAGTTTTTATTACTGGATTCTGCCTGACCATTTCCCTGAGGGTAATAATCTGAGGCGTGAGCCAAAGTTATTCGTATTCATAGCAAAAACTAATAACTTCCCGTGAAGAGAAGTTGGAAGCATTATCAGCAACAATCTTGTTCGGAACGCCAAACCTGACAATAATATTCTCTTTGATGAAGTTGCAAATGACCTCGGAAGTGGCGTGTTTAACAGGTATGGCTTCCACCCACTTGGTGAAGTAATTATGTCGTTGTTAGGACATAACTATGTCTACGGCACTTGATTGGGGATTGAGTGCACCAATAAAATCAATTCCCCACTGCTTGAATGGTTCATCGACAATGACCGGCCTGAGGGGAAAAGCAGCCAATTTGGGCTTGCCGACAAACTGCTGGCAAGGTTCACACTTTGCTACCTCTGGTAGCTGTATCTTGGAAAAGCGTCGGCCAATAATACCTAGCCTGATGATCTTGTGTGCTATCACAGAAGAGGAGAAATGGCCCCACACAGCCGAATCATGAAAACTCTCAAGTAACTTCACTTGCTGTGGCTTGTCAACACATCGCAAGAAGATGCCATCTATTCACGTTTGTATAAACCGTCATCCCAGATGATATATCTGGCTGCTCTGAGCTTTATAGCGCGCTTCTCCTTTGTAGTCAGATGGGATGGGCATTCGCCATAGGTGAGAAAGAAAGCAATATCGGAATACCACTCGTCGCTGGTTGCGACAAATAGGACCATCGGTGGTGAATCGGTTTTCTCCAGCTGGCTTTGTGCTCCATTGGTGCAATCATCCTTTTCCTCAGGGTCTTCTGAATCTTTGTTTTCAGCCATAAGCTGACATAGGCCCTTGCCTCTTACCAGCTTGGTTGGTTTTATATCTAGATCATACTCCTGGACTTTTGCAATCCAATTCCCCCGCAAGCTTCCTAACTCCTGTTGAGTTAAAATTGACTTGACTACCGTGTCAGGGACCAGCACCACTGTATGAGAGTTTAAAATGTAATACCTGAAGTTCTTGACTGCTTTGACAATGGCGAAGGCATGCTTTTCCAACTGAGACATCTTTAATTCGTGAGGCTTGAGAGGAGAGCTCATAAATGCAATCGGGGATTCAACATTTTGAGAATTCTTTTGCATCAAGATGGCCGATACAGTATGCTCAGATGCATAGCTATACATGATAAAATCCTTGGAGAAATCGGGACATACCAGGACTGGTGCGTGAGCGACAGAGGCTTTTATTTCCTCAAATGACTTCTTCCCTTCTTCGCTCCATCGGAAAGTTGGTGACCCTTTCATCATGTCTAATATATGACGAGTCTTTTCAGCAAAGTCGGGAACAAAGCGCCTGAGAAAATTCACCTTTCCGAAGAAAGAGTGAACGCCGGTCTTGCTTGTAGGTAAAGTAAGGCTCTGAATAGCCTTAACTCTTTCGGTATCTATCTTTGTCCCTTCTTTGCTAACAACATGTCCCAGCAATTTTCCTCTGTGACTCAAAATGGACTTTTTGGATTCAGGGAGATCCCGTGCTCTCGGCATCTAATCAATACTTGCTCCAAATGATCACAATGATCATTTCATTATTTGGAGAACATAGTTAAGTCATCTAAGTAGACTACGATGACCTTCCCCATCATACCTTTGAACGCAAGGTCCATGGCCCGCTGGAAAGTGGCACCAGCATTGGTCAGGCCAAAAGGCATCCTGCTGTAGGAAAACGTACCCCAAGGAGTAGTGAATGCTGTTTTAAATTGGTCTTCAGGTGAGACTTCAATCTGATTGTAGCCCGAAAAACCATCAAGCATGGACAACATTTCTGATCCAGTTACTGCTTGCAGAACCTGGTCCATTATGGGAAGTGGGTAGTTGTCCTTCAGGGACGCCTGATTCAGGTTGTGAAAATCTACACATATGCGTATCTCACCATTCTTCTTGTGCACTGGCACAATGTTTGCCACCCAAGTACTATGATGGATAGGAAAAATAATCCGTGCGTCCAGCATTTTCTGAATTTCAGCCTGGATAGTACCTGAGATCTTAGGGTTATAGTGTCTCTGCTTCTGGCGAAAAGGTTTGACGTCTTCTTTCAATGGGATATCATGTTGGACGTCCTTCGGCTTGAAAGACTTTAGATCGGCATAGGACCATGCCAATACATCCATGTATTTCTTCAGAAGTTTGACAAACTTCCGCTTCTCTTCAGTGTGCAACATTTTCCAATGTTCACAAACTGCGGATGTTCTACCGAACCTAAATTGACCGGTTCGGTTTCTGGGGAGGAATTAGGATCATCTTGTCTTTTCTTTTTAACAAAGTGATCATGCCTATCGAACAACCACTCTAGGGAGACCAGGCCTTTTGGGATTTTATTTCCTTTGAGCTGACATATGCCATCTCCTCCTTTTGATTCTTCATTTTGATCCGTAACTGATTCGCGGCATGCGAAGTGGATCCTTCAAAATGAAGTTCACTAAAATTTTCCACCTTTTCTAGAAAGGCAATGAGTTGATTGTCATTGTTGAATACTTGCCAATGCTGAGAATTGTCGGCACGCTTGGGTGGAAAACCACCTCAATGGTATATTTGTCTATTTTCAAACCTGGGTGAGGGAGCATGAGGGATGCTGAAATGGCCAATGAATCGGCCATGTCATTCTGAGCTCTTGGGATGGCTTTTATTGAAAAAGCATCAAACTCCTCGATGTTGTCCCACACCGCGTTGCGGTAATGTCTGAGCCTTTCATTCTTCACTTGGTATATCCTCTTAACTTGATTTACGACCAGCTCTGCATCACCTTGTACCTTAAGATTCTTGATCCCTCTTTCCTTCGCTGGCTTGCATGCCAAGCAAAGCAGGATTCATACTCAACAGTATTATTCGTGTTGAAAAACTACAACTTGAAAGAGAGAGGAATAATCTCTTCTTCGGGAGATATAAGCATGGCACCAGCGCCACACCCACTAGTCACGCAGCTGCCATCAAACTGCAAAGTCCAGATCTTGTTAAGATCCTCCTTCTTGGACGAGGACATCCATATTGTCAGACTCGGTAGACAAGAAATAGTTTCCCATCCCTGATGATTCGAAGAGAATTTGGGCTTTGGGGTCATCGGAGTTAGTAACTAGGTACTTCTTTTGTGATTCAGGCTCCAATGTTTGCATTACACCTTTGACAGGGATTCTAGCCTTAGACCAGTCCATATGAATCTCCCCACCAACTTCACTGCAAAAGCTCCTTCCCAGTAGAATTCCATAGGCTACTGGAATATCGGCAACAAGGACGGTCATCTTTACTCTTTTCTCTGGGAACGCCGCAAATGCAAACTGTAAGCGTCTTTGATTTGACCAATCAACGGAACTTGCTTGGTTTCCAAGGAATAACATCGGCCAAAAGGCTTGGTAAGGGTGAGGCCCAGAGCATGGGTGACTTTTGCCGGCATGACATTATCGGAAGCTCCAGAATCAATTATGCAGTTGCTTAGTTTGTGGCCATTGATTAGGAGGGAGAGGTAGAAAGGTTCTATCTTGCCTGATGTAGAAGTCGAGGCAACATTTATGCGGGATGAAGGAGGGGTGGAAAGGATTCCTTTTGGGGAAACCTGATTAGTTATGACAGCCTGACTTTGGATGTATTCAGTCAACCTTACAAGTCTGTTCGGGGTTTGACTGAAGGTACTCGGCTTCAGACATTTGAATCTTGGTCTTTTTAGCGTGGTCAATTATGTCAAATGCGTGGCCAAGGGTTGCATTGATGGAGGAATGAGTCCTTCATTTCACAATGGTAGGGTAAAGTTACTGGTCTTCATGGAAATAGAAGAAGGCTGATTTGGAGGAGAGATAGGAGGAAAAGATTTCTTTGTAAAAGACTTAACAGGGGGTTGAGCAGGAAGAGGATTACCTCTTTTAGCAATAGTTGGGGGCGTGGATGATGCAGCCTTCTCTTTCTGCACATTGGCAGTGACCTCTGCTTCTTTTCCTTGCGAGCGGGTAAAAACAACATATGATTGTCCACTTGCATATCCTTGGGTACCCTCTTCTTCGTCAGATTCTTCCTCATCAAATTCCATATACCCGATAGTAGAGTCACCAGTCGGTTCACCGACATCTTGATCATCTTCACCTTGAGATGAAGGTTCTTCATAATTTTGCTCTCTTCTTCGATTTCAGCTAAAGCGTTGACCGGAGGAGCCTCAAGCGCCAACCGTGGAGCAGTTGCAAGCAAGCGCGGCCTTTGTGGAACATTGTTGGAAATGAAATTCCTCCGTGGGATATCCCGGTATGAGGAACTGGGGGAAGCTTGGGCTAACTGCTTCTTTAATGCGAGCAAGTCATTCGCCATCTTTTGAAATGCCGGATCAGACGAAGTAGTGGGAGAAGGGCCCAAAGATTTAAGCTTGGATGATTCCCTTTTAATTCGCCAGATATTAGCAAGTTATCTTCGATTCGATGGCAGCAGCCTGGGTGAGAATCAAGGTAGCTACTTGTTCTTGCAGGAGTAAGAAACTTACTTTCGAGCTCATAGCATTTACGAAGAAACACTTTTGATTTTCCTAGTGTTGGAAGCATGGCAACAGGCACACGGTTGATTAATGCATTGAACCTGGCGATAAAATCGTGCATGGTCTCATTGGCCTCCTTCTTTAGGTGAGTGATCTATGATAACAATGCAAATGCATCTTCCGAAGGCTTGTACCTGTCTTCAAAAGCATCCCGCAAGGTGGCCCAACTAGTAATAGATCCGGCCGGCAAATGCTGAAACCATTCCGCTGCGGGCCCTTGTAAAGTTTCCAGAAAAAGGTGAACCGACACATCTTCATGGGTCACATCTAGGATACTGCATGACATGATGAATGTAGATATGTGTGAATCCATGCTTTGGTTTCGCTCCCATCAAATTTGGGAAAATTCTTTCGGTTTCCATGTGGGAGCGCGTGAACAGGATGTGGCAAAGCCAAAGGGCCCATAGCATTTCCCCATGGTACTACCATCTGGATGGGTGGAAAAAGAACACGGGCTGGAAGTACAGTTCCACTGAGCAGCAAGGCACTACAAAGTGATGTAGACGTTCCTGATGAGAGATGCTTCCTTCGTGGAGGTGAGACACTCCTGGATGACCGTCAGCCGAACTTAGTGACGAGAAGCGAGATGGTGTTATACTGAAGTTGTGCCTTTGAAGCAGGTCAAAGGTAAGATCGACTTCTCCACGAGCTCTCCTGCTATGAGTAAATGGTTCACCCGCCAGTGTACCTTCCAGATCTGCAATATTGTGGAGCAGATTTAAAACTCTTTTTGGTTGTACTTGCTGATTTTCTGATTTTTCTGACAAAAACCAGCAGCATGTACTTTTCTAAATATTTAAATTTTATCCCTCTTTTGAAAACCGATTGCGGTTTAATGACAAAGAACAACGAGGATAAAACGATGGTAAAGCTTAGTAAGCTGATTTTTGAATCTAGAGTTGACTTTTCAAAGAGTTTGAAAATTTTGGTAAACTGTCAAAAACTCAGATCTACGGAAAAATACAGATTTTTATAAAAACTCAGCGAACTAAAGATCTCCAACTAGGCCAGATCTATGGATCTCAGAAGAAAATTTTCAATTTTGGAGTATTTTGCAAAAATTTTGGATTTTAAGCAAAAGTTCAGATTTGCAAACAGGTAATGATTTTTCTGATTTTTACTGATTTTCTATCATACCACCATCATAGATCTGATAGATCTGTTCGATCCCCAGTAGAGTCGCCAAAAATGTTGGTTTGAAAATCTGTCAAATGGACAGATCTATGGATAAACGAGCCAACAGTGTGCAGGGCATAGCCCCTCTTTGAGTCAGCAAAGTGAAACTGGTTTATTGCTATTCTACCAGCAGGAATCTTGTGCAAGTCTCACAATATTCTGCCTTCAGGGGTTGGGATCTCATCCCAGTAGAGTAGTTCCGATGAAGAAGAAAGGAAAAAGGAAATGAAGAAAGGAAGATGGATCTGAAGGGAGAAAAGAAATGAATTCCAAAGTAGAAAGGTCAGAGGGTCTATGTTTTGGGCTGGTAGTAAACAGAGCCGAACCTACTTGCATAGACAAACAAAGCAATACTGATGAATAAATGACAAAAAGTAGAGATAGATCCAACAGAATAAATGCATAGATCTGACATAAGAAAGATCAGATGCCCATAACACACATATTCAGCACAAAGTCTCAATATTTGTATTAATATTTTCTTTTGTTACAAAAAGTACAAAGCCTTTTCTTCTCACTTCTATTTTTCATCTAAAAAATATCCACACTTTGAATACAACAAGTATTCAAGTATATATAGAAGGAGAGAAGAAAAGAAGACAAAAGCAAACCAACCACTTAATTACAAAAATATCTTACAAGAGATTCCAAAGTCATTTGTTGACTTTTGACAACTTTGTGGATGACATCATCCCATGGTGCAACATGGATGATGTCATCATTTGTGTCAACACACTTTAGATAATTACAAGGAGAAAGTCGGGAAGAAGGAAACTATTCATCGTCGTCATCCCGCGGCTGAAAGGGGGTATCTTGCTTTTGCTGCTGCTCAGGCGACGAGATGTGGAACTGGGCATGGTATTCCATGAACTTGCTGATCATGGGTTGAAGTTGATCCTGGGAAGGATCCTTGTGTCGATCACTGATAGCTTCGCAAGTCTCCCGCTCATCTGTGAGCTTTTTTGGGAGTTTGGAATAATCATTTTCTGCCTCTATCAGGTACCCAATGAAGTCACGACAAGCCAAGCAGGTTGTTGATGGATTTGGCATCGAAAGTGACCTCTGTCCCACCCCTGTGAAATGATCTCCTTAAAGATCCGAATAGTTTCTCTACCTTTCTTAAGGTGAAAGAAGGAGTGAGCAAGCCCGGAGACATTCTCAAGACAATTTGCTCCATCTGATGCATTGCATCAGGGCTTCCTCCTTTATTTTGTCGATCTTCTCTAGGACAAACTCCAGCTGATCAACCCGATAATCCAGAGTAGAAAGGATTTTGTTGAGGGCTCTGGGGTGTCCAAAGACGCCGAACTTGACCAGATCTTTCGACTGAACAGTCGAGCATTTTCTGAAAGGTCTCATGCTGCATCTTGGCATGGTCCAGCTCTTCGGAGATGGGTCCTGCTATCGCCTGGAGCTCTCTGTTCATCCGATTGATATTCTGATATAATCCGGTGAACTTAGCGATCACTCCCTCACTTTCTTTGAGGATTTGGTTCCTCCAGGTGGAAACTGCCATGCCCTGCTCGCCGATTTTGGCATATTCATTAATCTTATCCTGGCTCAAAGGCTCAGGAGTTTCGGCGGCAGTTGTAGGAGGCGCACTGCCCATTTTCTGCAAGGCGTGGAGAAGATGTTTATTTTGCTCCTTTAACTGCCTTTTCTCTTCCTTTGCTTCCTGGAGCTTCTTGCAAAGGGCATCAACTGCAGATAGGGCCTCTCCTTGAAGGCTTTCTGAAGATGTCCCCATTGTGACTTGGGTCACTGTGTAATCTGTCGAAGACAGATCCTTTTTATCCTTTAAAGGATTGGGGTATGCTATCTCCATTACTCTCTCTCCTGACGCACTCTGAGAGAAGTGGGTTAAAGGCTTTTGCTTCTTGGTCCCCTTTGATGGGATGATGGAGAAGTCCATCGGTGCGATGGGAACTTTCCTCTTTTGTTGGCTCAGGTGCTGAGAGATCCATGCTGGACTTATGGGAGAGGGACCGGAAATAGAAAAGGGAGCAGCTGCAGTAGTAGAAGGAAAATGTGTGGAGACACTTGGAGGTGGCATTGAGAGGGAGGCCGAGGAAGTGCTCACGGGAGGAAGAGATACTGCAGGGGAGGTAGACATGGGAAAGGAAGGGAGCTGAGAGATGAGGGAAGAAATGGTGGGGGACAGCTCCGCGAGAGAAGAGAAGATGGATGATGAGGAAGGGGGAACAACAGAAGATGGGGAGAGGATACGACCAAAGGAATGGTCGCTTGGGTCACTCGAGGAGGGGAAGGAGGAGAGGGAGAAGAGATAGAAGGGACCTCAATAGTTGTAGTAGTGGCAACATCCTGAGTGGATGTGCCTATCGGAACATCTTCCACTGCTTCTTTTCTAGGTTTTCGGGATTACAACCCATTCTTGTGAAGCGGAAGGAGGACTTTCAGGAGCTTCCTCTTGGGTGGAGCTTGACTCACCCTCTTGTCTTTCCCTTTGCTCTTTGGCAGCTGTTTTGGCCTGGAAGGTGCGTTGCCCAATGGAGAAGTGGTGAAATCAACTCCGAGGTAGATGAGACCATTCATCCTGCACCAGTGCTCTGTTCTTCGCAGAGTTTCTTTGACCCTTTCCTCTATTGTCTGAGGCGCTTTGGTTCTGTCAATTACAGCGAAAGGCCAGTCGTCCCCACCCGTGTCAAGATATACTTGATCAACTTCTTGATCAGCAGTTTGATAACCTTTTGGGACGATGGCTACGCCATACTGGATGATTTCAGCCAAGGCCAAGTGGGAATGGTCTTTCCTTCTGAGCTCGACCTCATGATATAGGTCGATATAAATATCCTCGATCTGTGGAATGTGGATCGGATCGAGTTTGGCTCTAGGTAGGCAATTCCTTGGGTCGAAAGTGGGCCTTCCAGAAGTTGTGCTTTAGATTTAGCAGCTCCAGTTCTGCAAACATATCCCGTGCTTTGTGGTGAGAGAGACAAGTATACCTACCCACTGTGAGGGGGAAAGGAGTTCCACCCTTCTTTCTCTTTAGGCACTTCTCGTGGTAGGTTATAAGTTGTCTTGACAGCTCCAACAGGATCAACTTGGGGCCGGCATATCTTGGCAATTTGGTTGGTTCCCCAAGAAGTTGGCTGCCCTTAGATAGGTGAAGGTGGGGAATTGAGTGAACAAGGCCCCCATTTCTCTGTTGCAGCAACAATGCTCTTGGTCGTATGACCGTGAGTCATGTTTGGCCTCAAAAGGTAGACGATGCCGTAGAAGAAGGCATCGTTAATCTTTGTAAACTGGGGATACTATTTTCCAGCTTTAGTTCTGGATAGTATTCATATATTTTTACTGGGGCCAAACCCCGCACCGCATCAACGCTGGATAATCTCTTTCTGAGGCCGCAGCATAAACTACGTAGGAGTTCATATAGAACCTCCCCATTGTGGTAAGTTGTTGGAGCTGCTCGGATATAGTGCTGCTTATGATCTCCGCCCACTCGAAGCGTTGATCTGGCACATTTTTGTTCATTGTCTCCAAGTATCTCAGCATCCATTTATGAAAGTAGTGGGCATCAGGAAGCCCAAATACTCTACTTAGGAATGTGATTGTATCACTGAGTTCCTCCGAGAAATCGCTGCGATGAATGACTTGTGGCCATCTGGTCACCACCTTCTTGTTTTCAGGTATACCTCATTCATCAACTGCATACACTGATCCTCATTATCTTCCCAAGCCTTGGTGCAATCTTCCTGGCTTACGGCCACAAAGTGCCGGTGGTGAGGAATGCCGAGCATTATTTCAAAGTGTCGGGCAGTGAGGTTGATCACGACCTCACCCTTCTCATTCTAGATGCATCTTGTGTCTTTGTTGTAGCAGCGGGCTACTACCATCATGAACTCATTGTTCACAGCACTAACTGGGATCCCTCCAGCAAAATGCAGCCACTGCCTACCAGTTTGTCCATCCAGGGACTTCCTGTGACCCTCCGGGTTCTGGCCCAGAAATCCTCCATATCAATGTGACCAAGTTCTGAGTCTCTTATATCCAGGTCACACTACTTGGGATTCGGGCATCCTGACCCTCTGATATTTGTACTTCATTTCTTCCTCTGTGAGCTTGGCTTTGCCCTTAGACTTGGTTGGTCTCTTACTTGATGTTGACATATGTAGTTCTGAACTCAGTTGCTGATCTGCAAGAAGAAGAAGTGAAACCCAACGCAGGAAAGTCATATTAGTTGTTTGATCTTCCATTAAAGTGTTGACAGAAGAAGAGTTAGCAATTTTAAGGCCTCAGGGCGCAGGGCGCATGAACACTGCAGGTTGCAGGGTTAAATAGTATGGCACATAGAAAAGGGGTGCTGCAAGGGATAAATCAGCCAAAGGGCGCAGGGCGCATGGACGCTGCAGATGACATTTTTTGTTGTTGCAAGCGGAAGTGCGCCTGCGCCATATATATGCATTTTATAACGGGCGCTGATATTTTTCATGTTACATGGGTACAGGATGCGCCAAAGGGCATAGGTTTAATGCGTGTAACATCATTTTTTCATGCGCCACAGGGGAACTTGGCGTGGCGCATGGAAGGTCTGCATGACATGATGTTGTTGTAATAAGGGATGCCTGCGCCGTTAACAGTTTTGTACTTGGCGCAAGTAAGGTTGGTGTTGCATGGATGCAAGGTGCACCAATGGCGCAAGTTTTTGCAATGTTACACATGAGTTTGGTGTGCCAAGAGGGCGCAGGGTTAGTGGGTGTAACAAGCAAGGAAAGTGCGCTTTGAGGGTGCAACTTGTTTTTTATATGCATGCATGGTGGATGCGCCATTGGCGACTGTACTTCATGTTGCAAAGGTGGCGACTGCGCCAAAGAGGAAAAAAGTAGTCTATCAATTTTTAAGTCTTTGTTCTTCCTCTGGAGGGGTTACATGTGTTTAAGCCTCTTCTGTAGGGTTCCTTGGATGATGAACGGGCTAAAACAAAGAGATCCAAGTGATTTTTTCAGAGGCAGAGTCCTCTTTACCAGCAGATCTGGAAAGAGGGAGAAGTGCATGGGGGAGGACAGCAAAAACAGCAAAGGGAGGTTTCATGGTTTCACAGATCTATTTAATCCAACCCCACAAACAAACAGCCAATAACCAAAACACAAAACACAAGAGCAATAAGGACCACTTACCAGAATATATATAATGTGAGAGGTGAAACTGGGTCCACGACGTGATACGAGAATGACAGGCGTGCTGACAGGTGCAGAGGGAAAAGAATAATCACGTGTTTTCTGACTGGTGAAAGTGACAGGGCGGATGCGCCTATATATAGGCAAAGTTGTAATAAATGCGCCAACCACTTTTTGAAGTGGCGCATCAAAACACCTGTCGACACTGGAAAGCTTGCGCCCTTTGGCGCATCAAAACACATGTTAACACGAAGTTATGTGTGCCCTTGGCGCACCAAAAGTGTTGTCAACATGGAAATACGTGTGCCCTTTGGCGCACCAAAACGCGGCGCAACAAAAAAAGTATTGTTGACAAAGGCGCATGCGCCTTGGCGCATGCAAGAAAGGTGCAACATGGTGAGGCACACAAAATGTGTGTCGACACTTCAAACCGTGCACCAAAGGATTTAAAGGGGGTGCATGCTTACCCTATGTTGCATAGACATTAGGTGCGCCCGACCAAAAAGACCCAAAAAAGGCTAAGTTCGGAAAACCAGATTTCCGGAAAAGGGTTTTTTGCAACGTTCCGAACACGGAGGGGTCCCTGACGAGGGACCAGAACAAAATTTTGGGATGGTTACCCATAAAATTACCGAGCGAGATCACATCCGAAGTACCTACAGGATGCGGGGATAGACCCTATGTGAGTTACCTATCCCTACTTTTTCCTTTAAGCATTTAATGTTGTTTTTAGTCATTTTTAGGCGTAGATTAGGGTAAATTTGACTTATGTGTGTGCACGCATGTGTCAAAAATATGGGTACACGTATGCGTACCTATCAAAAAATGGGTACACGCATGTGTATCCACTTAAGGGGAAACATATGTGTCAGGAGGGGTAAAATAGGTACATGCACGTGTACACGTCGAAGGGCAAGCACATGCATCGAATCTGGATGCCTATGCATCCTGGGCATGTAGGGTGATTAGATAGAAAAAGGGGGTGGGTGTATGCATCAAGGTGGAGGTATAGGCGTCAAAGTGGAGGTGCATATGCATTGGGTGCATACATGTTGAGACAGAGGCACGCATGCATTGAAGTAGGCATGCATGCGCCAAGGGAAAGTGTATAATTTACCCTTGCCAACAATTAGCCAAGTATAGATGAAAATAGACTAGGTTGTTGTAGAAGAAAGTGAAAAATTAGTATGTTAGATGAAAGAAAGAAGAATTTCACTAAAAAAATTAGGTAGAATTAGATAGAAATGTAACCCTGACGTGTGTATCATTTGTTTGTGCATAGCAAATACTACCCATCCTTCATACCCGTGAGAGATATGGTCGTCTTACTGTGATAGAGGCACAGTTTGACGAGGAGGATCGAAAGATACTAGATATTATTTTATACGTTACAGGGCTAGCTTACGTGGCTGACATGCCATAGATTACTCTGGATCATGGCCTCCTTATAGCCTTAACTAAGAGGTGGCATAGTGAGAGTCAATGTTTCTGGCTTCCTACTAGCGAGATCACTATTAAATTGGAGGATGTGTGGCACATTATGTGGGTTCCTATCTAGGGTGAGTTGATTCAGTACTCTATCCACCAACCTAATATCAATTAGTGTATCCTTGAGATATTTGGCATTCCATTGATACTACGCCATGGGATGATAATCAGACTATCGTTGTGTATAGAGGATCCCGAGCTTGATCGGGTTGTAGTTTATCTGATGGCTTTTGTCAGTGGAGTTTTACTCCCTGACAAAACCAAAGCTTCATTTCTACTTGGCCTCATTGGAGTGATACATGGATTGATTGATGGTGAGACATATTGTTGGGGCAGTGCATATTGGCACACTTATATTGGGATTTACATTTGATCACATACTACCGTCAGAAGATGGTAGGACCGGCTAGGCTTCACGTAGATTTCATCATGGGACCATATTGCTATTGATTTCCCTAGCTGGGTGTACTAAGAGTTCGAGCTCCGAGAGAAACCTTCTAATATGGGTTGGGTTTCGATTGGAGATGACGTGTGGCCACACATGGGAGATGTATACCATTACCGCCATGATCTAGATGATTTACAAAGCGAGCCCCACTAGTATGGAGGCCATACAGGCATTTTCAGTGGCCTCAGGATGGCCTAAAGCTCAACATAGCGACAATTGAGCACTTCATGTTGGGCACCCATAACTATATGCGAGAGATTTATAAGGTGGATCAAAGTGTCGAGATAGTTTGGTATCACACAAGATGTACCCAGTCCAGACATGTGGTATGCTCGCAAGGCTAGAGAGTAATTTGATATGGGGCCATAGATTACTAGAGACAAAGCATTGACCAGCTTTTTACAGTGGTGGTGCAGTATGTGGGTACCCTTGAGACAGGTCCGAGATCTGGGGTGTACTCGAGAATATTTCAAGGTACCATGCAGTGATACCTCATCGATTGATGATTCCTAGAGCTGCCTATAATGCAGAGTGAGGCACCCTAGTGGGGCCTCCTAGTGGTGATGAGGGTGGAGGTGATGGTGGTGATAATGATGATGAAGATGATGACGATGATCATTTTGATGGCCAAAGCATCATGATGGGGGTGGGGGCATGGTCCTTCACTACATCAACCATAGAGACAGGGGCCTAGGCTCAAGAAGAGACATGAACCTAGGGCTCCAGATATAGAGTTACCTCCAGTAGGTATTCTAGCACGGGTATATACCCCATTACAGGAGGTATTTCCACAGCATGCTCCACCACCTCATGCTCCAGGGGGTGGTGGAAATGACGGACTGACTAGTTGCACTTTAGCAGTAGCTATAAGAAATGATAGCGGTTCAGCTGTAGGTAGCGGGTGAGAGAGACCAGACCAGGGCATAGTTACAGGACGTTACGGCTGAGAGAGATCAAGTGAGATCCCAGGCCACTCAGGGTGGGGATGGTGGAGCATGGAAGCACCAAATAAAGAAGCTATTAGGGTAGGGTGCTCAGATATTGAGCCTCTTACATCATGCGCAAACACATACACAAAGTGTCACTTTACAGAGGGGACCAGGTTCAAACCCAGGTGCAGGGTTATATCATTCAGAGAGATCAAGCATGGGCCTAGGTCTAGACCATTACTACAGATAGAGATCAAGAGGTTACCGCTGCAATAATACAGCCCATGCTGATATGGGTAGACTGATAGGAGAGAGAGATGTTTCGTACAGGAAGCCACTACTTTTGGAGACACATAGATGATTCAGATATCATGAGAGCTAGTGGCGAGGCCTTGTATTACAAGGCCGCCTATTACAGAGCACTCCTAGAAGGGTAGTGAGTTACACCCTTTGATCAACTAGATGTGAGTAGGATAGGCACCAGATCATGGTGGCGGGATGATCAATCGATTAGTACAAGAAGCTAGCTAGATAGTAGGGTGGTACACCAGGAGCTAACCCCTCATAGCCTTCGATGTTTTTTCTCCCTCCATGTCATAAACCGGGTAGTCTCAAAGAGGGTGAGATTCATGGTTGACTCTCCTTGTACAGACATATGTATGTATACATGCCTCTTATGAAGGCTGATTTTGATCGATGTATGTATTGATGTATCATGTTTTGATTATGCCTCTTGATGAAGGCTCAGTTTTGATCCATGCCCTTTAGATGGAAGATTTGTATCGATGATGTATATTTTATCTTGAGATAGACATTTATACATGTATATATGGACATTTGATGGTTTATTTTTGTCATGTTTTATATGCTCTTATGATGATGATTCATGTTTATAGATGTATGAGTGTATCATGATGATGTATGATTCTCATTTCCTATGTATGTTCATGCTAGATTAGTGATGTTGTACCACATGTTTTTATATTGATGATATATCTTTAGATGATATCATATGTTTTTGGTTATGAGACATTCTAGTTTTATGCTAGCATTTGGGATAATACTAGATGATATTGGTCCTGGGGGATAGATTTTTGATCATGCGCAACCCCTCTTGCCCCCATTGATGATACGATATGTGATGATTAGCTTAGTATACATGCATGATGTAAAACTTAGCATTTTTTTAAATATGATGTATTAGATGATGTTATATGTGATGAATGATAGATGATAGATGTGATAACAAACAGATGTGCAGTAAACAAACACACAAGCAAAAGTTAACAAAACTAAATAAATATACACATACAAAACCACACAACAATATGCAACTAGAAATGAACTCATGTAAATTCTAACAATATTAAATTAGAATTCAATCTAAGTAATTAAAATGAATCCTAAGAGATGCATACAACAGACGATGAAAATATAACAATATTTCACAAGTATGAAAGCTAAAAATGAACTCAATACAACACACAATTAAATCAAACAAGATTCAATCTAAGGTAAACAAATGAACCATTCTTGAAATCATACAACGCGAAAAGATACCTACAATCAAAACTATACAAACCGACAACTAAAAGTAATTAAATCACTACCTTGTTTTTGCAAGACAACATTGATATATGTTCTAATATTTTTGAGTTATCCTAAAAGATAAGTTTTCAAGGCTACTGTTCACATTATTTTTAGGTTTTCCTAAGACAATGTTATGACGTTGGTGTAGCTTCATTCCAAGGGGAATTTTCTGAATGTTTAGATTTTTGTGTATCTTTTTTGAATATTTTTTTATTTTCTAAGGCCATGTTTCTCAAGGCAATATATAAGGAAAAAGAAGTGTGGATGCCCCCAGTGTAATGTGGGAATATACAAAGGGTAGAATTCCACACTCATATGTATGAGAAAGTAATATGTGAAGGAACCTCCAACTTTAAGCGGGAATATACAAAGGCGCATCCTTCACACGGATACAAGAACAAATAAACTAGATCAAGGCTTTACAAGATAGATTTAGTATGGTTCCTATACCTAGCAAAGGAAACCGATCCTGAAAGCGGTGAGAGTTACCCATCCAGATGCAAGGGTAGTTTGTGATCGATGAATCCTCCCTGAGCATCGGAAACAGTTTTCACCCAAAGACCTGCCCACTACACCACAATTGCATGGTTTTCACACGTGGATGACCTATTTTTTATTTATTGTTTTCTCAATTTTCTCATGTTTTGCTTTTTTTTTTTCTTTGTTTTTCTACTTTTTAGTTCTTATATGATATATGCACCATGCTTAACCATAGAATCACTTGAGATGCATGGCATTCATTTGTTAAGAAGCTCTTCACCATATGAGGATGCCAGCTTGTAAGCTCCTTATCCATATTTAGCAACCACCACATAAGACCCTAACCAGTTAGCCTCAAATTTACATTTATTTTATATGTCCTTAACAATGTTGTTTTCGATTTTCTTTCGAACAAGATCACCTATATCGAACTCATGATGAATGATTTGTTTATTATATCCTCTTGATACTCTGTTTTGGTAAACCTTGAGGTGATTGAGCGCTCTCATACACTTTTCATCTAACAACTCTAGCTCTAGTATTTGAGAAAATATGTTGTCTTCGTCCTTAACAAGATAGTCCTGGAGAGATATTCTCAGGGAGGAAGCTCCACTTCCAAGGGTATGATGGCTTCAATTCCATAGACTAGTGAATATGGGATCGCACCAATAGGAGTGCGAATGGAATTTTGATAGTCCCAGAGGGTGGGATATATCTGTAAGTGCAATTACTGAGATAGTTTACTTACCATTTTCTCCATGATCTATACAAGAGTTTCATTGGTAGCCTCATCTTTCCCATTACCTTGGGGATAATAGGGGGTAGACCACTTGAGCTAATATGAAAGTGTCAACATAATGCTTTGACCCTTTTATTCTTGAAGGATTTACCATTATCAGTGATAATGGAAAAGGGGATACCGTAACGACAAATGAGTTGATTCATGATGAATTTGGAGATTTTTGCACCAGTGACATAAGTAAGAGGTACATATTATACCCATTTAGTAAAATACTTGGTGGCGATGATAATGTGGGTGTGGCCATCTAAAGAAGAAGGATGGGTCTTCCCTGTGAGATTCAGCCCCATTTAGAAAATGGCCAAGGCATTGCGATAGGCTATAAAGCTTGTGTTGGTGCATGTATCAAGTTTCCATACTTTTGGCATAGCTCACACTTCTTTACAAAATTACAACAATCTGCTTCCATGGTGGGCCGTAATAGCCTACCCTTAAGAGCTTCTTAGCCAAGACCATACCACTAGTGTGCGCTCCACAAATACCACCGTGTACTTCCTTAATAGCATGGACCGATTCAAGTAACATCCAAACAACGAAGTAGATTCCCATCATAGCCATGATGATAAAGGGTTCCTCCTAGGAGGGTATAATGGGCTATGCGGTGGATAAGGGATTTCTTTTCATAATGGGTAATGTCTGGGGGAAATGTGTCATCTTGTAGGTATCTGAATATAGGGTCATACCAAGGGGAGGATGGACAACAATTTCACATGCCAAACAATATTTTGGCATGTCATATGTGGGTACTCGTAAATGTAATATAAAGAAGGTAATTTTAGTTTCGAGGTGGAATATGTAATATTGATCCAATAGTATCCATGGCATATGTTGATCTATTATGTGACCTTGGTTTTTGTTCAAATATAATCTGTGATCGGGGATCATTTTTAAAAGTTCCCTAAACATCCCTAAATGGTGTCGGCGAGGAGTAAGATCATCTCGAGAGCTTTCCATCAACTGTAAGAATGCGACAAACGGACATCGGGAGCTCTAGATATGTTCGGTCAAAGTTCAAATAGCGGGAAAGTCAACTCTGGTCAACTGGTCAATATTGGACCAATCGCACTGTGACATGTGGCTTGCCACCACTCGTTGAATTCACTCGATTTTCCTATCGGGAGATGACAAGTGGACTACATGATGACCGAGCGAATTAATTTGAAACCCCATGGTATGGGTCGAATTTTTATTTACTTGGTAAATCCACTTACAAATGCCACACACACACACACACACACACACACACACATATATATATATATATTAATGTTTATACATTAGTATAAACCGCCACCATACATTATTCTAAGCCCCTTTGTAAAGTGGTTGTAGTGGAATCTTCCACATGGAGGGAAGAAGGTGGTAAGCGGTGGTAGGGGGTGGTTATGCTCCAAAGTGGTCCTTTGACCACTATGTTTGCATGGAGGAAGGCTATTTAAATCCTTAAACCTTATCACTCCACAACATGTGGGATTTATACCCACTAAACAATGCCACCCACTATGGGATTTAATCCCTTATCAAATGCTTAGCCGCTGAATTGGGATTTTATCCCATTAAAATATGCAAATCCGCCCAAATGGGAATTTTTATCCCAAATTTCATGTACGGGTTTAGGCTAATATTAGCCTAGGATTATATGCAAATGCATTATTCAAGGACCCTAAAAATGTATAAATAGGGTACCTATTTCATTGTAAACACACACAACCTAAGCTTATTATTTGTTAAGCTTATTGTGGGAACACACACACAAAATACAAAGACAAGCTCAGAGCTCGGAAGGCGAATGAGAAATTGTTGTTGTGTGAAGACCTAAATTATTTAGGCATTATTATTGACCTATTATTTGTTAGGAAATAATAAATTAAATTATTGTGGCTAGGAGTTATTCAAACTACCTAGTTGGCCCATAGCACCACAGTAAATTATTGTGAAGCCTGGTATATCGACCAGAGAGCCATAGGGCATTGTATTAGCATCTGGAAGGCTGATCGAGAACCAAAGGTTTCCGAATAGTGGAGTTGGAGCCATCAAGCTTGCCGAATACGCTAGGAAGGTGGGAGTCGGGTGCTATTTTTCACCCTTGTCGTCCGAAGGTCTGGTTATTCTTCTAAGCAAGTTTAAATAGTTTCCATTAGGTTTTCTTGTGAAAGTACTATTGTAACTTACAAGTTTTGACTAGTGGAATGGTTCAACCATGAACCCGGAGACGTAGGCAATTACCAAACTCCGTAATCAATCTGTGTGTAATTTTCATTATTGTCTTGCATTATTTTAAATTGATTACTTAAAAGGAGTAAATTATCGCAAATTAATTAAAGCCTACAAGGGTCCGAGATTAGGTAGTAATAATCTGATTATTTTCGGATCATGTTTGGTATCAGAGCTGGTTTAGCTCCATATTTGTTTTTCAGTAAATCTGATTAACAGAGTGATTACTTCAAGTTGGTGTAGTTGGTTTAGTTTGTGTGAACAGGGTACAAGTGCACTATGGGCAAGATGTCTAAACAGGTGAAGCTCGAGGAAATTGAGGCGTATAATCACCAGATCCAGGAAGATAACTCTCTCCTATGATCAATGTATTACTCCTTGGAAGAGGAGAATGCTCGTTTGAAATCAAAATTGCAAACCAAGGATGAGCTCTTGGCAAGGTTGCAATGTGGTGATTAGAGGAAGGAAATACCTTCAACTTTAGATGCAGAGGCCATGGCAGATGATTGCACTGTAAGTTGTTCACCACGGGAATCTTCTTCTTCCTCCCATTCGGTTTGATTCAGGTAATGAAGTCTTTGGTTTGTTTGAAAAGCATACTAGAGGAATTGGATCCAAGTTACTAGATAAAATGGGATTTTATGGAAGAGGCCTTGGTAAAAATGGCCAAGGTATTGCTAACCCAATACAGGTCGAGGATCATCCTCGTTTTGCAGGTTTGGGTTTTCCTAGTGTGGGAATGGAAATTGGAGAATGCTCTAAGAACACTGACAAGAGACAAGCTTCCGAAAGCAAAGTGATTACCCCACTAGTCCTGCAAGAAGATTCTAGGAGAAAAATTTTGCTTCGTTGTCACAGGCAAGATGTGGTAAGAGAAATCAGTGAAGAGGTAATGAGATTCCACCTCCAGTTTCTTACCATAATCATAAGCACAATAAAACTTCTGATCCACTTTTCCAGCTTAAGAAGTATGGTTATGATTTTCAGAAGATGTGGAATTCCTTTCCATGTAATTTTTGTGGATTGCATAATCATTCAGTGGCCAGATGCTGGAAGAGAAGGACACTGATGAAGAAGTTGATGCCGTTCATCAAGAACAAGGCAAATCAGAAAGACCAATCTCGTCATGCAGAGTTGAGAAATGGTAGAAAGAGTTCCTCATCCCAGAAGAAGGAGATTAAGAGGAATTTTTGTGCTCATTGCCAAAGGAATGGGCATCGGGTGGAAAATTGTTGGAAACTGCATCCATCTCGCCATCAGAGTAATGGCAAGCCAAAGATGGAATGGAGGCCTATTGCAAAGGCAAAGGAAGTTTCTACTCCACCACTAGTTGACAAGTCAACCCAGGACCAGGTAATACCTGAAAGTGAAAGTCCTTTAAAATGGGTAAGTCAACAATTTTTCAATTATATATTGCAGAATTTAGATTGATGGATCGTGTGCAGAATTAAGTTTGGAGATCAGATATTGTGAGAAAATGCTGAGAGAAAGGTTTACAATACTCAGTGGATTTTCTTACTTAGAAAATTTGATTAATGCTCCAAATATATCTCCTAATCAGCTTGTGAGTACCTATTACAGCTTGGACATAGGAATTAACTCATATAAAGCTTGGAGATTGATCTGCCATTTGTGCAGACAATAGAGTTCGCAAAGATCAGCTCAGAACTTCATTCTGTGTAGAGGCATTGCGACCGTGCAGAAGAATGGTAAATTTGAATCGCTTGTTGGCATTGACGTCGGGTCAGAACTTCATTCTGTGTAGAGGCATTACGACCGTGCAGCAGAATGGTACCTGATATTAGTATGTCAACAAGAGGAGCTCTCAAAGGATTAGCTTGGAACATCATTCGGTGTCAAGGCATTGTGACCACACATACGAATGGTAGCTGATCAACAGACTTAGCATCGTGCATCGGAGGCTCGAGGTCTTGAAAGAGGCTTAACATCATGCATTGAAGGCATTGAGGTCTGTAATAGACTTAACATCATGCATTGGAGGCTTGAGGTCTTGAAAGAGGCTTAGCATCATGCATTGGAGGTGTTGAGGTCTATAGAGACTTAGCATCATGCATTGGAGGCTTGAGGTCTTGAAAGAGGCTTAGCATCATGCATCGGAGGTGTTGAGGTCTATAGAGACTTAGCATCGTGCATCGGAGGCTCAAGGTCTTGAAAGAGGCTTAGCATCATGCATTAGAGGCGTTGAGGTCTATAAAGGGACAAGGCATTGTCCATCACTGACATCGGATCAATCAAAGCTCTACGTAACATGGAGTTCCTTCAAACCAGTTTGGATTCTGTGGAATCAACTCGGAGCCAGGAGTTGTGTTATAGAGTAAAAGAAGATCCTTGTTGTCAGATATCAAGAAGCTTAGCACCGCACAAAAGGAGTGTTGAGGTTTCGCACGCACTGGAAAAGTGACATGCGAGCCTGGGAATCTACAAGTAACTCTTCCGCGTACCCGACCTCCCGAGGTCGTGCCGAGACAGCCGGTGGGGATGGAATATGTACGAGAGTGCAGACAAGCTAGTTTGGTAATCTAATGTCTTCGACACGCACTAATGGAATTTGTGAATCTAAGGCAAAGAAGGCCCTTCTAACTTGGATGGTGTGATAGATCGATCAACAAAGATGACTGCTCGAAGGCTCCAATCAATATCAAGCTCTGGCATGATTCGATCTATAGGTTGTGGAATACGTGGAAAATGACCCGGGATAGTTTCGTGTATTTCTCAGGACAGGGTCATATGGTGGATGGTAAATGTAGTTAATTCTATGGATGGTTCTCTGGCCTAGTCCGAGAACTCTCTAGCTTTGTTAGTTGTTGTGTCCAAAGAAGGATAATTGTTTGATGATGATGGGTGGAAGTGGAGTGGTGGAATACTAGTGTGCGTAGGCGGTGTCTATGTCTAATTTTCCTATGGATTCATTGGGTCGTGGGATTTGTGGGTCACAACCATAGATTCGCATTGTTGTGGACTCTGCTATGGTCATGCGTGGAATCAAGTCCTAATCCCTAGTATCTTCAGTAATCGTATGCTTTCTCAAACTTCTATGTTTAGACTCAATAAGCGTGTGTGATTTTCTCGGAATATCTCACGGTGTTTGTGCAACTGGATCTTAAACCGGTATCTATGTGCGTGAGAGTGTCTCCTACATCATCTGGTGTGGGACCAAAGGATCACAACCAAAGGTTTGTTCCCTTTCTAATTCTCTTCTAGTCATATATACCTAGGGTAATCTGTAATTTGGCTGATTTGACCAAAACGTGTGTGCTTGGTCGTCTTCTCTGTTTAACCCACTCAATTGGGAATTGATTTGTTGCAAGCTTACCATTGTTCGGAAGACTTGAATCCTAATATTTTGATCTATATCAGTTATCTTTGTGATGAGATTGGGTTGAGGCACGATTGGCTCGAATATGTATTCTCTGGGCTCTCTAGGTCCCGTGATTGTCATGCAAAAGCAACAATATAAACGAACTGTAGTAAAATGAAATTTAACTATGTGAAATATATCTATAGCATATATGATTCCTCTATTTTTGTATTTTCTGATGAATTATATGATTTTAAGAAAGTAGCTATTTAAAATATCTAGAAATGACAACTAAATAATAATTTAAAACAAACAAAATAACCGAGTGTAGTTATTTGCCTGTGCAATTTGTAGATCTATTCTAAACAATAAAATAGCTCATCTAATCTATTTGCAAGATTCTCAATCCTACCTCAGAAGTGAGGAGTGAATCATAGTTTCTCAGAAAATATCAATCCCACATGACTTCCGGCAATATCGAGAATATATTTTCTTTGAAATAAAGTAATTAACTACTCTATTTGATATGATTCTAACTAGAACTTTGAAAGCTAGAACCTGGATTCTACATAACAGTGGCGAATCCGATGGTGTGTGTGATCTTGTCCCCTTAGTGTGATCTCCTCATTCTTTCGTGTTCACGTGGATCCAGAAAAGCGTGTAATGCTAGCATCAACAGAAGTAGATATTGGGATAAAGGCAGCTCAGAATACACACCGAATACAATGCGAGTAGGAGAGGGATAGCGCAAGAGTACAGAGCTTGGCTTATGCAATTCCTAGCAGGATTTATTGCGAGTCATGCAACATAAAGCATCCAGAACCTGAAACTATCCTGTTTGAGGAGAAAAACCTGCAACTTTAATGGCTTCCTAAGCTATTCTACTCCAATGGATTGGATGAAACAACAACACTGCTTGCACAAGATGGATTTGTGGCTTACCAACAGTAAAACAATGCTAACTAAGCATGCAATGAACTAAACTAAAACTCTAAGAAAAATGAAAGCTAAATATTTTTGCGAAGAGAAATTTAGAGGCAAACTTGAGGGGCAGACCATTTGTTTGAGCACAAACCATTTATTTATAGCTTTCCATTCACCCAAAGATCAAAACCAAACTGAACTCTAAAACTATAAACAATGGCCAAACACTATTCCAGGGGACCAAAAACATAAATGCAAGCCCAAGGCAGTAAAAGAAAGCAGGTAAATCATTGAATTTATGTGATTCGTGTAAAAATAGCCTTCTGGAAAATGCGTAAAGGACCGCCGCTCCGAGGGGCGCAGTTAGATGAGACCACACCTGTTCGGGCGGCGGTCACGAGACCGCCGCCCATGCAGGGCGGCGGTTTCAGAATCAAGAGAAAAGGCTAAGAAAAGAGGGGAAAAGGGAAAAACAAAGCACGCAGGGGCTAAGTGGGGCATGCGGGATGTTAACGTATACTTGGAGAGCTTTTCTGGATCCCGAACACCTTGTGAGGAGACCTGTATCATCATTGGGGCACTTGTTACATTGTTTCGGCAGTACAATACCTTACAATTTTGGGTACGTACGGTTTCATTCATAAACTTAGCACCATAAAGCAGAGGCATGGAGGTCTTCTTTGGATATCAGAGTGGCGCAACAGAAGCATCGTGGGCCCATAACCCACAAGTCCCAGGATCGGAGTAGAGTTGTTAAAGTGAGAAGGTTGGAGGAGAAAACCCAAGGGTCTACTACAACAACACTTCTGAGGTGGCAGCAGAATTTTTTCAGATTCAAGATAGTATGGAAGCTTTTTGGGACAAAAATCCTTTCTTAGTGGGGAGGTGTGATCAGGGGATCATTTTTAAAAGTTCCCTAAATATCCCTAAATGGTGTCAGTGCATAAGATCATCTCTAGATCTTTCCATCGACTGTAAGACCGCGAAAAACGGACTTCAGGAGCTCTAGATATGTTCGGTCAAAGTTCAGACAGTGGGAAAGTCAACTCTGGTCAACTGGTCAATATTGGACCAATCGCACTATGACACGTGGCTTGCCACCACTCGTCGAATTCACTCGATTTGCCTATCGGGAGACGACAAGTGGACTACATGATGACCGAGTTAATTAATTTTGATACCCCATGGTATGGGTCGAATTTTTATTTACTTGGTAAGTCCACTTACAAATGCCACATATATATTAATGTTTATACATTAGTATAAACTACCACCATACATTATGCTAAGCCCCTTTGTAAAGTGGTTGTAGTGGAATCTTCCACGTGGAGGGAAGAAGGTGGTAAGCGGTGGTAGGGGGTGGTTATGCTCCAAAGTGGTCCTTTGACCACTATGTTTGCATGGAGGAAGGCTATTTAAATCCTTAAACCTTATCACTCCACAACATGTGGGATTATACCCACTAAACAATGCCGCCCACTATGGGATTTAATCCCTTATCAAATGCTTAGCCGCTGAATTGGGATTTTATCCCATTAAAATATGCAAATCCGCCCAAAAGGGAATTTTTACCCCAAATTTCATGTACGAGTTTAGGCTAATATTAGCCTAGGATTATATGCAAATGCATTTTTCAAGGACCCTAAAAATGTATAAATAGGTACCTATTTCATTGTAAACACACACAACCTAAGCTTATTATTTGTTAAGCTTATTGTGGGAACACACACACAAAATACGAAGACAAGCTAAGAGCTCGGAAGGCGAATGAGAAATTGTTGTTGTGTGAATACCTAAATTATTTAGGAATTATTATTTTGATTATTATTGACCTATTATTTGTTAGGCAATAATAAATTAAATTATTGTGGCTAGGAGTTATTCAAACTACCTAGTCGGCCACAGTCTCTGATAAATTATGTGAAGCCCTGGTATATCGATCGGAGAGCCATAGGGCGTTGTATTAGCATCTGGAAGGCCGATCGAGAACCTGAAGGTTTCGAATAGTGGAGCTGGAGCCATCAAGCTTGCCGAATACGCCAGAAAGGTGGGAGTCGGGTGCTATTTTTCACCCTTGTCGTCCAAGGTGCGGTTATTCTTCTAAGCAAGTTTAAATAGTTTCCATTAGGTTTTCTTGTGAAAGTACTATTGTAACTTACAAGTTTTGACTAGTGGAATGGTTCAACCACGAACCGGAGACGTAGGCAATTACCGAACTCGTAATCAATCTGTGTGCAATTGTCATTATTGTCTTGCATTATTTTAAATTGATGACTTAAAAAGCAGAAATTATCGGCAAATAATTAAAGCCTACAAGGGTCCGAGATCAGGAAGTAATAATTTGATTATTTTCGGATCAATCTGTGTAAAATATTCCTTCAAGGTTTAAACCAACTTCTTGTATGGAATAAGTTTTTCATCTTTAACCTTATACTCATCATTAACTTGTTTAATAATAAGTTGGGAGTCCCCAATGACTCGTAGTTGTCTGATATTCCAAGTGATAGCTAACTTGAGGCCGTGAATGAGTGCCTCGATACCGCACTGATGTTATTAGTGCATGGGAATCCCAAACAGAACGCTCTTGGAAAAACCTCACTGTGGGAATGATGAGCACCACTCCTGCTCCAGATCGTGGAAGGTGAATGATCCATCAAAATGGACCTACCACTCCATATAATCTTCAACATACATCATGGATGCATCTTGGAAGATCTAGACACAAAGGTTCCATCCCCTGGTAGAGGATCTTCCGCCATCTTATCAACCAACACGTGTCCTTTTAACGAATTCGGTTTCAAATTGAATATCAAATTCACTTAGGAGAATGATCCAATTAGTCATTCGTCCTATAAGGTTGAGTTTACATAAAGGTATTGTTATCCATATTTCACCCCCAGGTAAATATTGGATCAACCATGACCTTGAAAAAAATAATCAGAGAAAACACGTTTAAATCTTGCAAACTGGTTGTAGAGGGACTCTACAATGGAATGGCGGGGCTGTAAAATTTTAAACAACCATGTGCGAGAAGAAAGAGAAGAAACAACTCTGTCATGCAAATCCGTGTCTTAAATCTATTTGACAAACTCAAACAAAATCTAAAATAAAAAAGGGGAAAAAGTCAACATTTGAGCCCGAGTCAAAGCCAAAGTAGGGAGTCGGAGGAAAAGGTGAAAATTTTCCTTTTGTCAAAAAAGGGGCACAAAGGAAAAGATGGAAGTGCATCTCCCCAACCAACCAAAGAGTGCCACGTGTCCCATATCAAAAGGGGACCCATTTTTAAGTTGTTTTCCCACCCTCCTGTATAGACCCGATACAAACTTTGAAGGGGCATATCTTTCGACTCAGGGCTCAAAATATTGCAAATCTGACACCGTTGGAAAGATCTCGGCCTCGCCCATGCCATGGAAGTCTAAAACTTTAATTTTGAGGAGGTTAGGTGAAGAAAAATGGAGGAAATGTCTTTGGGATTTTAATGCAGGATCTTCTTGCCTCAACAACCAGATTAGATTTGATATGTTTCACTATTTCCTCTTCCTTCAAGGCACCAAACCAAGGATTGATGCAAGTAAAGATGGATTTGGGGGTAGATTTTATTAGAAGCATTAACAATAGTGGTTGAGTTCCAACCTACTTTTCCCGCTTCTCTCTCTCTTTCTTCTCTCTGATCGAATCTATAAATACGGGGCAGGATTCATTGTAAAAGGTTGTCCATTCTTCTTCTCTACCTCCCCTCTTTTCTTCCCTAGGGTTGAAATGGAGTTTGAATCTCCTCCCCTACTCTATAAATGGCATTTTTTCCTCTTGCTCGTGTATGATGCTCTGTGCAAATTTTTGAAGCAATAAAACTCATTTTTGTGATGCATTTTTCCATCCTTTTCTTGTTTTCATTGCATACTCTTGCCTCTCATCATTCTGGAGTATTCTGTGCATGTTTTGGATGTTTCATTTGCAGATATGGGAGCTATGTTCATTGGGTTGAAACATTTCCTGTGTGAAATCTGATCTTTGGTCTGTGATGTTGTTGTCCATCCTCCCCATTGCTCACCTCTATTCATTTCATGGCAGTCTGGGTAGATGATCAACATTCCCCTTTTCTTGGTGTTATCACCTCGTTAGTGTAGGATTTCCCTCTTTATGCACTTTCTCTCCCTGTCTCCTTGGCATTGTTAGGATAGGTGTAGTTAGATGTCATTTCTACATTAGGAGTAGTTTAGCATTAGGATCAGGAAGAAGAAGTCGGCTTTCTCCGGAGGGCCATCTCAAGTCTGCAAGTCCCACAACTTGAGAGATGGTCCCATGTTATGTAATCACACCAGATGATTCTACCCTAGAAAAGTAGATACGATGACTCATTTGGGGGTGCTGTGATTTCACACTAATAGGTATTTGAGAGGGTCAATTTTGGATATTATCTTAGTCTTTGTTAAGGAGATAGTGGTGCAGTTTCGAAAGGTAAAGACTACTACCAAGCAATCCTTTTTTATTTGTGGGTAAAATATTTTATATACAATCAAGGTGAGGCTAAGGTAAAAACTACCCTTTCTATATGGTCTAGGTCATCTTGGGTAGCTAAAATGTATAATAGGAGAGGCTCACAGGGTAGGTGGCATGAGTACGAGTTGGTTGACAAGGTATTTTTAAGCAAAGCGGTTTAAATGCCTTTTGGATCTAGTCCCTAGTTGAATGCAATATCCTTCTTGAGGAGATGTGTAAATGGGTGGCACTTATCTACTAGCTGTGAAATAAAATGGAGGATTACCTATATCTTTCCTTGTAAACTTCTTAGTTGTTTAAGATTTGTAGGCGAGATGAATTTTTGTGATAGGTGTAACCTATGTATGATCTACCTCTATTCCTCTCTGTGAAACGATGAAACCTAGGAGCTTCCCTGATAAAACTCCAAAGACACACTTCTTAGGATTCAAACGTACTTTGTAATCTCAGAGACATTGAAAAATACATCTTAGTACTTCAACGTTAGATATTGCTAAAATATAATCAACGTAATCCTCCATGATGTCATTCATCATGTCATAGAAGATGATTGTCATTATGCGTTGATAGGTGGCCCCGACATTCTTGAGTCTGAAAGACATGACCTTGTAACAAAATTTCCCCCAAGGGGTGATGAAATTTTTCTTATGTTGATCTTCCTCTATAATTTGGATCTGGTTATAACATGAAAAACCATCCATTAAGGATAACATTTCATAACCAATGAGTAGAATTGAAAATCATATCAATATTAGGCAAGGGGAAGTCATCTTTGGGACATGCTTTATTGATGTTGCGGAAGTCGGTGCAGATCCTTATGCCAACTAACTTCTTCTGAATTGGGACTATGTTGGATATCCAATCCGAATAGTCAATGGGTTTAATGAAATCAGCAACTAATAACTTTTCAAGTTCTTCTTTGACAAGTAGTGCAATTTTGGGATGCATCTTTCTCAACTTCTTCTTGATGGGTTTGGCATCTGGGTGCACAATGAGGTTGTGCACAACCAATTTTGGGTCCAAACTAGGCATATCTACATATGACCATGCAAATATATCTGCATATTCTCTTAATAACTCTACAAAAACCTTCTGTTCTTGAGCTGAGAGTGAAGCTCCCAAATTTATCATTCTAGGTTCCTCTTCCAAGCCAATGTTGACATTAATTGTTTCTTCAACCAGCATTTTAGAAGCATCCTCCATACGCATAAGATCAAGGGGAACAGTAATCTATCAACCTCCTTTGGTTTCTTATTGTCATCTTTGAATGGAAATACCATTTCATCTACGGGTTCTTCATTTTTTTATTTACTAGTGCCTCAAAAAAAAATTCGTTATGAAACTTGTGTTTATTCTTTCTGCAAGGTTTCTTTGAAGCATTCTTACTCTTACTTACAACCTTCCTATTCAAGTGTCACACACACGTTGCCTCATCTCCAAAGTATGCACAAGTATCTAGTTGAATTACAAATCCTTTCTTGTAATCCTTGGTCGGAATAAAATCCATGAGACCCATGAATTCTATAAATGCCTCTTCATTCTTACAAAAATTGATTTACACATGAAATTTTTGATCCCCATCTACAATCTCGGGATATACAAGAGTTACTTGGAAATTGGTTTGAGGATTAGATCCAGATAAGGTAAAAACAACTGAATCAGGGAATAGGTTAGTGGAGGCAAGATCCTCATAGAGGCTACATTGGGAATCTATGTTGCATTATCCAAATGAGATGAGTTGTCCTCACGTTTGGAAGAGGTGGCATCAATCTCAAAGGGTGGATCATCATGAGGTCTTATTCCAAGACCATGTCATTAGATTTGAAATGAGGGATAGGAATGGGTTCTAATCATCCTTGCGCATTGATACCACATCCAAACCCATTGTAACCCATGACATACATCATGTGGTGGCCCTTGATATATTGTGGGGCTTGATGACATGAAGCCATGGTACCCTCAAGTACTCGGCTAGTGGGATCTTCTAACATATTTTCCTCGGATAGGAGACCACTAGGGATGAACTTCTCTAGTGGTTTGGGGAATTTATCCCAAGTTCTCTTGAACTGAAAGTAGGGTTTACCACATGTCCTGGGAGACACTGATAGATCTAATATTAATAAGGCATGTTGAAGAGTGAATTGTTCACCTAGACCATACTTTGCAGATGTTTCCTCCCATGATGTAAAAGGGTTAACCAATGAAGGAAAATTTTTATTACAAGGAGTGAGTGAATCTGGATCCACCCATTCCTTGATAGCTTTTGTTTGTAAAGGAACAACAATATCCATAGAAGGGCATTCATATGTTGTACAAGAAAAATTGTGCAATACCCTACAATGTGTGAACGGTTCTGGATCACCTTGAATGGTGACTATTTGTCCTTCATGGCACATCTTGATACACTGATGGAAGGTTGAAGCAACAACTTGCATGGAATGGATCTATGGAAATCCCAAGAGCATGTTATATAAAAGATCCAAGTCGGGGACATGGAGCGTTGTATCATGACAAGTGGGCCCAAATTCTATCGGAACTACTACAGTAGATTGTTGATTATTTGTCACTCCTCGTTATCATAAGTTGTGATTGTAATAGTTACGGCCCATAGATCCATTTCGAATTGACCAGTTGTTTAACCAACTTCAATTTGAAAATATTTAAACCAAATCCATCATCCACAAGTACTCTCTTGATATTACGATGGGTAACAACCACTTCTAAGTATAGGGGTAAGTTTTTCTCTGGGTCATTACGTGGGATTGCAGTGTGATCAAAAGTTATATGATCATTGGAATCAAGGTGTGCAATCATCACTTGAAGGTGCATAGGATCTACATCTATGGAGACTCCTGAACTCTGCAGTGTTTTATACAATATGTTTTTGTGGGTAGTAGAGATTTTGAGGAGATCTAAAATCGATATCCTAACGGTGTCTTCTCTAACTATTATATTAAATTATACTGACCTTCTTGAGGGACAGGTAGGGGATCTAGTATGATCAAACGAGTGTTTCACATCCCTACTACACAATGTTTTTCTAAGATCCTAATAATATTAACATGTTCATCAGATGAACAGATACATCTTATGAGGGAGTCAAAGGGACTATCATTAGTTGGATAAACATAGCAACAGTCCTATAGTCATTGGAAGTTTATCTGTGATCCAGCTTCCTATTCTTCTTATCTGTATGGTTAGGAAAGGGCTATTTGAAGATACTCATTTTCTCATTTGGACCTTGTCCGAGTCAGGGGGAGAATCTACAATGATTTTCCCTCTTTGATGAGGTCTTGTATATAATGGTGTAGTCTCAAGAACCTATCTGTTTTGTTTCCCTTAACATGATGGAACTCACAATACTCATGCTCTTTGAACCAACCGGGTTTTGGAGCATCCTCTAGATATGGTACTATTGTAGTTGGGTATTGCACCATGTTCACGATGTCTAACTATTTAAGTATAGCTCATAGTGATTCGGTTAGCAGTGTGAACATACGTTTTGTGGGTGCCTTTGGTCGGGGTTCTTGTGAGAGATTTAAAAGTAGACCATTCTATAAATTTTAGACTCTTTTAGGTTCTATAATGCTGTCACCAATGACATGTTTGTTCTTGTTAAAGAATTTTGGTTTATCTGAGGATTTTGCTTCATGTTTGTCTTTGACGACTAATTTAAGTGTACCTTTTACGATGAGAGCCTTTTCAATTTGAATACCCTTCTCTATAACTTCTTCAAAGTTAGAGTTGTAGTGCATTTCTAAATGGAAGGCTATCTCTGGGTTTAGGTTAGGAATGAATATGCTTACTAGCTATTTTTTCTGGAAAGGCATATGGGAAACGGCTAACTAACCCACGCCATCATTGTAAAAAGATCACAAAGGTCTCATTGGGCTTCGTCTCTGCATTACAAAGGTCGTTCATCATGATATCATTCTCCATGTTGAAGGAATAATGCCACATGAATTTTTCCGCTAGGGCGGGCCATGTTGTGATGGATCCCTTAGGTATACTAAAGAACCATTCTAATGTCAGTGCTCCTAGGCTACGAGGGAAGAGTCATATTAAGAAATTATCATCGTATGAGACCTCTTGACAGGCCGTATAAAATTCCTTAATGTGATCGCAAGGATCACCTTTTCTTTTATATTTATCAAACTTAGGAATGGAAAAATTCTTTGGGAAGGGTTTTCGTAACATGTCCTTATCAAAGGGATAAGGGCATAGTTCTTCATATAGGTACTTCCTACTGTGTCCTACATTTCCTTCTTGTAGTGTAGTAAGCGTGTCTTTCATTGATTGTAATTCCCATTGAATGATTTGTTCTTTGGTAGGTGATACTGGTCTATTTACCTTAGCAACTTTAAAAGTTGTGTCATCATATGGATCAAAGTGGAACTCACTAGATTTGGTTTTAAGTTTGTCTTTATGTACATTCCTACTCGAAGAGCCTAAGTTTGCTAATTTTTACTTAGTTTCAATATTTTCTTTTGAAGGATCTCTTCTTCAACTAAAGGATCGTCCTCCTCATCAAACTTAGGAGGTAGTGAGGCTTTGTGCTTATGCTCAATCTTCACTTTACATGAAGCCTTGTAATAAGGCCATCATAGATCACCAATTGGTTTTGATGGATCTCCTTCAATGGTGTTGTGATGTTGTCCGGAAGTAGAAGCATATCCTACATCAAAAGGGTTATCCATGTCTAAGAGGGATTTTCATTCTTCCATTTTATGATTAATGATCTTAGTCTCCACTTCATTCTAATACTATTTTCAGTACTTGATCTCTATTATAATAAAGGATCTTCTCAAATCTACTAGGTCTAATTAATGTTGTTCTTGGAAGAATCGAGTCTTCTCAGCTATGATTAATCAATGGATCTTTGTCTTTAACCTATGAAAAGAGAGGTGCTAAGTTTTTTCCGCTAAATGGGAAGGATTCAAAAGTATTTTCTCCTAAGTCATGCTCATTTGGTTTAGATGTCATTTTCGTGATTTTAGGCATAACTAGTCAAAGTGATACTAGGTTTTGTCTAAATGCCTTCAAAGTTGTATAAAATCTAAGTGTATGTTGTGTAAGTTGTTTGATGGTCAAAATATCCCAATGTGTTCTAGATGTAATGTTATGCAATTGTTTTATCATTCAAAGAACACTCATATTTAAATCAAACAATCACTCAAACTATCGTTTAGCAAGACTATACCCTAAACTATGATTCTAATGAAGGGTTCAAAGAAGATAGTGATAATACCCTATTAATACATAGGTCGAGTTAGAATACTAACAAGGCCTAAATACCAAAGTGGTATTGACATGATCTCTCCACGAGATATACTAAGACTAGTTTAAATGCCGACGACACCTAAGTTTTTTGAAAAATGGAAGTTACAAATGTGGATAGTGTAACAACACTATCTTGACATGTTAACCTAGCAAGCAAGGTGTTAGTATCAAGATGATGTCATCACAAAGTATACACAAGGCAATATCGACACTCTCAAAAGACTTAGATGACGTTGGAACTAAAACTAAGTATGAGTATAGCAAGAAGTTTTTAGTCATGTGAGTAGTGTAACCGTATAATAAAGGGACTTATATCAAGTTCTCACAAAATTGAAAACACGATGTAAGTACCGAAATTGTAGGGCTAGAATGCAAGAAAAAATGACAACTTAAGGAGAAATAATTATGAACTAAAATCACGAGAGATGAAGATGATATTGAAATCACAATCGAAGGACTATCAAAGACACGAAAAAATGTACCTACGCACTTTAGATGTTTAACAACCCATCCGCAAACATGGATGGGCGTAAACGAACAAAAAAGTGATGAATACTGCCTTTCATAAGACTCACATGGTATGCTTCCTTCTCACCCCAAATGGGCAGCAAGAACACAAGGTTATAGATCAAAAGATGAAAATAAACTAAGTGCCACTTGGGAAAAATTTCACCTCGTCCAGAAGGCGAAAGAAACTAATTTGAGTGATACGTTGTTTAATTTCATGATGAAAAACACTTAGATCTAACTCAAGTGGACTCTTTTCCTTGTTTGAAAAACAAAATTCAGACTCCAAGTAAGTCATCACTTCGTGATGGCTCGACAAGACATGATACAGACTAACAAAGTGGGCTCCAAGACAGAATGGCTTTCCTAATAAGATCACTCAACTAGGTGTCACAAGTTTTCTAAATGTGAGCTCAATTTACCCAAATAGTCACACTAACTAATTTGGGAGTATCTCGGCTTTACTTTACCCCCTTCAAATACAATGAGAAACTAGTGCATTCATGTGTATTCTCACTAGGGTCACGATACGGACAACTTTGACTCTAACTTGCAATGTAAAATCTAGTCAAGTGGGTAAGTGGAGTGCTTCATGTTTCATCCACGAGGTTACTTAGTGGTGGATTACTTTAGGGTTCCTAGAACCACCCCCATTATTGTAGCTTAAGGTGTTATTCCAAAGGGGTTATGTTCTAGTTGAGAGGATAGGGATGTACCCTTTTCCAAAACCTGCAATACTGATGTGATGTGGAGTGGTGTGTTTTTTATCTTGCTTAACTTAATGTGGTTTTAGTAGTACACCATTTGGCAACCTGCATGAAAACACGTATTAGAAGGTTTCATTTTTTACAACTCCTTTCTTTGACAAGCGTTAGGCCCTACATGCAAGGAGTTAGTAATTTTCCACCACAAATAATGATATCAAGAAAGAGAGTTTGTGTGTTGTTTTTTATTCCTAAGATCACCAAAAGGTGTGAAGGAAGAGCATACACAACACGGAAACTCCACTAAAACAAGCCTTTTTATGGAAAATACTTTAAGTGTGCTTTGCAAAAAGGTAGAGTTCTTTTTAACCAATTTTGAAAGGTTAATCCAATTAGGAAACGTAAAATAAGTGTTTTTGAAAGTGACAAGAAGGTTTTTAGAAGTGTTTTTGATCCCCAAGATCACCTAGAAGGTGCAAGGAGAGAGCATACACACTTTACAAACCTCTTTCTAGCTAAGAAAGTAAAAACTTAAACTATGTTAGTTAAATAACCCAAAAGAAACCTGTAATCACTTGTTAGATCCGTAAAAACAAAAAAAAAAGTCAACAAATTGATCTTACAACTTTCGAAGAGAAAAATTTAATTTTTAACTCAGACACTTGCGCATCTAGAATGACGCATGTGTGTCCCAGCCAATGGATACGCACCCAAAAATGGGGATGCATGGCAGAAAATTATGACATGAGAGGGTATAACACCTACACGGGCCTAATAGACAGGTATGCTAGGGTTCCAATGTAGACATTTCAGTTCGAAAAACACACTTTCCAACAAAAAAAAAATCAACACAGTATTTCAAAATACACTAGTGCATCTAGAGGCATGGGTATGCCAGTAAACAACGAAGATGCCTATGGTTCGATGGATACACTTGCAACCCAAAATGAAAATCAACACAAAGTATGTCAAAATATACAAGTGTGTCCAAAGGCACATGTATTCCTGACATTCAATGGAGACGCCTACAATTCGATAGGTACATGACCTTTTGTAAATGAACTATCAATGAAAAATATGACCAAATGGATGCGTGACCAATTCGACGGGTGTGCTAGGGTTTTGACATAGATGCTCACCCCTAAAATATAGATGCGTACACTGAAAAACCTATAAAAGTCACGGAAATGAAAATTTTCAACAATCAAACAGGTTAGTTGTTAGTTAAAGAAGCCTATTTCTAGTTTAAACCCACAAAATATGCATGAACAAGGATGATTTAGCTTACTTAAAAAATGAAATCAAGTAAATAACAAGTTGTTTCTCCTAGAAAGCATGAAAGTGAACTTAAAAAGCTTGGAAAAGGCTCCTAGAGGACAATGGAGTACCACACCTAGTTATACTAAGGCGTGCTCACCTAAAGCATGGGAGGTTTCCAAGTCCCATCATAGGTTATTGAAGATAATATGACTTTAACAAATGGTTAATCTAGCATTTAATTTAGACATGGATTTCTGCTATGTTAACATAAAACCATGCACATTCCACATATGGTGTTCATTTCCATATAATTCATAAGCCGTAAATGTTCATTAAAAAGTTATTACACATAACTATCTCACTAAACTAATGCATATATATCCTTATATCTCTATCTCTCATTACATCTATCACAGAGACCCTTACATAGGTATTTATACTACTAAGGTATTTCCCTTCACTAGTCTTATAAAGAATAAGAATAGACCTTGAGTTCAAAACTCCGATTAACTACCCCATTTTGTCAATTTATAATAATTATCGGCATTTTCATAAACCTATGTTTGCATGTCCATCCTCTATTTAGTATGCAACTATTCTTATCCTTATCCATCCCCTCCATCCTTTCCATGCACTCATTGAGAATTGAAGTCTAAGTCCGCTTCAGACTCATGTTTATCCCTATTTCCTTGTTATTTTGCATGTCCTTATTTGTATTCTTACCATTTTCTTCTCATTTTACTTTTTGATGTCTCCTACTCATCTCCATTGTCTCTCTTACACACATGTTCCTTCTTCTTCCTTGTCAGACGGACACTTCTCACGCACTCCTCTAGTTTTGTCATGTGTGTTTGCTTAGTAATTTACACGTGCCTCCAAAGAATGATCAATAAATAAAGAATATAAAGAATAGATAATATAATATACAAGGGCCCAACAATCATGAAAAGTTAAAAGTAATCTTCTTACATGAATTTGATATACCTAGATTTGAGGAGCAAAGTATCTTAACGCTTAAATAACTTAAGAAAGAATTAACCGAGAGTGTGTGTGCTTATGATGTGCAATTTAAAACACTAATTTCAAATCTCTCCTATGAAATACATCCTACTAAACATGTGTAATGATTTTTAGGAGGACTTCTAATGACAATCAAGCATGCCCTTTTGCACAAGACCTTCACCGACCCATGTGAAGCATTTAGGATTATTGACACAGGAGTGAGACCATTAACAAAGGCACAAATTACATCCATGGTGACTCAACTGGAGAAATTAATGGAAAACAATGTTATAGAAACATGCGGTGAAGTATGGTACATTGATTGTGAGGTAAATGTTTCACCAATAAGTTGAGTAAAACAGATAAGGTAAGAGGTTAGTGTGTGCAATGAGAAGTTTGTTAAAGCTATGAACATGGGGTAAGAATCTCTAAAGAAACTCCAAAAGCTTTGGAACAAACAAATCAAATAACCATCAAATTAGAGATAAATAAGAGCTACCTATTTGCATGCATATATAAAGCTTGAAATAAACAATCAACCTCTAAACATGACTATATTAGTTCCTACTCCATGAAATCTATCTATAAATGAACCTATTAAAGCTCTTAAGCAATCAGTTATATGTTTGCTGATGTCTCAAAATCTTAAGAATGGAAGCTCACCATTAATGGTTTCTCCCATTTACCTAAAGCTTTGAAAGATTAACAAATAACAAGTAAATAGCTCAAATATGAAATGAAATGACTCTAAAATGACTAAAGCATAATCTAAATCAGAAATGAGATGAGAGAGAGAGTTCTTATGAAAAGGTGGGAGGGGTACCCTTCTATTTATAGTTTTTGGTTTGGAGAAAAAGGTCTTTTGGATGCATGTGGGACTAAAAAGGAGTTAAAAAGGTGATTTTCAAAAAGCACATTAGGAGGTGTGAACTGGATTTGGAAGGCCAAGTGGCTATTTGGAAGGTGAGATATTTGTTTTTAGAAAGTCAAATTATCATTAGAAATTCAATAAGAGGGTTAATTAACCTAAATAAGGTTAATTAAAGGGAAAACAAGCTTATAGAAGTTGGTTAGAGAGGGATTAGCAGATTTAGGGGGTTTAGAAGAGGTTAGAAAGGGTGATTTACTGGCGTAGTGTAGTAAATTGACATGAGACTAGGATAGTTAGTATGATCTTAGTAATAAGATCATGTAGACCAAATTATAGGTGTCTACGATTAGGAGAAATACCTATAAAATTGAAGGTGGAAGGTAGAATGTGCATGTTGTTGACGTTATCTAAGTTGATCGTAGAGAACTCCTTTTTGTCTAGGAAGGACTACCTGTAAATACAAAACAAGACCACAAAAGAGCATTAAATAGCATATGATAGTGGACTACCTAGCGTATGCTAGATCCGGGAAGTGTGATTCTTCCTAAAGAGGCCATCAATCCACTATTTAATTTAGCGTAAATAAGAAATTGAAATAAAATGGTGCTATAGTAATGTAATGATTTAGGTTCCTCAATGTAAAACAATATGCTAGATTTAATGTTAAATACGAAATGTATCACTAAATCTAATGAAACCAAAGGTTTTTTTGGGCTAGGCAGGTTTGTTAGATGTCCCAGTAAAGGACTCGAACCGATTAGGTGAGGTCCTGGGGTTAGTTTTGGGTTGAATAGAAGGCCTGTTGGTCTGAGAGTGTAAAATAACATAGAGACTGGTATCATTTGGGTGACCGATGCCAGTATAGGGATGAAACCGACGGCGGTAAGGTAAACCGACGTCGGTAGGGGAAATGGGTGATAAATTAATAAAAATAGTTTTTATCCTCTCTATGATTGCACAGAGAGTGAGGAAGGTGTGGTTAGGCTCGTAATATAACTGAGAAGACTTAGGAATGTAGAGGAAGAGGTTAAGAAAGGTGGAAAGGCTTGAAATGGTTGGGTAGGTGGATTGGTGGGAAGATGGAGATATCTAGGTAATAGAAGAAATGGAAATACTAAAAGAAGTAAAATATCTATAATAAAGTAAGCATAGATGATGAAAACCATGTTACTTACTTGTTGTTATGAAGATATCATGAATGAAGGTGGCTAGTGATTGATCAGCAAGGTGATGGTTGGTTGGTGATGCGGCAAAGGCAACCTATATGTTCCCATAGATACTCCAACACTTTGGAAGAGAACTCGTTGTTTTTGTTGCACTATAGTGGTGTGTTGTCATCATTTGGATATAGTAATGGCTTTGAGAATCGTGTTTGATTGCAATAGAATTCCCAAAACTGAATGACCAACACGTGTAAAGAGTTGCAAAATTATATATAAAGGAATTGTGTGTGGTTTATGTGGACTCGACGTCGGCCAAGGATAAATCAGCATCGATTAGGGTGAAATAGTCCTATTTACCAAAAATAGGTATATCTTCCCATTTGGCATGCTTTCCTTATTGGGTCCGCTTAGGAAGTAGAGTTCATGTGAGAGAAGGCAAGAAGATCTTAGAAGAAGTCTAGTTAGGTTTAGGAAGAAGTCTTAGTTAGTTAGGTCAAGTAGTGACTCAACACTGGGAGTGATGACTCAGTGCTGAGAGTGATGACTTGGTCATTGTGAGTTAAATGCCCCTGGAATGGGTCTAGGGTGAGGTGTCATGATGAGGTGGAGGTGTGAGGATTAAATTAACTTAATTAAAATAATTAAATTAATTAATAACGTGAGGATGAATATTAATATGGGGTAAAGGGGTCATGGTTAGTTAAATGTGTTATGTTAATTAATTAAAGGGGACCAAAGGAGTGTGACCCAAATTTGGTGTCTACATTTTCCCCTTTTTTTTGTGTAGCTTGTATTGATAAGTGATGTTGACAAAAATAGGAAGTTGGTGCCCCAAGTATGAGTGAAGGTTAGGTTTCCCAAGTATGGGTGAAGGTTAGGTTGCCCCAAGTATGGATGGAGGTGAGGTTGCACCAAGTATGGGTGGAGGTGATCCCCCTCAAACCAAGAATTGATGAGGTGTTAAACAGAGTCGGTGAGTGGTTTGATAAATAGGTAAGTGATGAAAACAAGGGTAGGTGGGTTGTAGGTAAGGGTGATTTCAGTTCGGGTAATATGTAGTGGCAATCTAATGCATGCATATGAATAGAATGTGAGAAGGTACCAGGTTGAAGAGCTTGCAAACTCTACTTGTGTCAAAGGTCGCTAGGTTTATCCAAAATAGGTTGAATTGGTTCTGTATCCAAGGTATAGGATATCGACACGAAACACAACTAGGAAAGGTACAGGAATGGACAATAGGTTTGTTCTAGGGCACCAAAGGTCAGTCAGGATAAACAACATGGTATTAGACAAGGTAAGGTCATTAGGTTGAATAACACGAGTAGCATCATCGCAAGGTATAGTGAGTAAGTGAATTCGAGTGTTACAATGGGTGAGGTTGGGTTGGGTGATTTAGGCAAGGCCGTAGGTAAGGCCATGTTAGGGGTGAAAACATGCCCCAACTAATTGTGAGGTTGTACATGAGATTTTTTAGATACTTTGATTATTTATCCATGTGTATATATGTATTGATACACAGACACTCCCTTTTATATAGTTGATGATGATTATTGAACTGATGATAATTGGTTTTCATTTCCATTGTTATTGTTATATTATGGAAACTAGGTGAGTTAGGCATGGTTGAGTCTAGGTCATTTAGGCATGGTTGAGTTAGGTGTAGGCATGGTTGAGTCAAGTATAGGCATGGTGGAGTCAAGTATAGGCATGGTTGAGTCTAGGTATAGGCATGGTTGAGTCTAGGTATAGGCATGGTGGAGTCAGGTATAGGCATGGTTGAGTCTAGGTGTAGGCATGATGGAGTTGAAAATTTCCAAGTTATTGATTTTATGGAAATGATGTGTTGTATGTATGTTGTGTTTAAATTTCCAAGTAATTGATATCATGGAAATGTTAAATGATTCAGGTATGATATGGTTGATGTTATAAAATGGTAGGTATGATGAAATGATGTATGTTTTTGTGATATATTAATCTCCAAGTTATTGTGTAAATGGAAACTAACTAGGTTAGAATGTGAATGTAAAGGGGGAAAATTAGTTAGGGGTAAAATTGGTCAAGCTAACCTCTAAAGGCCCCATGCCCTCTGATTGTTGCCTACATAGCCCCTGACAAAAAGGGGCCTCGGGATAATTTAGTTCTCCCATAAGCTAGGGAAGAATATGATGGGGTAGATGAATGGGTCAATAGGTTTTAGGCATGATGGAGTCTAGGTCATTTAGGCATGGTTGATTGCAGGTTGTTTAGGCATGGTTGAGTTTAGGTTGAATAGGCATGGTTCAAGGAGAATAAATCCTAGAGTGTAGGTGTTAAAGGTCTAGTCTGTGTAGCATAATCAATAAGTAAAAAAAGAGATGAACGGTAAAAGAGGTGGAATGCTTCAGAAGTGGCAAGGACCATAATGAGCATATTGAGGACATGTTGATGAACTTAAACCTTGAAAGGTTGTACATGATTGATTGTTCTAAGGGTGAAGGAAGTTACATGATCATGAAATGTTGCATTTGCAGTATGTTCCTTAAGTAGGTAGAAGATAAGAAATAAAGGAAGATGAGGTGAAATGGGTTATTTAGCATAACCTTATTGTGAGACAACATGCCTCTTTAGACGATACCCAAAACCGAAATAGGAAATTCTATGATGAAAATGTTGTACTTCTCTTGATTTTTTATATTTTCTTATTTTTTATTTTTACTTTTCCTATAGATTGATTAATGCGAAAGTCTATGTGGGATGAATAGAGTGACTCCTTGAGGTCTTGGTGAAACGATCGATGCGGAAAGCTTTGAGAATAATTTATTTTATTTTGTAGAAATAGTCTTCTTTTTTGATAGACTATGTACAATAGGGCTAGCTTTTATAGTTGTCCTTCAAGGGAGCAATCTATTTATAGCACTAAGATAAAAAGATAGATGTCTTTTTTTTAGGGAGACATCTATTTGTAAGAATTTTGACTCAAGGAGTTGAATTTTAATATCCCATATATTACTTTTGAATTTCTTTGGACTTTTAGGTCATGGACAAGACTATAGAGGAGTATAGGCGTCTTTTATGAAGGCAAAACCATAAAGCATGTAAAGGTTAACTATGTAAGAGAGGTATTGAGTAACGAATCGACCATGGGATTCCATCCTGAAAAGAATGAAAAGTATCCATGAGAATCATTCCATGAGTAGAGCCATGGTACTCATATTTAAGATAAGACTGAAAGGTGATGGATAATCACATGATTCTTGTTTAGTCATTGGTCCTTAAAAGAGGTAGATGAAAGGAATGGGTACTCAAGAGACGAGTGTGTAATAGACAAAAGGTGATATAATACTTGATTCAACAATAGAATGGTCGAAGATGCAAGGCATTAAGGGGCTCAGGTTCAAGTTTACCTTTGAGGGAAGATAAATGATAAGCACCGATCCATAGGCATGAGTAACGATATAGGGTCCAAGCCAATTAGGAGCAAATTTTCCCTGTTTACTTTTCTCCACTTTTGTTACATGTTGATTTTCCTTCAGACGAGGTCACTAACCTTGAAGGTTCGTTCTTGGACACATTTATCATAGGCACATTTGATACATTTTTGGTAGATTTGAAGGTGATCGAGAGCATTTAGATGATGTTCATCTAATAACTCAAGTTGTGTCAAACGGTCTTGGTGAAAATCATCATTGTTGAGCATATCTTTGAGTGAGATACAAAGAGATGGAATTTAGAATTCAAGAGGTAAGAAAGCCTCTGTACCATAGACCAAAGAGAAAAATGTGGTAGTGTTTGAGGTGTAAATACTAGTGTGATAAGCCCATAAGGTGAAAGGAATGTGTGTGTGTCAATCCTTAACAGTATCATCAACCACTTTCATAAGAATTTTATTTAGGGTTTTATTAGTTGATTCATCTTGGCCATTTGTTTAAGGATAATAAGGTGAATAAATACTAAGTTGAATGCCAAAGTCATCGTAGAGCTTGCGTAGGGTTTTGTTTTTGAATTTTTTCCATTATCACTAATGAGGTGGTGAGGTACACCAAAGTGAAAAATGATGTGATGGTTAATGAATTAACGTATTTTCTCCTCTTTTGTAGAAATGAGAGGTATGGCTTCCACCCATTTAGTGTAATATTCAATAGTGGTAATAATCCATTAATGATGTTGGGAATAATTAGGGTTAATGTCTCCAACGAGATCCAAACCCCATTGAGAAAAAGGCCAAAGGTCATGTGCGACCTGTAAGGCGTGACTAGAGGTATTATGAATATTAGCATGTTGTTGAAATTTCACACAATGTTTGACATAGTCAGAACATCCTTGGTTTAGGGTTGGCCAATAATAGTTGAGGCCAAGGATGCGCTTAGCAATAGTGAATCCACTGAAATGACCTCCACAAATCCCATCGTGAACTTCCTTGATGGTGTATGGGATTTCAAAACTTGTAAGGCATCATAAGAGGATACCGTCAAATCCATGTTTATATAGAAGACCACCCATGATGACATAGCGAGAGACACTTTTGAGGAAGGCTCATTGTCCATTGTGAGTAAGATCCAGAGGTAGAATTGAAAGGGAAAGGTAGTCAACAAACTACTTATACCAAATGTCACGTGGGTCAATTTAAATTTTCCTACAAAGTTAATGTCTTGGAATAAATAAGAAGGTGATTGCAACCTTTGTACTATGAAAAATATTTTCAAGTCAGAGGGTGAAGCGGGTATTTGAGAAGCGAGACAAGCCATGGTGTCTGTGAATTTATTAGTGGAACGTGGGGTGGTTTAAAGTTCATAATGGTCAAAGGTAGTCAAAATCATGTCAACATGATGTTTATACTTTTGAATTATCTCGTTACGACATTGGTATAAACCATTGACTTGGTTCACAAAACCAATTGAGAGTCACCAAAAATATTGATGGATTTAACATCTAAGGTTATGGCAGTTTGAAGACCTAACATGAGTGCTTCGTATTCGGTGATGTTGTTAGCATAATAAAATTCTAGTTTGAAAGATAATGGCATTAGCTCACCATCAAGAGGAATGAGTATAAATCCTGCACCACCCTCATTTTAACATTTGGAACCATCGAATAATAAGTTCATCTGGTAAATGGTATCGTCTAGGGAGAGGGTAGCGATGGATTCATTAGGGAAGTCAAAGTTAGAAGATTGGTTTCGGATAGAGGTGCATCACGTGAGTTAGTCAACAATGGTTTTTTCTTTGAAAAAAATTTGATGGATGAATTTGATATTGAGGTCTACAAGAAGCATGAGCCAACATGTGACACGTTGGTGTTGGTAGGTTTTAGCATACATGTAATGCAAGGGGTCAGTGTTGGTGATGACGAAGATTTTATGGTTGAGTAAATAATGGTGAAGTTTTGTAGCGACAAAGACTAGGGATAGGAAAAGTTTTTTTGGCATGATTGTACCTAGTATCGTATTCTAGAAGACTACTAATTATATAATAAACCATATGCTCCCTATGTTTCTCATCACAATGAGCGAGCATGGCACCCAATGAATGGTCTGTGGTAGAAATGTAGAGGTAAAAGGGTGTGTCATCCTTTAGTGGGATGAGCACAGGTGGTTGAAGGAGGTATTCCTTTAATGCTTCAAAATCTTTGTGGAATTCATCATCCCATTTGAAGGAAATATCCTTTTAAGAAGATGATGAAAAGGTTGATAATGGTCGAAGAGTTGGGAGATAAAGCAACGAATAGATTACAACTTGCCTTCGCAACTACTGAAGTTGGCACAAAGTTAGTATTTAGTGGCATCTCAATAATTGCCTTCATTTTAGTAGGGTTAACCTCAATGCCATGTAAAGAGATGATGAAACCAAGGAGCTTACCCGAGAGAATGGTGAAGACGCACTTCTTAGGTTGAAGATGAATGCAATATTTGATGAGACGATTAAAGATGACCTTAAGAACCACGAGATACTTAGACCGACATTTAGATTTAGCAAGAATTTCATCAACATAATATTCCAATATGTTATGCATAATGTCATGGAAGATATAGGTCATAGCTCGTTGGTATGTAGCACCAACATTTTTAAGGCCAAAAGGCATAACACGATAGAAAAAGTTCCCAAGGGGTGATAAAGGAAGTTTTGTGTTAATCTTCTGGTGTGAGTAATATTTGGTTATAACTTGAGAAACCATCCATGAGTGATAACATTTCATGGTCGGCGGTGAGATAAATCAGTTGGTCAATGCTAGGTAGAGGAAAATCATCTTTAGGGAAAGCTAGGTTGATGTCAGAAATACGTGCATATGCAGAGTCCCCCTGTCACTTTGGTGACAGGAACGATGTTAGAAATCCATTGGGGATAATCAATGGGTAAAATAAAAGAAACATAAAGGAGGCGTTAGATTTCTTCTTTTACAAGAAGGGAAATACATGGATGTATTTTTCGTAGCTTTTGTTTCAAAGGTTTGGCATGAGGAATAGTTACAATATTGTGAACCGCAATATTTGGGTTAATACTAGGGCATATAAGTGCAAGACCAAGCGAAAGCACTACTATAGTCTTGGAGGAAAGAAGTGAAAGCTTCCTGATTAGTGGAATCTAAATATTGGCCTATCTTTAGAATGTGACATTCGTCCTAAGTGTGAATGTTGATCTCTATGGTCAATTCATTCAACCTGGTTTATGTATCTAAGGTAACGACTGGTGGATATAATAATACTCTGCACCTAAATAGGCGCAAATGGAATCATCATCCCGACATCGAATGATGTTTGTAGAATGAGTTTCATCATTGATCATGTTATAATAGAGGAAAGGAAGAGAAGCGGGAGCCTCACCATTGTGTTGATAGGTCGAGGTCCCAAGGAAGCGTTGTTTATGAAAAAAAAATTACAAGGAATGGATTACGGATCCATAAACTTTGTAGGTGAAGGTGGTCGGGTAGGTGAATGAGGTAGATAAGGTGTATCCTCATAGACAAGGATGATACGTACTTTCTTAGAAGAAGGCTCTTCAGAAAATCCAAGACCATAGAAATATGTGTTTTCGGGTGGTGCAGGAAATGACTGTGTGATGGCCTTGTTCGTAGAGACCAAATCCAAAGCCTTTCCATGCACGAAATGGAGGAATGTGTGGGCAAAGTAGAGATTGGTGAGGTATTGGAAATCATATGAGAATGGACTAGTTTTGGTAGGTGGTTCGGAGTATGTGAAGAAGCATCGAGTCCCCATATGTCAAATTAGTGTGAAGATGAGGTGGACCGTATGGAAAGACCTCACCTACTCGATGGTTGTAATGAGGATGTTGATGGAGGCTTCCGTATTCTTGAGGAGTAAGGAAATTGTTTACATTATAGAGGCGAGTATTCCCCCAAAGTGAGGCATTGAAAAACACCTACTAAGGGATAAAAAGTTGGAATTTGGGTAGCAGAAATGGAAGAATCACTAGAAGCCTAGGAAGAAGAAACATTAGTTGTTGGCGAAGTAAATGGGTTGGTTGATGGACCAGCTATGAAGTTGTAGCAATTGTGGGAATAAGCAGAGTTGGTTTTGGAAGATGTAGTGGCAAAAGCGTTGGATGAGGTAGTGGTGAAGAAGAGGTGTCGGTGGTGGTATATGGGATAGCAGTTGAAGAAGATTTGGTAGTGGTGGTAGATTCCTTATTGGGAATAAGGACATTTTTAGGTTGATAGAGCATGTTACAGGTTTTAAATGGTGAAGAATCGGATGGGATGTTGTAGTTGTGTCCTTCATGTTCAAATTTTAAACATTAATGTAAGGCGTAAGGAACACAAAGCATGGCATGAATACAAGTTTGGCCAAGCATGAGTTTATATTGTAATTCCCCCTCCAACACATAGAATAATTCAAGAATAGTATGGGGGCCCACGCAGATGTGGAGAATGATAGTGCGAGGGTGGAGGTTATGGCATCGTTAAACGAATGCAACATAACTGGGTTATTGTGCATGTAATTGGAAGGGATGCACATTTTTTGATATGCATGGGAGGAGATGATGTTGATACTAGCACCCCCATCGATCATAACACATTGGACGTGTGTATTCTCGATATAAACAGAAATGAATAGGGCGGGGTAAGGATCATCCGATTGGAGAGGTAATATCTCGTCATCGAGGCGAGAGTGGCTACTTGATGAGTGGTAGTGGGAGCATAGGAATATGGAAAAGTGGTGAGAGAGGAACATGGTGAGGAGTGATGATGGATGCAACAGGCATAGGGTCGTTAGGTGGAACCTCAATGGATTGTAGGACCTCAATGAGGTCCTGATGATGAGAATCAGAGGTTTGGATAAGGTTTTATAGGGAAATTTTTAGGGGTGATTGGTGAAGTTGTTTAAGCATGGTGTGATGATCAACTCCATCAGAAATGGGGTATGTTGGTCCATGAATGGTGATTTTGGGTGTAGGTGCATGTGGAATATTATGTAAATGTGTAGCAGAGGATTTGTCTATCTTTTCCTTTCCTTTTTCCTTTTGTGCAAGTGGCAACTTGAATCATGTTAATATGAGGAAAAGAGGTAGATGAAGAAGGTGTGTCGTGAAAGGTGTAATAGTAGGATGGGAAAAAAAGTGGTGAAGGAACAAAGTCTTGTGAAAGAAGTAGGGCACACTAGCATTTTGGAGGAGTTTTGGCTAGTTCTCTAATGTGGACCATGTTGATCTCAAATGTTGGAGGAGGGTAAAAGGGCTATAGAGGTGGAGATGGAGGTCATTGAATAGGTATGGGGTGAGGCTGTGTGGTGATAGGAAAAGGTGGAATGGGGTCCTCATCTAAAATATCATCGTTATCAAAGTTTTCTTCAAGAGGACACAGGTGGAGAAGAACAGTCTTAAGAGCCTTACAATTTTCTACATCATGTCCTGACACATGATGGTAAGCACAAATTTTGGAATCATCAAACCCTTCTGGTTGAGGTTTGAGTGGGTCATAAGGTCTAAGCGATGGCAATGTGATGACAGATGTTTCCAAAAGGTTAGCCAGGATGTTGGTGTAAGATCCTGCCAATGGATCACAATGTGAAGTGAGTGTGGGTCTGGATGAAATTTTGGGTGATTTTTGTGGGAGAGGCATCACGGGAGGTGGAATTGGAGGTTGAGTGAGTTTGACTACCTGTTTGGTAGATAGTATGGTTTTGGGTTTGGGTTACACCTTCTTAGGTAAAGGTGTAGTGCTGGTGAGCTAGTTGTTAGGGGTGGTGTAGGTTTAACTACCTTTTTGGAAGGTAGTGGGGTGTTGGGATTGGTTTGCACCTTCTTGGGTAAAGGTGTAGAAGAAGTGCATGATGTAGAAGGGAAGGCAGATGGCGGAAGGGGATGGGTTAGCCAATGTGATAATGGAGGTGTGGTAAAACAGTAGTGGAAGGCAATGTGGAAGGGGTTGGCTGAAGAGAAGGGAATGGTATGGGTAATGATGAGGATACCGGAAATGGTATAGATATGGGAGGTGGAAAGGATGTAGGTAACGATGAAGGCATAGGTCATGTAGGTAATTTAGGAGAAACAGAAGATCGTGATGAGGATGTGGGCTATTGTGTTTCTAGTTTACCCGGGTAGGAAGTTGTTTGACCAAGGTTGTGGTGCGGACCTAAGATAGATGGGAGTGGTGAAGGAAAAAAAGGAGTAGTGGAAAAATCCAGTGTATGCGGCTTGATAGGTTGGGTCTTCCTCTTAGGTTGGGAGTATTTTTGGTGATGGCTTGGGAAGAGGTAGCTAAATCAAGTTTAACAGGAGGATGGACTAGGCTTGGTGTTGGCATGGCCCCTAATGTAGTGGTAGATTTGGGTGTGGGTGAAGGTGTAGGTGGTTTGGGTGCAAGTGGTCACTGGAGTAATGGTAGAGGTACAAGTGTAGGTGAAGATGATGTAGGAGAGGTTACTACAACTGACTCAGGTGTGATGGATTTAATCATCTTAAACACTTTAGGATAAATAGTGGAAGTGTCTGTGGACTACATTTACATTTAAGTTAATACATTGTCCCACCAAGCGTGCCAAAATGTTTCACCAATAAGTTGAGTAAAATAGATAAGGTAAGAGGTTAGGAGGAATACCTGTAAAATTGAAGGTGGAAGGTAGAATGCGCAAGTTTTGACGTTATCCAAGTTGATCATAGAGAACTCCTTTTTGTCTAGGAAGGACTACCTATAAATACAAAACAAGAACACAAAAGAGCATATGATAGTGGACTGCCTAGCGTATGCTAGATCGGGAAGCATGATGCTTCCTAGAGAGGTTGTCAATCCACTATTTAATTTAACATAAATAAGAAAATGAAATAAAAGGGTCCTATTGTAATGCAATGATTTAGGTTTCTCAATACAAAACAATATGCTAGATTTAATGTTAAATATGAAATGTATCACTAAATCTAATGAAACCAAAGGTTTTTTTGGGCTAGGAAGGTTTTTCAGAGGTCTGGTAAAGGCTCTGGGACTGATTAGGTGAGGTCTGGCTTGGTTTTGGGTTGAATATAAGGCCTGTAAGTTTGAGAGTGTAAAATAACATAAATATCGGTATCGGTTGGGTGACCAACCCGGTATAGGGATGGCCCGCGACGGTAAGGTAAACCGACATTGGTAGGGGCAACGGGTGATAAATTAATAAAAATATCTTTTTATCCTCTTTGTGATTATACGAGAGTGATGAAGGTGTGGTTAGGCTCGTAATATAACCCGATAAGACATAAGAATGTAGAGGAAGAGGTTAAGAAAAGTGGAAAGGCTTAAAATGGTTGGGTAGGTGGATTGGTGGGAAGATGGAGATATCCGGGTAATAGCATAAATGGAAATATTGAAAGAAGTAAAAGATCTACAATAAGGTAAGCGTAGATGATGAAAACCATGTTACTTACTTGTTGCTATGAAGATCTCATGAATGAAGGTGGCTGGTGATGGATGGTTGAATGTCGTGGATACTCCAATGCTCTGGAAGAGAACCTATTGCTTGTGTTACACTTTGGTGGTGTGTCGTCATCATTTGGATGTAGGAATGGCTTTGAGACTCACGCTTGATTGCAATATAATTCCCAAAACTGAATGACCAACCCGTGTAAAGAGTTGTAAAATTATATATAAAGGAATTGATGGTGGTTTAGGTGATTGACATCGCGAGGATAAACCGACGCGTCGGTTAGGGAAGTAGAGTTCATGTGAGAGAAGGTTCAAAGATCTTAGAAGAAGTATAGTTAGGTTTAGGAATAATACTTAGTTAGTTAGGTCAAGTAGTGATGACTCAGTGCTTTGAGAGTGATGACTTGGTCATTGTGAGTTAAATGCCCCTGGAATGGGTCCAAGGTGAGGTGGAGGTGTGAGGATTAAATTAACTTAAAAATAATTAAATTAATTAATAATGTGAGGATGAATATTAATATGGGGTAAAGGGGTCATGGTTAGTTAAATGTGTTACGTTAATTAATTGAAGGGGACCAAAGGGAGTGTGACCCAATTTTGTGTCTACATTTTCCCCTTTTATTTACGTAGCTTTTATTGATAAGCGACATTGACAAAAATAGGAAATTGGTGCTCTAAGTATGAGTGAAGGTTAGGCTGCCCCAAGTATGGGTGAAGGTTAGGTTTCCCCAAGTATGGGTAGAGGTGAGGTTTCCTAAGTAGGGGTGGAGGTGATCCCCTCAAACCAAGAACTGATAAGGTGTTACACGAGTCAGTGAGTGGTTTGATAAATAGGTAGATGATGAAAAAAAGGGTAGGTGGGTTATAGGTAAGGGTGATTTCGGTTTGGATAACAGGTAGTGGCAGTTTAATGCATGCACACGTATAGAATGTGATAAGGTACCAGGTTGAAGAGCTTGCAAACTCTACTTTGTCAAAGGTTGATAGGTTTATCCAAACAAGGTTGAAGTGGTTCAGGTATCCAAGGTATAGGATATGGTCTTGAAACACAACTAGGAAAGGTGTAGGAATGGGCAATAGGTTTTTTCCAGGGCACCAAAGGTTAGGTCGGGATAAACAACATGACATTAGGAAAGGTAAGGTCATTAGGTTGAACAACACAAGTAGCATCATCGCAAGGTATAGCTAGTAAGCAAATTCGAGTGTCACAATGGGAAAGGTTGGGTTGGGTGATTTAGGAAAGGCAGAGGTAAGGCCACGTTAGGGGTGAAAACATTCCCCAACTAATTGTGAGGTTGTACATGAGAGTTTTTGAGATACTTTGATTACTTATCGGTGTGTATATATGTATTGATACACGAGACAATCCCTTTTATGTAGTTGATGATTATTGGACCGATGATGTACTTATTTTCATTTCCATTATTATTTTTATATTATGGAAACTAGGTGAGTTGGGCATCATTGAGTTTAGGTCATTTAGGCATGGTTGAGTTAGTGTAGGTCAAGTATAGGCATGGTGGAGTCTAGGTGTAGGCATGGTGGAGTCTAGGTGTAGGCATGGTGGAGTCTAGGTGTAGGCATGGTTGAGTCTTGCACACGGGGAATGATGGAGTTGAAAATTTCCAAGTTATTGATTTTATGGAAATGATGTGTTGTATGTATGGTGTGTTTAGATTTCTCGAAATTGATATCATGGAAATGTTAAATGATTCGGGTATGATATGTTTGATGTTATAAAATGGTAGGTATGATGAAATGATGTATGCTTTTGTGATATATTAATCTCCAAGTTATTGTGTAAATGGAAACTAACTAGGTTAGAATGTGAATGTAAAGGGTGAAAATTGGTTAGGGGTAAAATTGGTCGAGATAACTGCAGGGTCCCATGCCCTCTAAGTTTTTCCTACATAACCCCGGTGAAAAGGGGCCTCATGCCGATGTAGTTCTCCCATAAGTTAGGGAAGAATATGATGGGGTATATGAATAGGTTAGTAGGTTTTAAGCATGATGGATTCTAGGTCCTTTAGGAATGGTTGATTGTAGGTTGTTTAGGCATGTTTGAGTTTAGGTTAAATAGGCATGGTTGAAGGAGAAGAAATCCTAGAATGTAGATGTCGAAGGTCTAGTCCTGTGTAGCGAGAACCAATAATTAAAAAAAAAAAAGATGAAGGGTAAAAGAGGTGGAATGCTTTATAAGTGGAAAGGACCATAATGATCATACCATGGACAAGTTAATGAACTTAAACCCCGAAAGGTAGTTCATGATCGACTATTCTAAGGGTGAAGGTAGTCACATGATCATGAAATGTTACATTTGCAACACGTCCCTTGAGTAGGTAGAAGATAAGAAAGAAAGGAAGATGAGGTGAAATGGGATGTTTAGCATAACCTTGTTGTGAGATAGCATGCCTCTTCTGCAAGATACCCAAAACCAAAATAGGCAAGTCCATGACAAAAAAGTTGTACTTCTCTTGATTTTTTGTATTTTCTTTTTTTCTTTTTTGGTTTTTTCATAGATTGATCAATGTGGGAAGTCTATGTGGGATGAATAGAATGACTCCTTGAGGTCTTCGTGAAGCTGATCGATGCGGGAAGCTTCAGAATATTTTATTTTATTTTATTTTGCAGAAATAGTCTTCTTTTTTATAGACTATGTACAATATGGCTAGCTTTGTATAGTTGTCCTTCAAGGAGCAATCTATTTATAGCAGCAAGATAGAAAGATATATGTTCTTTTTTTAGGGAGTTATCTATTTGCAAGAAGTTTGACTCAAGGAGTTGAATTTGAATATCCCATATATTACTTTTGAATTTATTTGGACTTTTAGGTCATGGACAAGACTATAGAGGAGTATAGGTATCTTTTATGAAGGTAAAACCATAGCATGCAAAGGTTAACTATGCAAGAGAGGTTTTAAGTGACAAACAACCATGGGATTCCATCTTGAAAATAACGAAAAGTATCCATGAGAATAATGCCATGAGTAGAGTTGCATAGTACTCATATTTAAGATAAGATTGAAAGGTGATGGATAATCACATGATTCTTGTTTACTCATTGGTATTTAAAGGAGGTAGATGAAAGGAATGGGTACTCAAGGGATGAGTGTGTAATAGATAAAATGTGATACATTACTTGATATAATGGTCGAAGATGCAAGGCATTGAGGGGCTCAGGTTCAGGTTTACCTTCGAGGGAAGATAAACGATAAGCACTTGATACATAGGCATGAGTAACGATATAGGGTCCAAGCCGATTAGGAGCAAGCTTGCCCGCTTTACTTTTCTCCGCCTTTGTTACATATTGATGTTCCTTCCGGACGAGGTCACCAACCTTGAACGTTCATTCTTGACACGTTTATCATAAGCACATTTGATACTTTTTTTTTAGATTTCAAGGTGATAAAGATAATTTAGATGACATTCATCTAATAACTCAAGTTGCGCCAAACGGTCTTGGCAAAAATCGTCATCTTTGAGAATATCTTTGAGTGAGATACAAAGAAATGGAATTTGGACTTTGAGAGGCAAGATAGCCTCTGTACCATAGACCAAATAGAAAGGTGTGATAGCATTTGAGGTGTGAATACTACTGCGATAAGCCCATAAGTCGAAAGGAATGTGTGTGTGTCAATCCTTACTAGTATCATCAACCACTTTCATAAGAATTGTGTTTACGGTTTTGTCGATTAATTTGGCATGGCCATTTGTTTGAGGATAATAAGGTGAAGAAAAGTTGAGTTGAATGCCAAAGGTGTCGCAGATCTTGTGAAGGGTTTTTTTAATTGTTTTCCATTATTAGAGATGAGGCGGTGAGGAACACCAAAGCGACAAATGATGTGATGGTTGATGAATTCACATATTTTCTCAGCTTTTGTAGAAATGAGAGGTACAAATTCCACCCATTTAGTGTAGTATTCAGTAGCAGTAATAATCCATTGATGATGTTGGGAAGAATGAGGGTTAATCTCTCCGACGAGATCTAAACCCATCGAGAGAAAGGCCAAAGCCAATTCAAAAAAAGACCATATAATATGAATCCCAACATTTGCGCAAAGTTCAAGCAATAAATTGACAACATGTTAGCGTAAGGGTAATTATATCAATGGAAGAATTAGATTGGGTTAGCCCAATGGTTATAGTATAAATAAATAAAGATGGACATATTTTGATTTTTATGGACTATAGGAATTTTAACTCCATTTGTGTTATCTATAGACACCTATAATTACGCCCAAGCAATTTAAATACTTCAATTGCGCTAATATCTCTCCTTATCATCAAATCAACGACATATCATCAAAAGCATACACTAAGCTAATTAATTAAGCCGCATATCCAACAAATACCTAATTAACGACTTTTCGTTAATAAATCACCCCTTCTACCTAGACTAATTAATTATTATTAATTAATTAGCTTTCCCTTCCATTTAACCAATAAATCAATATTTAATTGATTTAATCCCCTTATAATAGCCTAAATCACACTAATATTCTTCTAATTGGCTTCTATAAGCTTACATCTACCTATTAGTTAATCACCTTTGATTAATTAAAACACCCCCCAACTCCCATGACTTGCTAAACATGTATTAAACTCTTCTAAAGTAAGGTTACCTTTAATAAAGCAACCTTATCCATTCCTAATCATGTTTTACCTTTATCCCACATTCATGAGAATGTGTTGAATCCTTTATCCTTTGGGCTATATAAAGAGCCCTCCACCTACCTTTTTACTTACACCTAAACTTTCTTAAGAGAGCAAATGCAAAGCATATAGCAAAGAGACTAAGAGCTTGCACCTTGCCCTTTTGAGAGTTCATCATCTTGAAGAGTTAAGCCTCTTTCTTAAAGTGCTTGGGTCATATGGGAGGTGTCAAAAGGGTCTTGTAGCCCAACTTTGATTAGCCCCCATTCCTAGGTTCTTGGAACATTAAGGACAACTATTTTGATAGCCATGGAGCTTACTTAGGTCCATTCATTTATTTGTTGTTAGAGAATAGAGGAGTTTAGATATTTAGCATTGTTAGTTTTAAAGTTTGTATTTATGAATGCTAGCATCTAACCCTTGTTTAATTCTTATCATGATGGTGTTTATGCTTTGTTTTAGCTAAATTGTAGAACTATTTTAGGTGGTAGTTCTTGCTTCATTTGATTTAGCATTAAGAAAAGTATACATGCACACATTTGGCATGCCAGTGGGACTTACTCCATTGTCCTTTGCACTTAATTTCAAGTTTTTGTAGTTAAGTTTTATTTTTGGTTACTAACCCTCTTTTACACATGTTGATCTAACTTATTTTTTTTTAACTTGTTTTGTTGAGTTTGCATGTGTTGGGTATTCCTTGTAGGTATGAAGGAGGTGAAGTGCTGTCAAAATTGGAATTGATGGGAAAATTTCAAGATTTCATCATGTTTTCATTTTTAGAGCTTACTTTTTCAACATTTTACATGCTAGTTTTGTCAATTTCTTGAAAATTTTCAATTCTTGAGCATGTAGGTTAGTGTTTGATAGTGTTGAGTCTTCTATTTACATATTAATGTGGTGGGTTGCTGTCAAAATTTAATCTTGGTGAGAAAATTTCAAGATTTCATCATGTTTTCATTTTTAGAGCTTACTTTTTCAACATTTTACATGCTAGTTTTGTCAATTTCTTGAAAATTTTTAATTCTTGAGCATGTAGGTTAGTGTTTGATAGTCTTTGAGTCTTGATTTACATATTAATGTGGTGAGTTCTTGTCAAAATTTAATCTTGGTGAGAAAATTTCAAGATTTCATCATGTTTTCATTTTTAGAGCTTACTTTTTCATCATTCTACATGCTAGTTTTGTCAATTTCTTGAAAATCTTAAATTCTTGAGGTATGTTAATGTTTGATAGCGTTGAGTCTTTATTCATATATTAATGTGATGGGTTGTTGTCAAAATTGAATCTTGGTTGGAAAAAAGATTAAGGGACGTTTTTTTGACATTTTTGAGTGCATGTCAAGTGCATACCCATGAGCATAAGAGCATATGTGTAACCCATCTTCCGAAGGCCATAACTTTTGCTCCCGAACTCAAAATGACTCCATTTTTTTGCGTTGGAAAGGTATTGAAGTTAACTATGCAATGAAAACATAAATTTAGGATTTATACTTACAAAAGTTATAGGTTTTTCTGTTATTTTAAAACTGGTCATTTTCTAACATGTCTAATGTTTTGATGAATGTTGTATTTCCATGCTTACTCGATTTAGACCAAAGCGTGTGTATGCTCTTCTCTTGCACCTTTTGGTGATCTTGAGAATCAAAAACAACTTTGATCTCTATCTTGTTAACATTGGGATTAAACTTGGAAACTTGATTATTCATTTTGCTTAAGGGAAGAAAGGAGTTGGGATAAAGTTTTGTGTATGCTCTTCTCTTGCACCTTTGGGTGATCTTGAGAATCAAATAACTTTAGTCTTCATTTTATAACATTATGATTGGAAACTTCATCTTTCACTTTTGGTTTAAGGGAATGAACCTTTTACAAAGTATTTTTCAATGGTCCTTTGATTTGAAGTTTTCCATTTCTATATAGTTGGGATAAAGTTTGTGTATGCTCTTCTCTTGCACCTTAGGGTGATCTTGAGAATCAAAAGCAACTTTAGTCTTCATTTTATAACATTTGGTAAATTGGAAACTTCATCTTTCACTTTTGGTTTAAGGGAATGAACATTTATCAAGAATTTTGTATGGTTCATTGATTGAAAAGATTTTCTTTACTTTTTAGTTGGATTATTTGTTGTGTATGCTCTTCTCTTGCATCCTTGGATGATCTTGAGAATCAAAAGCAACTCTTAATCCTCTTTTAAATAATGTGATTTTCTTGGAGAACTACTAACGCTTGAGTGCAGGACCTAAAAACACTTGTCAAAGAAAGGAGGAACCAAAACAAAATCAAAAACTACTAATACAGTTGTTATACAGGTTGCCAAAAGGTGTTCAAGCAAACCACACCTAATTAAACAAGATAAAAAGAACAACATATTCAAAACACTGTATTGCAGGTTTCGGAAAAGTACGTCCCTCTCGCTCAATTTGGAACATAACCCCTTTGGCATAACGCCTTAAAGCTACAAAATGGGGTGGTTCGGGAACCCAAAGTAGTCCACGCAAGAGGGAACCTTGTGGATGAAACGGGAAGTGCTCCGCACTACCTACTTGACTAGTGATTCCTTTGTGAGATAGCGTTACAAGTTGTCCGTTGTGGCGACCCCAGTGATAGTACACGTAGACGCACTAGTTGCCTACTATTCTTGAAGGGGGTAAAGTAAAGCGAGATACTCCCAAACTAGTCAGTGTGACTTTTTGGGTAAATCACGCTCGCTCGTGGCAACTTTGTAACACCTAGGGTGAGAGAACCACCTAGGAGAATATACTTTGGCAGGAGCCCACTTTGACCATTTTAAAATAGTGTTGAGTTGTGAACCTTCTTTTTGAGAAACGTGTGACGTATTACTTTTGCCTAGTTTTTACTTGCCTTAGGGCGAGGTGAAACTCTGCTGAAGTGAGGCTAACATTTTTTCATTTTTTTTGATTTACTTCCTTCACATTCTTTTGACACTTTGTTGAGCAAAAGAAGGGTGACTACCTTTGTGTTACCAATCGACTGTTTCTCTCACTTTTATGTCCGTTTACGCCCATCCATGTTTGCGGCTGGGTTAGTTAAACGTCTAAAGTGTGCGGAGGTGTTTTCACGTCATTGGTAGCCATTGTGATCTTGATACCCATGTCAAGGTCGTCATTGTAGTTAGGCGTGGTTCATCACCATGAGACTTCCTTAGAAGAGTTAGCTTGTTTGTATCGTATCACTACAATTTTGATATTTACGTCTTGTTTCTTGTAAACTCGACATAAATACCTATATTGTATGGTTATGTTGCACACATTTTTAACTATTCCTAGCTATACTTTGAGCTTTTTAGTTCGGTTCTATTATTACCTCGATTTCAAAGAGTGTTAGGTGTTACTATTTGTGTGTGTTATATCAATAACACCTCGATATCAATACTTCACTTTCTCATAAAGTGGGTTAACATATCTTGGTGATATTGTTGTGTCATTCACAAATTGTAATTGGCACTTTTTGAGATATAGGTCTTAATCAAGTTTGAGCTCGCTCATCGTATATCTTGATTGGGAGATCACATTGACTTCTTGTTTTTACTTACGTTTTGTTCATTTCCTTGAACTTGGCATAAGTGAAAACATCTTGTTGATCATCTTTGCATCGCATTTTCATATGGTGTATTTCCTTGTTGATTGGCTTTGGGTTTCACACTCGCATGATTGTTCCTTGTGATTATTCATTCAGAAAACTTATTTTCTAGGACAATCCCTTTTTATCTCATCGATATTACATCATCACGATGTCTATTTTCCTTAGACCTTCTTCAAAAAATCACACACGCATCCCCATACTTACACAATGTCTAGTTGGTTGTCCTTATGCTACCCAAATTGACATGTCACTTCCTTCCCTTTGAAGGAGTTCCATCACACTATCTAGATCTAGACATTTGTGCTTAAAACAAGTGCCAAAAATGACTAACTATCGTGCGGTTCCCCATACTTACAAAAATACAGAACCTAGGTTCAGCAATTCAAATCATAGGATTCCCATCACAACTAAACCTCGTTTGGTTCTTCGTGCTAGAGAGCCCATACGGGTAACTCGTTCCCCACCTTCATCTCATAGTCGGTGGTATGATTTGGACACGTCTGATCCAAATTATTATTCGAGTTCCCCCCACTCTTCTTCTAATTCTAATCCAAACATTTCCTCTTCTTCTGAGGATTCCAATCCAAATATTTCTCTCGACTCTTACGAGGATTCAGATCAAACTACTATTCAGATTCATCTAATTTGACTCCTAAGTCATCTAATGCGACTCCTAAGTCATGGTCCTCCCTTTCTTTACAGGATCCTCTTCATCAATCATCTAATGTGACTCTTATGTCATGGTCCTCCCTTTCTTCGCAGGACCCCTTTTATCAGTCGCCCCAACGACGTCTTCTTCCTTTGAAGATACACGTGACTCCAAATCCCTCCAATCAGAAGTATAATACAATTCTTGAATCGCGGTCCTCTCTTTCTTCGCAGGACCCTTGTCATCATTCATCTAATGCGATGCTTGAATCACAGTCCTCCCCTTCTTTGCAGGACCTTCTTCATCAATCACCCCCACGGAATCTTCCTTCTGTGAAGATTCGTGTGACTCAAAGTCCTTTGAGACAAACATCTGAATCGACCCATGTGTCACAATCTACAGACTTTGGACTTAATCCTACTATTTTACATACGACATACCATTGTATAGGTAGGTCCACACCACCTTCTTCTACTCCTGAGACATCTAGCTACACATATTCTTCGTCCCCCACACCATCTTCTTCTATCAATAATCATCAAACATCTTCTAAGCCTTCCACACCAAGTGAACCTATTTCTTCCAATAAACCCCTAGGGATCGATCAACAACTCATACCGATTGATCTCTTTCAGAATGAAGAAACAATCAGGGCATTTATAGGGGCATATGAAGATATTCCTTTAGTAGATTACAAAAAGGATTCTCTTTAGACTTTGATGCATCTGCATATTGTGAGGAAAAGGTTGATTCCTTTAATCAAGAAATGGAGGAAGAGCCTCAGATCATGCAACTTGATCCTCCTCTTATTCTTCCATCTTCACATTCTTCATTATGTGATGAAACTCCTTGGTCTTGCATAGATCCATGGCCTATCTTCTCATCACCCAATAACTCTTCGTCTATCATAATTCCTCAATCACAATCTCTTGTGGGGTCAGTGCCAAGTAGCCCTTCATCTTCATCTAGGTGTGGGTCACCTTCTAGTAGCCCTCTCTCTTCTATTTGTGGGACATTTTGAGTAGCCCACTATCTTTGATTATTGGGGCACATCTAACTAGCTCCTTATCTTCTATGTATGAATCACCCCGGGTAGTCCATCATCTTCTATTCTTGGGCCACATCCCGGTAGTCCATCATCTTACATCTATGGGTCACGTCCTAGTAGCCCTTCTTCTTCTATTCTTGGGCCACATCCTAGTAGCCCTTCATCTTCTATTTATGGGTCACGTCCTAGTAGCCCTTCTTCTTCTATTCTTGGGCCACATCCTAGTAGCCTTTCACCTTCTATCCGTGGCTCACCTCCTGGTAGCCCATCCTCTTCAATTCTTGGACCGTATCCTTTTCATCTATCACATATTTCTTCTATCAATGGTTGTGGCAAGCCCACTACCATTCCTATCATTCCTATCATCAATCATAAATGTTCACATTCTTCTCCTTCTCGAGGTCAGAAAATTCAAGCGTCAGCCTATAAGAAACCCAAACAGGTTCATTATCAAGCTCAGGTCAAAACTTCCAAGAGCTCAAAATCCCCCAACAACTGGAACAATCTCAAAGTTGTAAATCAAGCGCGATTCAAGAACGCACATCAACATAACCATCAAGTATGGCGTAAAGTGCATAAACCTCTGGATAGGGAACTCAAGCTTCCACATACAAAATCCATGTTTTAGGATAAATCACAGTCCTTTGTTGAGTGTGAACTCACCACGATTATCGAGATTGGGGAAAACATGACTCTTGATAAACAAACACGCTTAGTCTCCCTTATCAAGGAAGTCATGAAACATCGTTGTTGGATCTATCACATGAGTGACTTTTTAGTAACAACGGTTCAAAAATATATATATATATATATATATATATCAAAAATCTAAAAAAAAATAAAAAAAAAAAAAAAAACAAAAATCAAAGGTACAAAGATCAAACATTGCAATCAGGTGTTGCGTACACATGGATATTTCTTTCTTCCCTTCCTTGTTATTCTTCTGCAAGTCTTCCTACCATTTTCATCCCTTCGGTGATATTTTGGTTAGCTTATTTGCATGCATTTTGTGACATTTATCTCTATGGTATCTGTTTTCCCCTGGTCTTTTATCACCTTGGTAAATTAAAGAACGACTGACCTCATGGAGATCCTATCACATTCAAACATCTAATAAACTTGTTGCGAAGAAATTTTGGACATATTTGTTGACACTAGCCAATGTCGTCATCACAATCACTTCCACCTCCTTCCATCAAGCCATCAGTGGTTCTTAACCCCTTGTCAAACAAGAGAGCTGAAATAAGTTTTCAGAAAGCAAAAGAATCAAACAAAACTCAAAAGCTAAAAGCTACAAATCAAAAGAAAATTAATATATAACTCTCTCTTGGGGTATTTCCAATAATCTCTATCGGGGCTATGGACACTTGATTGTAATAGAGAAATGTTGTGATTAGAATCAAATACATCTCCGTCGGGGCTATGGACGCTTGGCTGGCAGCGGAGCAATGTACGGCTATCCTTTCACCCTCCATTCACAAAATCACTTATCAAAATAAATCATTCCTACACATTGGCTAGGGTCTCTTCACTTGTTGTCTATTAAATCTTCACTTCAAGAGGTAATAAAATCCACGTGCACACACTGGATCTCTATGAGTAAACAGGATTAGTATGTTACCAAGTGTCTTTTTTGGACCTTGTTCAGACTCTTACTCTAGTCCATATCTCGTCTCATGATTTATGCCTTTGGCTAATCACTTCTTCATCACGAGGCTTCTAAGCTACATTCATATCATTCACATCATTCTTCTACTTCGTTCAGAACATCCATGTGTATAAGATTACTTATTTTCCATGTTTGTGGAAACCTTTGTCCCCAAAAAAAAAAAAACAATCTTCTCCTTCCTTTTTATCATGTGCTTGTAGGCCAACTTACGCTGGGGGCATCCTTGCTTCTTCCCAGCACTTCATTGGTTTACGTTCACCATCATGTTGAACCTATCCATAATGGCCTTGGATCCCACTTCTACCTATGAAGAGTTTACCTTTGAATACTCCCACCTAATCGTTGGGGAATTTTTTTGCATCTTCACCTTTTTGGTACGCACGTGGCCTTATGCCCTTGTACATCCCATCTATCACTGGGGGCATCCACGCTTTCTTTTTGCACATAGTTGGAAACATTTAAAAATAAAACTTTAGAAAAACAAAACATTCAATAGAAATTGTTTGTTAAAAAAAAAATCACAAAAAATTAAATATGTTTGAAAAAAAAAAACAATAGAAAATTGTTTGAGAAAACATCCAATAGAAAATTGTTTGAGAAAACACAAAAACAATCACAAAAACAATAGAAAATTGTTTGAAAAACACAAAAACAATAGAACATTGTTTCAAAAACAATGAAAACAACAAAAATCATATTTATATATATATATATATATATAATATATATAAAATATAAAAAAAAGGCAAAATTTTTCAAAAAATTCCTAAAAAGTAAAACACCCTACAAAATGGTAACTTGCTTCTTACAATTTGAAACTTGTGTCTTGCGCATGGTATTTTCTCCATATCTGTTGGTTTGTCTCACATCTTCCCGATTAATATGACTCGTGGATCACCGGATTCACAACCATTCACAAAGCTAGTTGCTTGCTTCATCTGTACTCTGGGGCACTTTTGGTTGCCTGGTGTTGTTTCGTTGCGCACAAACACTTTTCATGGACCCCGTGTCCATTTTAATTTCCCCTTGCATGTATCCTTGCTTGGGGCATCATTTTTAACCCTTTTCATCAATCACGAACTTGTGGATCTCTTCAGCACTGATAACAAAACATTTGTACAACTGTCTTGACCGTTGTTGGGTTGGATATGTGCGTTTGTACTTGTTTTCCCTGTTAAATGAGCTTGTTTCCTTCTCGTATTGCATTGCATTATTGTATGTTGCGTGGAGTTGGTGTTTTTCAGCAATGGACAATTGTTCGTAGTATGGCTTTTCATGTCATTCTACCTTTGTCGTATGCTTATATTTTCATAAGGACCGATGATGTAGTTCTATGGCAATATGATGACACAAATTTGTTCCCAAACAAATAAGTGGCTAGAGGTTAAGCTCTTCTCTCCCCTCATCCATATTTCTTCTACACCACTTCCCTTTCACCCCTAATTCTCCCTCTCCTTGGGGCATCTGCCTCGTCCCCATTCTTCTGCCTACTTCTTATCTTTTTCGATCGTCGATCGACTTCCTTCATTACCCCATCGACACTCGAGGGGCATCTCTCCCTCTACTACTATTTTTCTTCTATCCCTTCAAAATCTCTTTGTCTACTATCTTTGAAGTGGCATCACTTACGCCACCCCAAAGAGGGGAAAATGTAGACACCTATAATTACGCCCAAGCAATTTAAATACTTAAATTGCACTAATTATCCCTTTCTCACAAATCAACGACATATCGTCAAAAGCACTCATTTTCCCTCATATCATCATTAATTAATTACACTAAGCTAATTAATTAAGTTTCCTATCAACAAATACCTAATTAACGACCTTAGTTAATAAATCACCCCTTCTACCTACTAACTAATTAATTATTATTAATTAATTAGCTTTCCCTTCCATTTAACCAATAAATCAATATTTAATTGATTTAATCCCCTTATAATAGCCTAAATCACACTAATATTCTTCTAATTGGCTTCTATAAGCTTACATCTACCTATTAGTTAATCACCTTTGATTAATTAAAACACCCCCAACTCCCATGACTTGCTAAACATGTATTAAACTCTTCTAAAGTAAGGTTACCTTTAATAAAGCAACCTTATCCATTCCTAATCATGTTTTACCTTTATCCCACATTCATGAGAATGTGTTGAATCCTTATCCTTTGGGCTATATAAAGAGCCCTCCACCTACCTTTTTACTTACACCTAAACTCCTTAGAGAGCAAATGCAAAGCATATAGCAAAGAGACTAAGAGCTTGCACCTTGCCCTTTTGAGAGTTCATCATCTTGAAGAGTTAAGCCTCTTTCTTAAAGTGCTTGGGTCATATGGGAGGTGTCAAAAGGGTCTTGTAGCCCAACTTTGATTAGCCCCATTCTAGGTTCTTGGAACATTAAGGACAACTATTTTGATAGCCATGGAGCTTACTTAGGTCCATTCATTTATTTGTTGTTAGAGAATAGAGGAGTTTAGATATTTAGCATTGTTTTAGTTTATGAAAAGTTTGTATTTATGCTTTGTTTTGCTAAATTGTAGAACTATTTTAGGTAGTAGTTCTTGCTTCATTTGATTTAGCATTAAGAAAAGTATACATGCACACATTATCGACCCATTCCTCACATATTTCATCAAAGAAATTATAGAATGGATTACGGGGAGGGAAATATCTAATTTCACAAATGGATTCTCTAGATACCACATGTAGACACCCTAAAAATACATACCTATTTCTAACCATTCCTAATTATCCACATCCTTTGCATAATATGCCAAAATTGGTTCTAGAATGCATTCTAGACCACTATCCTCTTACATCTCACTAAAATTCACCCACATCCCTTTAGAATTAATTTAATTAATTCTAATCATGCTTAAACGATACTTCTCATATGTTCTTTTCCTAATTTAATTAAATAGTTAATTACCCACTCACATCTCTTAGCTAATTTATTATTTATTTAAATATAAATAAATCTATTTATCTACTCACACTCCACTTCAACTATCCTAATAACTCAAGTTAAACTACATCACTCCACTCCACTTCTAGAATCCTACAAATTAGGAAATAGCAATAATGCACGTATAACCACCTTCTTGAATAAAAACTTATTGCCAACCAAAAATTCATTGCCCCTCAATGGATATTCAATCCATTCAAACTACCATAACCAAATCCAATGGCTATTTAGGAAAATTAATTCATGATCTCATTAAGAACCTTGATCCACTCCATAGCCTCTCCTTATATAAATAAATTGTTATAAATTAGGAATAAAATATGTGGAATAATCCCTCACAAAATCGCAACAAAGAGAAACTAATATTAGAAAAATTACAGATGAAATAAAAGATTGAATAATGGAAAAAAGAACAACACAAAGAGACAATATTTAACATGGTTCACCCAATTTGGAAGCAAACTTGGAGTCCACCAAGAATCGCTCGATCATATTTTCTTGCAAGCCATCACTCTCTTAATACAATACCTAGATCTGTTTAGAGCTATTCAACAATCTCTCTTGAAGTCAGAAATTCGAGAAAGGTCTACAATGTTGCATAATTTACCATTGTCAAATTCATTTGTCTCAATTTTTCCTTGTATACATTTTTACAAAACCATAGGATCAAAACCATGGGCCTTTTATCCCATAAACCTATTTTAAAATACCACCCATTTGAGAAAAACATTTTTTGTTATATCGGGCATGTTTTTTTCGAAGACTAAAAAAAAATTTTAGAGCATTTTGTGCCCTAGAAAGGAGGAAAGTGTGGAAAGTTATAACAGTATTTAGTATAATTTTGACACTTTCACACATAAAAGCAGACTCACAACCTAACATAAATAACATGTTATATCCTTCACAAAATAATCTCTTGGAAGCTTTAAGCAATTGCAACAAACCTCTGCTCTTTTTCCATTCAAAATTGTATATTGAAAGGTTGTCCATTTGATCACCAACTTTCTCATAGCATTCCTCCTCCATTTGGAAGAAAACTTGGAGCATCCACAACCAAACCATCTTGAGATCCTACAAGTGTTTAAAACACTTCAGCTATCTCATCTTGAGGTTACAAGAAGATCTTGGAGAAAGGTTTGTAGTATTGGTTTGCTTGTCTTTGTTTTCATCACAAGTTTTTTTCTTATATACATTCTAACACACTTAATGGAACCCCACACTTTTATTTATCATTTTTTAGGTCATTTATTTTTAAAATGACTTCATCAAATGTTCATGTGTTTTTTTGTATTTTTTTTAGGCTAACTATCCAAATCTAAGAGCATTTGGTGAAGAGAAATGGAAAATTGTATCAAAAACACAATCAAAATCCTATATTTTCTATCAAATTTTTACCACCTACAAGAAACATGTGCTAGCATAGTTATCTATGTGCAAGCATCACCCGTGAAGTGTGCTAACATAGCTTACATCATGAATATATATTTTTATGTTTGTGCTAGCATTACACTCTATTTTCCTTCCATGTTCCTTACATGTGCTAGCAACATCTATTCACTTATTTGCTTAGTAGCATTAACCCATTTTTTTGTTCTTTTATCAAACTTTAAAATCACTTGTAATGTAAGTGTATTCACTTGCACACATTAGTTTACTCACTCGTTAAACTCTTTTCTACACACTATCTAGAAAAATTTCCTTATCATGCTAGCACCGAAGTTCATGTGCTAGCATAGTACGTAATGAACCCTAAAGTACACTAACATTTGCATAGTGTTTTCTTGATTTTCTTAATTTTTCCAGCATTCTAATATGTTCTAATCTCTATTTTAGATATGTTTTTAATCCTTTTCTTGCAAGTTTACATAGCTAATCAATTTAAATGTTTATCTTGCTTTAGATTTTCATTTACTCTAATCTTGACAAACTCCCACATATGCTCTTTTCTCACACCCTTTTTGGGTGATCTCAAAAATTATAAATTTATCGTGATTTCACCTTAGGAAAATTATTAACTTGTTGTTTGCATGACCATCTCTATATGAAGATTTTTTTGAAATCACACTACTAACTACAGGTGGCCTAGCTCATGAGATCAAGAAAACATTATCACATCCTTTTATTATACTTTATAAAACACTCTTAATTAAATTTTAGAAACAATTTTATTCCCCGATCCACTTTAACAATTTTTTTAAACTCATTGTGAGGAGTACCACATGAACCCCAAAGTAGTTAGAACCTTGAGGGAACTAGCCAACAAAATGGGTACCCCTACCTACATGATTAGTATACATGTGAGAAATTAGAGCCAAAATTATCCTTAGTGGTGGCCTCAATTTGATCATTTGAGCAGAGTAAAATCTAGTTTACTAAATCAAGGGGGTAAAGTAAATTTGGAGACTAGAAATAGTTAATTGCTGCCGAGTAAGTAATTCTTGGCATTTAGGGATAGAGCTCCTTATGGGAAACCCCTCTTGACAAAACCAAATTTACTTTTAGAGGCCTTCCTTAATAATGTTATTTTTTCTACATTACGTGTTATTAAGTTTTTGTTCCACACTCTTATCATACACCATCAATCTTAATCCCTTTCTCCAAATATATTTTCTTTTTGACATCCATTTCGAATTGATTTCATCCAAATTTCATCTTAATATTTGGATTCATTTTTCTGAAGTTTAAGCATCTCTTTCAAGTTCCTATCAAATTCTAAGTCTTGAGTTTTGGATACCCACATCCTAACTTAAGCACATTCATTTCAATTTGAGTCTCGACCTTTGGTATTCACTTTATCAAGGTCAAGCACAATCACCATTTCAGTCTTTAAGTCTTTTTAGTCTAACATTCACTTTGTTAGACTCTAAGCAATTGCCCTATCATTTTCCTAAGTCTTCTAGTTTAACATTCATGTTGTTAAACTCTAAGTACTTTCCTATTCTATTCTAATAGTTTAACATTCACTTTGTTAAAATTTAGGCACTCTCATTTCTAAACTCTTCTATCTTAGCATTCACTTTGTTAAGAGTTGAGTAATCAATCTTATTTCCTAAGTCTCTTCTCTTAACATTCACTTTGTTAAGATTTGAGTAATCAACCTTTGTTTCTCACATCTCCTATCTTAACATTCACTTTGTTGAGATTTGGAAAATCATGATCTTCATTGTTAAACCTCTTATTTCAACATTCACTTTGTTTTGACATTCGAGTCATCCTTTTTCATTTCCAAACTCTCTTATTTCAACATTCACTTTTTGTTATTTGAGTAATCCATTTTCATTTCTAAACCTCTTATTTTCAACATTCACTTTGTTGAAATTCAAGCAATCCATTTTCACATCCCTAAGCCTCTCATTTTAACATTCACTTTGTTGAAGTTTGAGAAAGTACTTTCATCTCTAAGTCTTTTATTTTTACATTCACTTTGTCACAAATCTAAGCACATTTTTTTTCATCACTATAACTTGATCAATCAATTCAATTTCCTAGTCTTATATTTTGGCATTCACTTTTCCAAATGTTAAGCACATCTATTTGATCACTACCCTTATATCTTGGCATTCACTTTGTCAACATATAAGCACATCAAACAAGTTTCCATGTTACCCTTTTTCATACAAAATGGTGGGAACAAGACATAGATAAATTATGAACCTTTCAGAAAGAAAGGATAGAAATCCTTTCCACATTAGTTTCGATGAGGAGGAAGAAGAAAACCAACAAAATGATGCCTCCACAAAAGAACAAGAAAACCTTGAGGGAATTTTGGAAAAATAAAGATCAATTTCTTCTCTATCTCCTTGAAATGGGAGAAAATTTTCCTTGGATTTTTGATGAGAATTTGAAGAATCTATGAAGCCAACCTGAATCAAATAAGAACACCCAACCCAAATCCAATAAGAATAATAAAGGTCGTAAGAATAATCAAGTAAAATAAAACAAATGATAATAAAGGGAAGTCTAGTGCTTCCATGCAACCATGTCAAATCAGGCATTATAGACCAAATCAATGAGATGGATAAACAATTAGCTTTAATGGCCTCAAGGGTCACTGATGACACAAATAAAAAGAAATAAAAACTAAAAACAAAAATAAACAATGAAAAAAAAACTTGACAATGTTTCAAATATTCCACAAAATTGATTCACCATTCATAAAGGAATGGAAAACCATGAAGGATACCATCTTGAAATGTAAAAAAAAAGAAAAAATTCAACTTTGAGGAGATGTGCCCTTATCCATTCGATCATGACATTTTATGCTTACCTTTTCCTAAATATTTCAAAGTTCCAAAATTTGACAAGTATAAAGGAAAACATGACCCTCATAAACATGTCAAAGAATTCTTTATGGCTTGTTAAGAGGTAGCCTATAATGATGTATATATTTTGTGGCTATTTTGAAAAAATCTTTAGGAGGACAAGCCCTAGATTGGTTCTTACATCTCCTAAAAGGTTTGATCAAAACCTTTTTGACTTATCTAAGATAATTTTTTTAAACACTTCTCCTTTAATCTTGATTAGAGATTACAATGATGGACTTGTGCAATACCAAACAATAAAAAAATGAAAATTTTCACATTCTTACAATGATGGTGAGGGATTGCAAGTCGGTTTCCTTTCTCAATTCTAGAGAAAAACTAGTTGGTTAGTATCTTCATACCTAACCTAAATAATGAATTATCCTTTCAAATGCAGATGCATTGTCTCACAAATTTTGAAGAATTCATTGAGAAGGGAACCCAAATAGAAAAGGATCTTATTGTAAAAGGGCTTATTAAAATTCCTTCAAGGACACACACCAAAAATAATAAAAATAATCATTCACATGAAAAACCCAAGTTTATCAATCAAAATCAAAATGTTGTTAATGATGGCATAATTGATAACCGTAATGTACACAATGTTTAGAATAATCAAGAAAATAATCTAAATCAAAACAAGCCATCGTGGTGCCAAGTAAAGAATCTACTCCCCCTCGTGATAATAAGTGAAGAAAATTTACACCATTGGGAGAGAGCCTTTCAAAGTGTCTTATGAAACTAGTGAGTGCCAATATGGTCACTTACCCCATTACAAAACCTTTTGTAGAAGGAGAACCAAAACCATCTTGGTATAAATCTGGTGAGTATTGTGATTTTCATCACATTGATGACCACCCTATAGATCGATGCATGAGACTTCACCACTATATTCAAGATCTTATTGATAGAGAGACATTGTGGTCAAAGACCCATCACCTAATAAAATTCCCAATGATAATTTAAAGGTGTTCTCAAATCCTTTTCCCAAGCATGGTACGAATGGAAAAGCTCAGGAAAAAGGCCAATCCTCAAATAATGTCAACTTTAACTTGATCATATCATTTTTCAGAAGAACTACCCAATTCCATTGCCACCATCAAATTCCAAGCTCCTAACTATGTAGTGGCCATATGACAAAAGAAGGTTTGGGTGCCTATAACAACGAAGTAACCATCCACTTCCACTGAGCCTCAAGTGTCAAATCCTATGGCTCCAAACAATCCAAAACCTACAACCCACAACTAAATATTTTCATCTCTCCCTATGATTTAGTCAAACAACTAGTGATGACACCCACACATATCTCCCTCATGGAGTTATTAAAATCATCACCTACCTTCCAAGAGATATTCTTACTCATGCTCTCCATGAGGCATGTGTTCTGAGAATCTCAACACACAAAATTTCAAGCACTCATTTCCCATTTTTCCGAGTATCCCTATATTATCATTCGGTCCTCAAGACCTCCTAAATCCCAATCTTCAAAATAATAACTCATTGTACATTGAAGCCTACATTACTGATCATAAGATCAAATGAGTTCTTATTGACAATGGAGCCACTTTGAATATCTACTCTATGAAGATGTTGAGATGTCTCAGGCATACTAAAAAGAGCTTGGAAGCCAATATCATAACCATCTGTGGTTATAAAAACAATGAGATAAATCCTCTGGAACCATCACCTTAGCCATACAAGTTGGTCCGCACATGTTGGATACTCTATGTCATGTTGTCGATGTCAAAACCTCATATAATATCCTTTTAGGTTGGCCATGGATCCATGCAATGCAAGTTGTACCTTCCACTTTCCACCAATGTATCAAGTTCCCCCATAATAAAAAAGATTTTACCTTTCTCATTGATGTTAAGCCTTTCAAATATTGTAAGCTCTTAGAAAGGAAGGTTTAACCACATAAATTATTGTCCATCATAATATAATAGATCATCGTTCACCTCATGTCATACCTAGTTCATAGATAAACACATTGATCCGATCACATGATTTTCCAATCCCTACCTTCTACATCAAAATTTCAAACCATCTACATCCAAATCACCACCTGAACTCAATTTTTCTCATAAAGGTCTTGGTGAATACAATCTTGAGAATGCATTTTCATATGTTGGTAAGCTACCATTGTCTCACGTAGAAATGACCCAATGCACTCCATCTAAAATAATATCATGTTTACTATCTTGGAAAAACTCTTTAGAGATGATATGGATACTTAGAGGATGAACACATTCATGGATCTTGATGGCTCTTGGTTATATGAGGATCGGATGGTTAATTTATATGAATCCACAGACTACAACAAGGCTCATAAAATGATGAAAAACATGAAATGGAAGGGAAGAGGACTTGGTCCACAAGAACAAGGCCATCTTGAACCCATTCTATATGAATAAAATATATAATTCCATGGTCTAGGTTATGAAACCTTTGAAAAGAGGCCCATAATATTTGACATAATGACTAGTGAAGAGGACTCTGACTCAAAGTTGAGATAAGTTCCACACATAGCCTTTTCGAAGACCTCATTAAAACCAACCTCTTCCTCAAACACCTATCCATTTGTATCTCAAATTTGATATTTCTACCCATCTCTTATCCATCAGAGACCAAAAAATCACATTTCCATGGACCTCTTTAAGAATGATGAGGCCATCGAGGATTTTCGAGACTCGGGACCCTATTCCCCTCAGATCACAAGAAGGGTTTTGATATAGACCTTGATGCTTCAAATTACTTTAGTGAGGAATTTGAGTGCTCTAGTCCCAAAAAAAAAAAAAAAAATAAAAATAATAAAAAAAAAAAATATAATCTCTTATAGTGAAAACCTCACCGAGGTGCTATTTGAGAAAAAAAAACAAGAAAGAGAAAAACAAGAAAAAGGAAAAGGACACATCTCCTGGTGAAAACCTTTGAGGCACCAGAGAGAGGAGACTCAATTTTAGATCAACTAGATGATTACATAAACCTACCACATCTTTTCAAGATAATGACACATCAAAAATGTTGGTAGAGGAGACCATCACAATCAACATCGGAACAAGTGATAACCCCAAACTATTACAACTTGGTGCAAGCTTGTTTAAATAAAAATAGAGGTATTCATGGACACTCCTTACTAATTTAGGATGTCTTCACATGGTCATATAAGGACATGTCTAGGATTATATCCTTCTCTTGTCGTGCACAATCTTGTGGTTCACCCAGAATGCAAAACCCGTAAAATAAAAATTGAGGAAAATGCATCCTAAGGTGCATTGTTGTCAAGTCAAGGTAGAACTTCAAAACTACTTGAAGTTGGCTTCATCATATCTATATATTACTTTGAGTGGATATCTAACATGGTTCCTATTGTCAAAGAAAACACCTGGGATCTAGATATGCATAAACTTTCGGGATATCAACAAGGCTTGTTTGAAGGATGAATTTCCCCTACCTAACATTGACATGATTGTTGACTCTACAACAGGACACAAAATGTTATCTTTAATGGATGGATTTTTAGGTTACAACCAGATTCAAATTTCTAAGGAGGACCAACACAAGACAACATTCACAACACCTTGGGGTACATTTTGTTACAAGGTCATGCCTTTTGGCCTTAAGAACATAGGGGAAACCTATCAACATGCAATGATTGTCATTTTCCATGATCTACTTCATGACATCATGGAGGACTATATGTTGATGAAATTATTTCCAAATCCAAAACCAGAGTCGATCATCCATCCATCTTATGGTGTATATTTGAATGATTATGGGAGTATAAGGTTCACCTTAACCCTAAGAAATGTGTCTTTGGTGTCACTTTAGGAAATATCTGGGATTCATAATCTCATGGAGGGGGATTGAAGTTGACCCCAAAAATTAAAATCAATCATGGATATGCCTCCCCCAAGAATCTTCATCTATGAGGACTCCAAGGAAAAATCCAATCTATTGATGTTTTATCTCTCAACTCGTGGATAAATGTCATCACTTTAATCAATTCTCAAGAAAGATGTCTAGTTCAAATGGACACAACAATGCCAAGATTATTTCACTAAGTTAAAATAATACCTATCAAACTCCATCGGTGCTAATGTCCCTATTCAAGATAATCCTATGCTATTATACACATCTATAAAACATGCCATGGGGGCATTTTTTCTCAACACAATGACAAAGGGAAGGAACAAAAAGTAGTCTACTACCTTAGTATAACTCTTATACCCAAAATCTAATATTATTATTAGGTTGAAAAAATGTGTTTGGCAGTAGCGTTCACCTTTCATAAGTTGTGACATTACCTACTCAATCATACAACAAAGCTTATTGCAAGGTAGATCCTTTAAAATATCTACTATCAAGACCTATCCTAATAGGTTGAATGTATAGCTAGGTTGTACTCTAAGTGAGTTTGACATAGAAATTTTTCAATAAAAAATCCATAAAAGGGAAATCTCTAGCAGATCAACTTGGTCCTGCACAACCACTATCATCGGGCTCTTCAAACCACTTCATTTTGAGTTCCTAGATGAAGAGATCTGTATATTGATGTGCAATTCCCTTCTGGAATTTATTTTTTGATGGATCTTACAACATGCATGGATTAGGAGCTGGCATTGTGCTACACACACTAGATATGGTGATGTTATACCCAAGTCTACACATTGGTTTCCCATGCACTAACAAACACAGAGTATGAAGCCCTCATAATAGGTTTAGGATTTGCAATATCTTGGTGGCTTAAAGAGATCTAATGATTTTTGGAGATTCTCTTTTAATAATCAAGCAAGTAAATGGATAATATCAGGTAAAGGATGATAAAATTGTTCCTTATAAATGTATGGTGATAATCTCAAAGGGTACTTTTAACTTATTACATTTGAACAAGTTCCTCATACACAAAATAAAGCAACAAATGCCATGGAAACTATCATGTCCCTTATTGAATTTGATATAAATAAAACACACAATGAGTTTCTCATCAAACATATTTTGGTGCCCTATATATGATTTCAGATTCCACCATGGTGTGTGAAATTTTTGGTCTGAGAACCCTTGGTATCAAGACATTTATACCTTCATCCAAGATAAAACCTATCCCCCACACATGAATTCCATAATAAATGAGCCTTAACACAATGTTCTTCATGCTATATATCCTCACTTGACACCTTATATAGAAGAGGCTATGATGGGACTCTCTTAAGATGTCTCAATAAGATGAAGCTAATCAAACTCTAGTCAAAGTTCATGTAAGAATTTTTGTGGCATACATACATGAGCAGCATGGTCTTAGCTAAAAAATATTGCACGTGGGTTATTATTGGCCCACTATGGAATCAAATGCATGTACCTTTTCAAGAAATTCCAAGCATGTCAACAATATGGTAATCTTATTCATGCACCCTCACAAGCCCTCCAACCTATCACTTCACCCCGAACTTTTCTAGATGGGGCTTGACTTAGTAGGAAAAATAAATCCTACATCCTCTGATGGTCACACCTTCATCATCACTACCACTAAATATTTCACCAAGTGGATAGAGGTCATGCCTCTCACCTATGTCACAAGGTCAAATATTTCAAATTCATCTTTAACCACATCATTTTCCTTTGGGATCCCTACCTCTTCTTATTAGACAATGGTACATTTTTAAAAAAAAAATGTCAAGGAGTTAGCTAAAAATTTCCATATCCACCTATAATGGGAAACTCCATATTACCCACAGTGCAATGGCCAATCTAAAGCTTCCAATAAAATGATAAAATCAATATTGGAAAATATTGTTGATAAACATGGTCAAAATTAGGCACACACAACTGTATCCACCCTTTGGGCTTATCAAACCTCATTTTGCACTCCAACCAGAGCCACTCCCTTCTCCTTGTATATGGTTCTAAATATTACCCATATAAGTTGAGCTCCCTTCCCCTTTGTATCATTACAACACACCTGGTGCATGAAGAAGATTACCACCAAACATTTCTTGTAGAATAGAATAATCCTAGATGAGAGGCGTATATGCCTTGGATCACACTTGAAAGTATATAGAATTGGATCCGATATAAGCTATAATAAATGAATTAAACCACGATGAGTTTGAGATTGGTGACCTTGTTCTTAAAGAGAATAAAAAAAATACTACTAAAAAGAGCATGAAAAACAAGGCAAGTTCAAACCTAATTGGTTGGGACCCTACATTATAACTACTAAGTTTGGATCCAGAGCATATAAACTATCAATGAAGATGGAAAAGAGATAAAAGATCCCATGAATGTGGTTCATTGAATAAGTTCTATTCCTTAAATCCTCTAAGAGTATCCCTAGTGTTGGGGGCATATCAACACAACCACTTGTCTTATCCCTTCATTTATATTTTTATTCATTCATTCATTTCCAAAACCTTGTGTCACATGTTCCTCCTATTTAGGATGTGAATCTCATGCTCCAAGTCATGTTCACCCACTTCCATTATATTTCATCCTTTGGTATTCATTGGGATTATTCATTTGTGCCATGCTTAATATGGTTTAAGGACACCTTTCCTTTTTTTTTGCATGTATAATTAAAAAAATCATATAAAAAAAAATCAAAAAAATAGAAAATCCAAAATCCCAAAATAATATAAAATGTTCAAAAATAAAAAAAATAAAAAACATGTCAAAATGTTCTAAAAAATGCAAAAAAAAATCTCAAAATATCAACATAGTTAAACAATATCATTGTTTGATTATAATCCTAATGATCATTCCAAATCATCCTATGATTATTACTTCTCTTACCCTTTGCATGTATCATTTCTTGTGGGTAAGACCATCAATCAACCCTTTCGTGTATCCTCACTTGGGGTAAATTTAGTTTTCAAGTTTTTCCTCACATGTATCCTTTTTGGAAAATGAACCCAATCCATTTCATATTCAAACTTCAATGGGATCCAATAAGAGTGTCATGAGGAGTTACTTAACTTTTCTCTTTGGTCCGATCCAATCTCCTTACATATATCATTTCTTAGGGGCATTCACATATGTTTATTCTTCATTATGGAACACATTAGGGGATAGTTAGATATTATTATTAATAGTTGTGTTGCATTGTTGTTGTTATATGTTAACTTAGTGTAAGTAATTTTGTTAGCATCTTGGTTTGTATATAATCTTGGTGTGTGTATTATTGTATGCATATAGGGTTTTTTGTAATCTTGTCATTTTTTTGTAGATCTTTTTGTGTGTGTTTTTAATCATGGTGTTAATTATAAATGTGTAATAATAAATTAGAATTAACACAATCATCATACATCATGAATAAAAAAGCTAAACATACAAATAATAAGCCAAGCATCGTAATCATCATACATCCATAATAAATCAAAATCACAATCATCATCTACTCTAATATATACCATCATGTAATCATATCTACAACTACATCAAATAAAATCAAACATCTCATCATAATCTATGTCATGTCAAATGTCCATATATCATGTATACATCATAAAATGTCAACCACAAAACATCATATACATCAATAAATGTCCATGTCCACTATATCCAAAAAATATCATATACATATCAACATGCCATCAAGGGCATTGATCTACAAAAATGTGCCTTCATCATGAGGCATATATAAAAAATATACACTATATCATCAAATAATGAGTCATGGATGACTCTCTCCTATCTACTAGGACTTCTTGGTCTATCATTACCACCTCTCGGTGGTGGCATCTATATTGATCTCACCGACCTAGAAACCTCTATGATCTGGTGGACCAGTGGCTAGGTTGCTCTGACTATACTTTGTGGGGCTCTCTCTTGGCCTCAAGGAATTACCACCTCATATAAGGCTCTATAATATCATTTGCCTCATGTATGATCCAAGTAATAACATCCACATCACATCACATCACTCATACTACCTTCCTCACCACATGCAACACATGACATCTCACTCAATTGGTCACCTCATCATAACTATATGGAAAAAGTTGATATCTCTCTCATTTTCCTCTACTAAATCCATTGTTTCAATCATCTCTCTATGATCCTCTAGGATCCATAGGGTATCATGTAATGAAGGATACATATAGCTAAATACAAGCTAAATATCTCTTTGTGTAAAATATCCCCCTTTCTTACTAGTAGCTTAAATCGAATGACTCATATCTTATATTGATGGTGGTTTACCTGTCTATCATGGTACATGGTTCTCTCATGTAAACCATCTCCATCACCATCTCCATCCTCCTCCTTATATGGCTATAATCCTGGACTAGGTGGCCTCGGTGGTGATAATGAACCTATGTTGGTGCTTGTAATGGCACATGTATTTACATGTAATTGTGTACCTTATACCTACCCCAATAACCATAAAGGTATATGAATAGTAGCTACATTTACATACCAAATATGAACTTGAACTTAATGCACTTGAGGCTGAATAGTGGCACATGTAATGGAACATGGGCCACCTAAATATTACATACACCATGTCCTTGTGTCATGTAATTTTACATATGGATCCATGTAATTTTCCATGTAACATAGCCTTAGTTCATCCTATCCTAGTCTACCCTAACTCCTCTCTGTGGCCCACCCATGATTGTCTCCATTATACCCACTTTATGGGTACATGTGGGATAGTAATCCACCTAGGCATGATCCCTACATACCAGTTAGTGTACTTTGACATTGTCTATGGATCCATAATCTATGCTCGAGAATCCCATCTATGCCTGTATAACTCCAAAGAAAGTGCCCTTCTTGAGCTTCTCCTCTCCCAATCCATGGAACCAAAGTCCATTATCTCATGTTAACAAATGACACATACCACTTACTCCACCGCTAGGTATATATTATACCACTCTTAACTACCATTTAACCTTTTCCTTGTACATATCTAGTATGTGGTTGTGTCTTTTGATAATAAAGTGATCCACCTCATTATGGATAAATTCTATCCCATATATGTGACCCATTGGTATGGTATGTATGGTCTCCATATCACCATACAAAGTTGAAGGTCATAAAATGCACAATGGTAGAAACCTATATCCCCATGTGTCCTCTCTTAGCCAGGACCCATTATCTCCCATCCAAATGATGAGGTCTCATTTGGTTATCTATCACATAGAATCCCCACTAGTCATCCAATAGCTATGTGGTCCCATGACCATATTTATTAGAGTTTTGGACTCACACTCTCTCCTCCTCTAGGCCACTAAGATGTAAATTCTATATACAAATGGGAAAAAATACATTGTATCCCCCAAGTGAACATGTTCCTACATGATATTTCAGCAATACACCTATCATGCCCAACTAGAAGTGACTCCACATCTTATCATGCAAAAATAGTTGTTGATAAGATCCATAATAAATAGTAGTCACTTGCCATTATAGAATCATCCATACACTCATATATGTGCATTGTCATGCCTTCTCTAGGTATATCCTCCATCAAAAAAATATCTATATATATGTGTATCCATATTTTCGTGGCATTCCCATCCCACTACACTAATCAACCCTATATGAAACACCCAAAAGGATCAATACACATCCTTTAAAGTCATCATCATCTCACCTAGTCGACATGACCTAAAATTATGGATCTCACGTTGTGCATCATCGAATTTAACGTGGTTAATAAATAATGGTTTAGTATAATAGCTAGAAATGTAATTGTGTAATAAAAACTAAAAACCCTATTATCTCAAAAAGTACACTTTTTTTTCATGTATATGAGTAAATCTCCTCTCTGGAACAACGTAGTCATCATGCATGCACTCTGTTTGTCTAATGATAAGTATCTCTCCTAAAAACCATCCCACAACACTTTTAGATCATCATTTTTCTATTCTAACTTTCAAAAAAATCTTCTAAAATAACCTAATCATGCTATCACACCCATTGATACACTGCAGTGCATTTATACTTATACGCTAGTGTGTACACATAAACACTACCTTAAATGTACATTTAAACGATAATGCATTAAATTGATGCTCATGCTCTTACTTTAACGATGTGTTTTTCATCTTAATGCTCATGCTCTTCTTTAACACTATCTCATGTTTAATATGTTAGCGTATTTCAAGGCTAAACACTCAGTACCCCTCACATAATGCAGTGTTAAATTTAATTTTTATCCTAGATCTAACTAGTAATAAATGCACTAAAACACTAAGATTTTCACTACCTATGTCACCCTCTCATCTGAACATGATCATGATCTACCATGATGTTTCCTCTATGATCTTTAAGCCATCTTTCTCATAAATTAAAGCTCAAATCTCACTCAAATGGAAAAAGGAGTCTAATAAAACAAATTACATATGATCTTTTCTAACCCTCCCACCTATCTAATTATACCCTCCTAACAAAAATCAATGAAATAAAATTTTAAAAATACCCTAGTAATCATTTCTACTATATTACGAATATCACAACAAATCATCTTACCATCGTATGTTCAAAGTATCCACTTTGGGGAACCTTAAAATCAAATAATTTCCCTCATGTCATCCTCGCTTGGGAAATGTTCACTAATCATTTTCTCCCTTTGAGGAATGTCAAATATTAAAAAAATCCTTTCCTTGGGGTAATGACCCTTTTCAATCTCAAATCATTTTTCATCATGGATCCAACAAAGAGTGTCATGAGGATTTTTTTAACTCTACTCTTTCGTTTGATCCCATTCCCTTGCATGTTAGTATCCTTTTTGGGGGCATCTAAATATGCTTAATTATCATTATGGAACACATTAGGGGCATAGTTAATTTTCATTATTTCAAGTTTTTTTACACTTTTTTTATTATTTGGACCAATTTCAAGTATTTTTTATCATCTTGGCTCATTTATAGCCATGATGCATACTTTTACTATGTATATTGGGTTTTCTTTCTTTTTTATCTTTTTTTTTCTTTGGACCAATTACAAATATTATGTTCCCATCTTGGTTCATTTATATCCATGGTGAACATATATATAATGTGTATATTGGGTTTTTTTATTTTTATCTTTTACTTGCTGTGTGTGTGTTTTTTTATACACATAATGGGTTAAACATCATGATTCTTTAATAATCATGGTGATAACTCTATTGTGCAACAACAAAATAAGGTTGCTCTAACTTTCACTATCTAAATGGAAGCTCATGCTACTGAGAAAACTCACTCCCATTATTCTTCTACTCCTTGACTCATCCATCCCTTTTCCTCCTTCATATTAATGGATTTCCACCACTTTACTATGTCACCCATCCACTTAAGGGGCATCCCCTTAGCATCCACACTCACTGGGGCATCTAAATGCTTCACCGGGCATATCAAAAGGTCCACCATGCTTCCCTTATCTTCCACTCACTAATCTACATGTGTCTACTATCTTTAAAATGATATTACTTCGTAATAACACTTTAAAGAGGGGAAAATGTAGACACCCTAAAATACATACCTATTTCTATCCATTCCTAATTATCCACATCCTTTACATAATATGCCAAAATTGGTTTTATAATGCATTCTAGACCACTATCATCTCTTATTCATCATCCCCTTTAGAATTAATTTAATTAATTAATTCTATCATGCTTTAAGTATTCACCCACATCCTTTAGAATTAATTAAATTAATTCTAATCATGCTTAAACTATACTCCTATGTCCTTTGGCTAATTTAATTAAATATTTAATTAAATAGTTAATTACCCACTCACATCCCTTAGCTAATTTAATTAGTTATTTAAATAGAAATAAATCTATTTATCTACTCACACTCCACTTTAACTATCCTAGTCACTCAAGTTAAACTACCTCACTCCACTCCACTTCTAGAATCCTACAAAGGTGGAAGTAACAATAATGCATGTACAACCACCTTCTCAAATAAAAACTTATTGCCAACCAAAAATTCATTGCCCCTCAATGGATATTCAATCCATTCAAACTACCATAGCTAAATCTAATGGTTATTTCAAGAAAATGCATTCATGGTCTTGATAAGAACCTTGATCCACTCCATTATTTGTTTACTTGTATTTCATTTGTCTCAATTTTTTCCTTTTATAAACCACCGAGTTAAAATCATAGAGGAATACGGGAAAAGACAAATTTCACGACTGGATGGGAATCATTTTCTTACATTATAATGTCATTCGGGTTGAAAAATGCACGAGAAGTTTTCTCACGCATGGTAGTGACAACTTTCAAAGATTTAATTCTCAAGTTTCTCCAAGTGTATTTAGATGACAAGACAAAGGTGTATGGGTTGGTCAAGGATCATTGCAATAATCTATGACATATGTTTGAGCATTTCTAAAATATGTAAATTTCCTTAAATTTTTAAAAATGTGTTTTCGTGACACTTTTTGGCACAATATTAGGGCATATAATTTGCAAGGATGGTTTGTTGGTTGATCTAACTAAAATTTCAGTTATAGTTCATCTAGAAGCACCTCAAACATAAAGTGAAGTCCAATAATTCCTAGGAAATTACATATATTATAGAAAAATTATAAATGACTATCTAAAATAACAACAAATTTTAGAAAAATTGTTGCACAAAACAAGGGAGTTTGAATGGGGTAATGATCATGAAATGGATTTCGACCAATTAAAGGAAAAATTAACACATGATCCCATATTAAAGTTACCAAATTGGAGTACACCCTTCCATGTACACGTGGATGCATTTGGAACCATTGTTGGAGCTATCTTGGCACAACCGGGGAAGGAAATTTAGATCATCCCATCTAATTTTTCAACTAAAACCTAACGTATGTTGAGAAAAACTACACAACCACATAACGAGAGGGGTTTTCAATGGTGTATGCACTATAAAAATTCAGACACTATTTGTTGGTGATTGTGTTTTTGTTTTTCACGGACCACGTAACCTTTGAAATACTTAATTAATAAGGCAATACTACATGGAAGGATATGCAGATGGATAATCTTGTTTCAAGAATTTCAATTTTTAGTAGTTGTTAAAATTGGAAAGAACAATGCAGATTCATGATCATCTATAATGCATAATTACTTAAGAACAAGTAACTTTAATAGAAGAGGGCATGCAATATTCACAACTATTTCAAATATAAAACATTTTGGATGAGTGGGAGGAAGTAGTCTATTTCCTACAAAATGGGTTCACACCAAAATACTACACTATTATTCAAAGAAAACAACTCATTGTTAAAGTTTCACCCTACTAATTAATATGTGTCCAAATCTATAAAATGGGGCATGATGAAATTCTAAGACAATGTGTGTTGGATCATGATTGATAAGATATTATTTTTAAATAACATGAAGGAATTGCAAGTGGACATTATGGATGGGAATCTACAACATGGAATATATTCCCTTTAGGGTTTAATGGCAAGCCTTATTTAAGGATGCTAAGGAATATGTGAGGGTGTAATCGATGCCAAATGGTCAAAAATCCAAGTAAACAAGATGAAATGCCATTGATACCAATAGTATCTCAAGAACCCTTCATAAAATGGGTGATTTATTTTGTTGGACCAATCAACTCTGCGAAGTGAATAACTCATTTTTAAAGTTGCACCCTACCAAGTAATGTGTGTCCAAATCTATAAAATTGGGCATGCTGAAATTCTAAGACAATGTGTGTTGGATCTTGAGTGATAATATATTATTTTTGAAGAACATGAAGGAATTACAAGCGGACATTACATAGGAGAATCTACCGCATGGAATATATTCACTGTAGGGTTTAGTGGAAAACCTTATTTAAGGATGTTAAGGAATATGTGAGGGCATGTAACCAATGCTAAATGGTCAAAAATACAAGTAAACATGATGAAATGACATTGATGCCAATAGTATCTCAAGAACCCTTCATAAAATGGGTGATTGATTTTGTTGGACAAATCAACCCCGCGAAGTGAATAAGTGATTCTGATATGTTATTACGTGATGACTACTTAATCGGATAGGTAAAGGAAATACCAAAAATACTTTTGTGAAAACCACATCTAGGTTCCTTTAGGAGAATATAATCACCACTATGGATGTCAATTAAACATCATAAGTGATAGAGGAACACATTTCCCGAATCATATTACGAAAATATTTTTCATGATTTTATTGTTGTGCACCACAAAATAAATCCTTATCACCCATAAGATAATGGAATGATTGGGGCATTCAATAAAATCCTAAGCAACACTCTCACAAATATTTATGATGTCGACCAAAGACTAAGACGATCAAGTTTTGATACTATGGCCATAAAAAAACATACAAGCGCTTGAATAAAGCAACTCTATTTCAACTTATGTATGGAATGAAGGAAGTCTTTTCGATCAAATTCATGGAACCATCACTACACATCATGTGAATCACTAATTTAGATGATGACACTTCCATCATTGAGTGCTTGACAAAGCTATTATAATTGGATGAACAAAGACTACATGCGATATGGACACAAAAAATAGAGAAAAACAAACAAAAAGTGCAAGTATGATCACAATATTAAAAACAAGACATTGAAAGTGAATGCAAAATTTTTACTATATGATTCAAAATATTCGTACCATCAGGTGAAATTCAAGACACACCAGCTTGGCTCTTATGAGATAGTCATAAGTTTTTCAACTGGGCATGTACATTGATGGATCTTAGTGAAAAAAACTTCTAGACTACTTCAATAGAAGTAGGTTGAAACCCTACTACCAGTAAATCATTGTTGTAACTCAAAAGGTCATGTCATTAGCTAAGTTTTCATTTCCATTCTTAGTACTAGTTTGTTTTTGACTAAAATAAGCACATTAGATTCACACATTTATTTTATGTATTATCCGGCTTAATTTTAGATCTATTAAAATGTTCACTAAACTAATCATATCAAGATCAAAAGTTAAAATGTGTGGAGGACCACACAATGTTTTATTTTGGGGTAATAGGGTACCAAAGTTACATATACTCAAATTTAGACAGGAGAATGCTTATAATCGTGACATACGCTCCTTCGGAAAAATGAAGAAATGGGGAACATACAAATAATTTCACATGTGAATTAGGGAAAATAATGGGGACAAAAACTTGAAGGGAAAATATGATCCAAGGAAGGGATAGTGGAGTGCATGAAAAATGGGATCTTTAAGAAGGGAATGATGTTTTTCAAAGAGCTATAGGGAATGGAAAGTTCACAAGAAAGAGGATTTGCATAAGGAAAAGTGATGTGGCCCAAGAATGTAAGCCACCTAACATAGTTGGAGGTTCAAAGGAAAAACAAAGGGGAGTAACAAAGATAAGGAAATTCACAGTGCACACTATAAGGACATCGAATCAAGTAAAAATCGGGGAAGTAAGGGAAAGCTCTCAAAAACTAAGCATTAATTATAGGTTTTGGAGGAAAAAAATAAACGTATGTGAAAGATAATAAATGGGTCATTTATGACCTAATTGGAAGTGTATAAATAGGGGGTGATTTATTTGGAATTACCTTGCAATTAAAATAGAGAGCTCTAAATGAGATATAATGAATAAATCAATTCAACGTAATTAAAACCTAAGAAACCATTTGCCATTGAAGTACTAAAGTTTTTACAGCGGTTAAAAGTTATAAAGGTTATAAGGGAGGAGTAAGAGAAACTTTCAACAAAACAATTGTTACACTAGACCTCCATTAATGTGGGGTTCAAGTTATTTAGGTAGAATGAGGAATTTAGGGCAATAAACCACCCTAGAGTAAATCAAAGTGGGTACCTCTATAAGCGCAAGATAACATACCAAGTAGAAGGAGGCGTGAGTAAAAATATCCACACAAGAATCAACCACTTCATGCAACATAGGATCTTCAAGTACCACAATATCAATGTATCAAGAAGAAGACTCGGGAAACACAATTATCAAGGAAAAATTAAGTGTAGAAGAAGTAAGAGGAGTGCAAGCCGGTGATTCAAGGAAGCGTTCTTCCACGCCATCAAAGAAATATAAAAAGACAATGGTTGTGAGTAACAAAATGAAGAAGGATCAAATATCTATAATTGTACACCTAAATTTTGAGATGAGGTACCATGAAGAGAAAATAAAAATAGGGAAGTGGAAATCAAATGTGGGATTGAAAAAATGGTTTGATTACTGACCACCTTGCACACAAGCTAGATGGGATGATAACCAACTATTTGGTATATGTAACAAAAAAATAGTGTGGGAAATTACATCTACTGACGACGGCGTAAATAATATGCTAGATAAAGTAGGGGTTCTTCAATTAACACATTTACCCTTCTTTAACAAACTAGAGTTATTTAGATTGTCTAATCTTACGAGTGTATGAGGGATATTTATACTTTACAATGTCAGACACATGAGAATAACCTACCACTTGATTAACTATGAAAAAGGTTGATCAACACTAGAGAAGATCTAGCACAATCCATGGAGGATGAGAATGAAGTTGAAATGGTTGGGAACCTCCTTAAGTACAAATGGTGAGGAAATTTGTTCTCATCTCGAGGAGATTAAGAACATTGGGACAAGAGTCACAACTTTACTACTAACATCAAAGATAGTGATCGTATAAATATGGAAAAAATTGAATAAAAATTATTTGTGTATCGTGCACAAGATTGCATAAGGAAAATTATATAACTTGGCCCATTTTATTACAGATAGTATAGTAGAATATGTGGAGCTTGCACATGAAAAAGTAGGTACTAAATTCCGATGGGGATTTATGCTTCTACTCTTGGTTTTTAATGAGATAGCCATATCAGAGGATGATGGAGAACCAACATGGGTATTCCATGAATAAAATCAATCCCCTACTAAAATATACAAGTAATATTTGGTTTCCATTACCCTCAATAATGCATATAAATCACGATTTGGCAATTGTCTAAGGAATGTACATAGTGTCTTTGAATGAGATTGGAGAATCATGTGCCAATTACCTAAAGAAGCGGAGGGGGAAGTAGAGTTTTCTATCGGGATGCACTACAACCTAACATGTTTTAAACAAATAAATGAAAATTTGCCTCCATGGTGTTGTCTCTCAATTTTACCCACCCTTTCGAATCTAATTTTGTGAAAATTGGAGCCCTGCCATAGAAGAAATTTGTGTTTTTAAATTCCTCGGATGCCCATTTTCATTTCCCACGACATTTTTTCAAAATTTCCTTAGTTTGCTACCGTTAAAACATTTTACCTATTTTCAATTGATGGGAAATGATTTTAGTTCTCCTTTTATGCATTTGGAATGCGTGGGATCTTGCATCTTTCATTCTTAACCTTTTGCAGAGAAAGAAATTATTCATCGGGAGAAAAATGGCATTTTCCCATTTCCTGTAACTTCCAACGTTCTTTTCCCCATCAAATTCCTGCTTGGAAAAGTGAAGCTACATGTTTATTTCCCATTGGATACGGACGGGCGGGTTCCTTTTTGAACTTATCACTTTTGGTGATTTCGGAAAAAATGTTTGATTTGCCACTCGCATCCCCGCCGATCCCTCGATTGTTTGGAGCGATTTTGGCGGAAGTTCGGGTTGGCGGATCCATTTTATTCTCTAAGGCATTACGGTGAAAGGGTGAAAAGTTCTAAAATGACCCATGGCCCCACCCATGCGAAAGGATAAATTCTAAGTTGAAGCCCACAATAAATCAGAAAGGGACACGTGTTCATGTTGAAAATTCAATGGCAGAGGCATGGACTTTTGGGGAAAAGATTGGTATTTTTCCCTTTCAAATACAGCTAAAAAGTGAATCACATCCCCGTAGTCAATCAGGTGATGCCACGTGTTGAAAAATCAAAAAGGGACACGTGGCCGTTTTTAGTTCATATGCGATGTGTGGACCGGTGGAGGACTTTAGGAATTTTAGCCTTGTTTCCACAAAGGGTGAAAAGTTCTAAAATGGCCGCGTCCGCCCATGCGAAAGAGAAATTTTCTAAGTTGAGGCACGTAGTTAATCGAAACAAACGCGTGACCTACATTAAAAAGTCAATGGTGGGGCGCGGACTTTTGGGGAAAAGGTTGGATTTTTCCCCTTTTCAAAAGTGGATAAAGTATAAAACTGAAGCACATTCCCAAAACCAATCACATGATGCCACGTGTTGAAGGATGAAATCAAAACAATGGGCCTACAGAGGGAAATTGAGAATTTGAGCGTTTTTCACAAAAGGTTAAAATGTCGAAATTGAGTCACGACCCCTTCTCCAATCATGGTGTTCCACATGTTCACGTTGAAAAGTCAAAGTGGGCCGATGGAATTTTTAAGAATTTGAGCTTTTTGTTAAAAAGAGTTTAAATGGAAGATTTGAACCACATTTCCTCAGCCACTCAGATGGCGCCACGTGTTTGGCTTTTGGCGGAGCTGCGGGGCGGAGCAAAATGAGAAATCATGCTTTTTCTCCCAAATGTCAGGAAATGCGATTTCGACCCCAAGTTCATCGTTTCTTGGATCTTGACATGTGTAGGGTCCAAATTTGAAGGTAAAAGGGGGAAATAATAGCCAAATACACTCATCTGGTTTTTGATGTCATTAACGAACCAGAGCTCTGCAAAATGTGAAAATGGATCATTCTTCATTCTTTTTCTCTATATTTTTCGTTTCTCCATGAGATGCATTTTTGGTTTATTATGGAGCCAAATCAATAAGTTTAAAGGGATGTAAAGTTTGATCATCAAAAAACGGAGTTTATCGGGCATACGCGATAAAAAGGGAGAAAACTTACCAGTAAGCACTTGAGTGCTATGAAAGTGGTTAAAAGGTGGAAATGGCAGGACCACATGGAGAAGAAAATCATGAGATGCCCCCTGTTAAAATAATCATGCTCGAACTGATGAAATATTCACCTTTTTGAACCTCTGGTTTTCATGAGAGTGTGTTTTTTCATGTCACTTTCCAAAAGCAGATCTGCAACAAACATTATTCCTTTCGGATATTCTTTTCTTGGGGACAAAGTATGGATGTATACAAATTGTTATAAGAACATGGTTTTGGCCATGGAAAAGGGATTCTGGTTTTCTGGGAAGGTTGTAAATTCTGAAGTAATTCAATACATAAGTTCTTTCTTTTATTTTTCTTCTATTATATCTTTCTCTCTCCTTGCTCAATTTAATGGATCATTTGTTTTACATTCAATAGAAACTTTGTGTTGAGTACTGTGTGAATCTTTAGAAATTTGTGTCTATAGATTTGCACCGGTGGCAAAGTAATTGATCCTTTTCTATATTTTCTCGATTCGGTGTAAGTAGGAGATACTCTACTATCTATATTTCCCAAAAGCATTGTTGTTTTCTTCCTTCTCCCATCTCTATATTCTTCCATTCCTTCTGATTGATAATCTTTTAAGTATGAAATCATTCCAGAATATCAAGGTCCAAACATTAAGAGTTGTATATCTGTACATTTGTTTTTCCTACTTTCAATAAGGGAACCTCTCCCATTAAAGAGGAGGGACTTGTTGTCCCTTGAATGTGGTTTCAACCTCTATTCCATTCTAAAACCAAACAGTTTTTAGCAACTCCACTGGGGAATTCGTTGCGAATAGATTCCAGTTTTTGAATAACAAATTTTTGATCATCTTTGATATGACGAATCCAAGATACACTCGGGGTAGAATAACCCTTGGGGAAGAAGACCCTCATTTCCAACTTCTAGATCATCAAGGTTTCTCTCTCCCTTCATCAACAAGAAAAAGAAGAGGAACAAGATCTGCAAGCACTCCTCCTGCTAGAGAAAAAACTTATGGGAGTGACATCCCTCAAGATCAACTCAATCCTAATTTGCATGCTTTGATTCTCGCTGGTATTTTAGTTCCTCTCCAAACAATCTTTCCAAGGATGGCAGCTCCTCTGCCTTGGGGCCAAAAGGTTGGGCCTCTTACTCTTCCCTAGCCATTGCATGAATTTCCTAGAGGTAATAGGAAGAATTTCCCTAAATTCAGAGGTGATGGGAAGGTTCATCTAGATGAACATATTGCGGCCTTAATTATTGCTTGTGGTGTTCTCAAAATTGAACATGAGGATATCTCTGTTATAATTTTCGTAGAGACATTGTAAGACAATGTTGTTGATTGGTTCTATCATATCCCTATTGGATCCATTACCAATTGGAACACCATGACGACCGGTTTGAGCAAAGTGTTTCAAACATGTTGAGGATGTACACGCCCTCTTGGCCCAGATTTCTCAAATAAAGAAAGAGTCACATGAGCCCATGAGGGAATTTTTGGCCAAATTCAACAAGCTGGTTAACAAGATCCCACAAAACACACGCCTGTGGATCAGATTCAGAAATGTTTCTTCCTTAATGCCCATTTGCATGAAGTGAGCTATGCACTTAGAAGAGCTAACCTTGCCACTTTAGATGTTGATCGAGATTTTTTTAGTGTTAAAGATGATCTGATCATGTCCGGCAAGTTAAGGAGAGAATCATCCAAATCCAAAGAATCTCCTTCTTCCACATCTTCTCTTGGAGCTAATGCAGATCAGTTAGTACGAAACTTGCGGTGATCTTATTGCTCTCAAGAAAGCGATTCGCCCAAGCATGCTCCTTATCAGGATGTTCCTAGGAAGAACTTTTAGCCCAAAACCGATTGCCCCTACTTAGACCAGATTGGCAATTAAAGGCCCACCTATTAAAGTTCCATTCAATGCAACATGTGAAGTGTTGGAGCCTGATGATGAGGAGGAGGATGAAATCTGTGAATAAAATGAAGAGGAAGCTGATGAAGAATTAGAAGAGTTGAGTGGATCTCATGTCCATTTTCTCACCACCAGAAGGTATAGATGAAGAGGATGATTATGAAGAAAGAGTTACAGAGATGAACAATGAATCATATGTTGTCATGACTCGTGAGCAAGCCAACAAGAAGGAGAAAGTGGTGCATCCTACTAAAAGATCTAAGGAGCCTCCTACGGTCATTCCAATGATTACAAGGAGAGGAGCTCCTATTCCAACTTCTTCCACACCTAAGGTAAGTTTTGTTGTTCCTTCCCCCTCTGTTTCTACTCCTAAAACTTCTTGCCCTTCAAATGATAGAGTTGATAAGTCAAAAGTTTCATCTACTCCTATCAATGATGCTCCATCTACCTCTAGTTCTTTTGACATTATTGACCATCTCAAGAAAACTAAGATCCAGATATCAGAAGTTGAATTCTACCAAACCCATCCCAAGGCCTTTGCTAAGATGGTAGACTTTGTAAACTCCAAATCCAAGCCTTCATCCCCTAGTTCTAAAGGTATCTTTCCCACTCCTTCTCCTTCATCTCAACCAAGCCTTGTGGCAGCTAGTCACTTCATCTGATGAGAAGATCAAACCATTTTATGTCACTCTCCTCATAGCTGGCCACAAACTCAACAATTGTGTTATTGATTCTAGTGCTTCAGATAATGTGATGCCTACTAAGGTAGCTCATGCCCTAGGCTTAACCCTAACCCACACTTTTGGTTCATGTTACTCAATGGAAAGTAGAGAAGTGTCATTGGTTGGAAGGATCAAGGATGCACAAGTAGCCTTTGCTACTTTTCCAGAGAAGAGAGTTTTAGCCACCATTTTGGTAGTTGATATTCCCCCTTCCTACGGCATGTTGCTGAGTAGAAATTTTTACAAAGATGTTGGAGGATAAATCATGATGGATTGGTCACATGCTCTTATTCCATTGAATGGGAAAATGAAGAAGCTATTGCCTGAGAAACAAACTAAATATATCATGCAAAAAACAGATGACCCAAAGGCACAAATACTTTATAAGGACATTGGTCATGGTAACTACATGATCATGTCACAAGATGAGGCTAACCATCCTAAGGAAGTGCTTCTTGATCCTAATGGCATTTGGATCTTGGAATTTGATGGGAGTTGCTCCTCAATTGGTTTTGGGGCTAGTGTGGTGTTTATCTCTCCTGAAGGGAAAATTCATCCTTTCTCCTTTAAGCTCCAATTCGAAAACACAAACAATATAGCTGAGTATGAGGCTCTCATCCTTGGTTTAAGCATCAAAAAAGAGATTGAGATAAGGAATCTCCTTACTCGTGGAGATGCAGAGCTGATTGTAAAAGCAGTCAGAGATATATTTCAAGTAAAGAATAGAAGGTTGAAACATTACGGGAATCAGTCCGGGATTCTATTGAGTTCCTTGATTCCTTTTCCATTAAATCCATGCCAAGGAAATAAAACACCAGGGCTGATTCCTTTGTCTCGGGGTCTCTACTAATCCCTCATCCATATTTCTCCCAAGATAAATTCACCATTGAGATGATTCATAGGCCTAGTGTGCCTGACAATGCAAATAATTGGTAGGTATTTAATGATGATCAGCACTTGCGTTCCTTCCTTGAACTCAGAGATAATTTTGATCAATTGTACTTTAAAGGAAGTGGAAATATTCCTAAAGAGTGTGTGCCCCCAAATGAAGAAAATAACAAAGAAGAAATGGATCATGATGGCTACAAAAATGAAAGGTAATAAGATACCTAAAGGGCTGGTAAGTTTGGAAGAGTTATTTGATAAACATGATAGGTACATCAAGTCCAAAACTTCCAAAGGAGCTCAATAGTCTATTGACTATGAAAAGATAAACATTGGGAGTCTTAATGAACCCATGTTGGTAAACATTGGAAAGTGTTACGCACAAGAGGACACGAAGAAAGTAGTGAATCATTGAAAAGGCATCTTTGATGTTCTTGCATATTCTTATGATGACCTCAAGGCTTTTCAGCCAAAAGAGATGCAACATTTCATTCCTCTAAAACCTGGGATCAAACCCTTCGAAAAAAAATAGGTAGTATAACCCTAAAATTTCTAATACAATCTTTCAAGAGATCCAAAAGTTATTGAAGGCTAAGATCATTTTCCCCATTCACCATTCAATGTGGATTGCTAATATTGTGCATGTCAAAAGAAGAATGGTGAGATCCAGATTTGTGTTGATTTTAGGAATTTGAATCAAGCCTCTTTGAAGGATAATTATCCTCTCCCGTAATGGATCAAGTGTTGCTAGTTGTGTGACAGTTCGAAATGTTGTCCATGCTTGATGGATTCTCATAATATAATCAAGTAGAAGTAAGTGCTATAGATCAACATAAAACTGCCTTTACCACTCCTTGGGGAATCTTTGCTTACAAGACAATGCCTTTTGGCCTCATCAATGTTGGTGCCACCTTTTAGAGGGAAATGGACCTAGCCTTTGGCAGTCTTAAGGGAAAATTCATAGTTGTATACCTTGATGATCTGACTGTGTTTTCAAAAACCAGAGTTGATCATTTCCAACACCTTGAAACTATCCTCCAAAAGTGTAGAGAGCATGGAATCTCCTTGAATCCCAAGAAATCTGTCTTTTGTGTCACCGAGGGAAAATTATTGGGACACATTTTCTCCAAGGAGGGAATCAAGATTGATCTAGAAAGAGTCCAGATGATTCAACAGATCCCTCTCCCCACAAGCAAGAAGGGTGTGCACTCTTTCTTTGGTAAGATCAACTTCTTAAGAAGATTCATACCTAATTTTTCTGAACTTACTTTGAACATAGCCCACATGATGAAAGGGAAGCAAAATTTTGGTTGGTCCTCTGAAGGGAAGGTTGCATTTGAAGACATCAAGAGAGCTATAGCAAAGACTCCAATCTTGGCATGCCCTAATTATAGCAAGGACTTCATTATCTATTGATATGCTACTGAAAGTACTCTATTTGTTGTGTTAACCCAAGAGCATGCTGAAGGTCATGAACTCCCCATAGCATTCATGAGTTATATTTTGAAAGCACGTGAGCTGAAGTACACCATGATGGAGAAACATGCTTTTGCAGTGGTCAAAGTTGTGAAGTAGTTTCATTTTTACATCCTCAACTCTCATTCTATTGTGCTTGTGCTTGATACAACTATTAAATCCATTCTTACACAACAAGAATTTGGAACCAAGAGAGGCAATTGGGTAGCCAAAGTTCAAAAGTATGATCTTGAAATCAAACCCACCAAGCTAGTTCGACAAAAGGTCTTATGTGAACTCATTCTTTGAAGGAGTTGATGCCGAATTGTCAAGGAGGAAGTTGATATCCCTGTTGTTCTTTTCCTCAGCTCAATTAACGAATGGTATGCTAGCATTGCACACTTTCTTACTTATGGAGAATGTCCATCCCATTTGAGTTCCAAGGAAAAGAGAGCCATCAAATTAAGGTCTACGCAATATGTGTTGTGGGAAAATGCATTGTTCAAACGAGGCATAGATGGAAGGTTTTTGAAATGTGTTGACAAAGAGCAGAAAAATAAATTGTTCTCAGCTTTTCATGACCAGGCCTGTGGAGGTCATTTCTCTTCTGCTATCACAACCCACAAAATCCTTCATGTTGGATATTATTGGCCTACCCTGTTCAAAGATGCATCAAAGTGGGTAGGCAAGTGTGAAGCATGTCAAACCTTTGTTGGAAGACCAAAATTGGCTACTTTACCTCTCAAACCAGTGGTGATTGAGGAACCTTTTCAACAATGGGGTTTGGACTTCATTGGGACACTCAATCCACCTTCAAGTGTAGGGCATACTCATGTTTTAACTGCCACTAATTATTTCACCAAGTGGGTGGAAGCCATTCTAGTTAAAAGTACTACTTCTGAAGTAGTATGTAACTTCATCAAGGAGCACATCTTAATAAGGTTTGGGATACCAAACAAGATCATCACTAACAATGCTTCCAATTTTTCTTCTGCTGAGATGATGGATTTCTGCTATGGCTATGGCATTTCCCTTTCCCACTCTTCATATTACTATCCCCAAGGGAATGGACAAGCATAATCAACTAATAAGAACTTGGTCACCATTGTTTGGAAGCTTGTTAATGACTCTCAGAGGAATTGGCATAAGAAACTATATGATGCTTTATGGGTAGATAGGATTACACCTAAGAGAGCCATTGGAATGTCTCCTTTTCAAGTGGTATATGGAGTTGAAGCTCAGCTGCCAATGACATTGGAACTGCCAACCTTACATTTGATGAAGGCCATTGAGGATGCCACTTTACCAATTCATTGGACAAAAGAATTATGTACCTCTAGAAGTTGAATGAAGACAGATTGTAAGTGGTTGATAGAATATTAGCTCATCAATTCAAGGTGAAAGCTTTGTTTGACAAAAAAGCTAAACCCATAACTTTTCAAGTGGGAGATAGTGTTCTTCTTTGGGACAAAAGGCATGAACCTTGAGGCAGTCATGGTAAATTTGATTCCCTTTAGCTTGGTCCTTTTAAAATCAAACATTTTGCTAGTGAAAACTCTTTTTACCTGGATTACATGGATGGTTCTCCTCTCCCACTTCCTTATAGTGGGCAATTTTTGAAGTTGTTCAAAACCTAGGAGTTTTAGCGGTCCCTCTGTACATTTTGTATAGCATTTTGCTTTCCTTGTTTTTGTTTTGGTTGGTTTCCTTTCTGCATTCTCTTCTATGTTGGTATTGCTTCTTTTGACTCCATTGCCCATTGGCTAAGACACTGATTTGATCTAATTACCCATAATTCTCTAAGGTTCTTGATTTTTCCTCTTTCCTCTACCAAATCATCCCCAAAAGGAGCCAACTATTGTCCTCTCAATTTTCCCCACCCTTTTGAATCTAATTTTGTGAAAATTGGAGCCCTGCCATAGAAGAAATTCATGTTTTTAAACTCCTCGGATGCTCGTTTTCATTTCCCATGACGTTTTTTCAAAATTTCCTCAATCTGCTGCCATTAAAACATTTTACCTATTTTCAATTGATGGGAAATGATTTTAGTTCTCCTTTTATGCATTTGTAATGCATGGGATCTTGCATTTTTCATTCTTAACCTTTTGCAGAGAAAGAAATTCTTCATCGGGAGCAAAAATGGCATTTTCCCGTTTCTTGTAACTTCCTATGTTATTTTCCCTATCAAATTCTTTCTCGAAAAGTGAAGCTACAAGTTTGTTTCCCATTGGATATGGCCGGGAAGGTTCCTTTTTGAACTTATCACTTTTGGTGATTTCGGAAAAAATGTCAGATTTGCCCCGCATCCCCACCGATCCTCGACTATTGGAGCAATTTTGGCAAAATTTTGGGTCGGCATATCCATTTTTTCTCTAATGCATTATGGTGAAAGGGTAAAAAGTTCTAAAATGACCCTCGGCCCCGCCCATGCGAAAGGATAAATACCGAGTTGAAGCCCATGCAACAAATCGAAAGGGACACATGTTCATGTTGAAAAGTCAATGGCGAAGGCATGGAATTTTAGGGAAAAGGTTGGAAATTTTCCCTTTCAAATACGGATAAAAGTGAAGCACATCCCGAAGTCATTTAGGTGATGCCATGTGTTGAAAAATTAGAAAGGGAGATTCATACGTACCCAAAATTATAGGTACTATACTACCGAAAAGAGGTCACAGAAACCCCAATGATGATTCAGATCTCTACGCAAGGTGTTTGGATTCGAGAAAAGCTTGTCGAGTATACATTTACATCTCAAAACTCCTTATCCCGGCCTCTGCATGCTTTGTTTCGACCTGTCCCACTCTTTTCTTACATTTCGGTCTTTAGTTTCAGGATCGCCGCCCTCCTTGGGCGGTGGTCCCGTGACCGCCGCCCAAGACAGGGAGGTGGTACTATAACCACCTCCTTACGTAGGGTGGCGGTCCTGTAATTACACGCCTGCGTAGGGCATCGGTCCTATGCATGTTTTCAGAACTTTCCGACACTTTCGTCAACGTAAAAAAATTCAAGTGGCACTCACATTCTTCAACCACTCTTATTTGCATTTATGTTTTAGCCGCCTGGTAAATAGTGATTTCTCTTTGTTTATGATAAAAGAGTTCAATTCAAACTTACCCTCTGGTAAATCCAAATGCTATAAATACCAAGCTTGTTTACAAGAAAATGGCCCCTCTCCCTCTATGAATTATTATTCAGTGTGTTTTGAAGTTCTTCCATAAGTTTCAATAGGTTTAGATTTTGTATGAATTCTCAACCTCTCAGTTCAAGGCTCCTTTCTTCCTTTCTGATTTAGAAATCATTGATCTTCACATTTTCATTTTGCTCCATTGTTATCCTACACAGTCAGCTTAGCATAAGATAGTTTTAGTTCTAGATTAGAGTTCATTTGATAGTCTTAGAGTTGTAAGTTGTTGTTTTGTCACAAGAAATAGATTCTAGAATTCTCAGTATATTTGTGTTGTATCCTCGTAATAAATCTGCTAGGAATCACATAGTTAAGCTTTGTTCACTAGCATTATTCCTCTCTTACTTGCATTCTATTCAGGTTTACATCCAAGTTGCCCTTTGTTTGAGTATCTCCTTCTACTACCGCTTATCACATTCCCACTTTTCTGGATTCACGAGAACACGAAGGAATAAAGAGATCACATTGAGGGGACAAGTCACGACACTGTTGGATTTACCATTGTTCTATAAAACTCCGTGTTTGAACTATCACATTTGTAGTTATAATATATCAAATAGAGTAGTGAATCATTTTATTTCAATTAAAACTCGCTTTCAATATTGCCAGGGAAGCTGTGGGGATGATAGTTTCTGAGAAGCTATGATTTTTTCCTCACTTATGAGGTAAGATTGAAGGTTTTTAATTAAGTTAATTAGTTATCTTTCATCTAGATTCACACATTTACACAGGTGAATAACCACACCGGGTTATCTCGCTTGTTTAGTTTTAGTATAAAATTATTTTATATAAGTTGTTTGTAATTATAATATTTCAATCGTGTATTTTGTTTAGATTAGTTTTCCTTTCAGTAGTAGTATAAATTGTTATTTTCAGTATAATTTAATTCAAATTTTCAAACTAGATTAAACACTTAAATTCTAGTTAAGAGAACAAACCATAGGGAATTTACGCTACCCGTTCATAGCCTCTAAATCTCCCCTTTGTCAATTCAGCTACCAGGAGATCACACTACCAGATCATAGTCACTGATCCTCCTATAGTTAGCTATAGGAAAGTTACTTGTCGATTCTCATCCTTGCTTGTCACTTCTCTATCACAGAAAATTGACCATAATCCTGGTTGTGGCTTCATCTAAGTCACCCGCATTTCAAACCACCGGCCGTCTTGGCATGACCTCGAGATGTCGGGTACGGAAAAGGTCACTTGCCGATTATCATCCTCACATGTCACTTTTCTGTCATACAAAATTGGTGAACCCGACGTGAAACAAACAACTATGCCCCTTTTATTTTCATTTCTTTCATCCACCTTCACTCTTTCCCATTATTCTGTTGGTATTTATATACCCCGAATATGTTGGGATACGACGCATATGGCAGACCTCTCTCAGGTCTCGAAGCACATTACGGTCAAACAAATAGACAACCATCACCCTCACTTTTTGCATGGGTTGACAACTATTCAAGCAACTACTTGTCATCACAAACTCCTCCCTAAAGAACTAGCTCTAGTTTTTCGTTCCAAATTGAGGAGTTGGATTAGCTCACACAAACACAACAACTAGAGCCCTTAGGCTCTAACAATATGACATTTACTAGAGAATCCATTTCATCTCCTTGAGTTTTGTTCAGACCACAAATCAGTAGGCAATCAGATCCACTCCCATTTTAATATAAGGGGTACTTAGCGCATTACGTTAGAAGTGAACAATGCTTCCAAAACATGTACCCACCTATAGGAAGTTTGCAAATGCAACCCGATACCCTGCTCCAAGAAAACAACCCCATTCCTCCACCTATGGAAAATACTCTCGGTGAAGCTTGGCAGAGTAATGATCAGTTCATAGCAGGGTACCATACACCTCTACAACCTCAAGGTATACAACAACCACCATTAAGGAAAAACATTGTGTCTTCACCAATCGAGGTCATCTTAACCTTAGTTGAGAAGGTTAGAGGACTAGAACTTGCTCAAGCAAATCAAAATTCACATTTTGGGCAAGCAGGAACTACCAACCCTCTACATCATCCCAACCAAGTTGACCTCCTTATAGGAACAGGCACGTTAGGCATGCCTCCTCAACATTCGTATAACTATCTACAACAAACACCAACTAGAAACACATTTTCAAACGTTGCTCTAGTTGAAGGTATGATACCTCCCGCTTAGCACCAAATAACCCATATTAGAGCAATGCTCCTCCCTACTTAAACATTTATTCAAAATCACCACAAGGAGACATGTTCTCCTCTCCTGGGATGTTCACTCAACCACAGGGATTTCCTTATGTCCTTGCAAATACATATGTTATGCCATATCAACAACCCATTCCACCTCTACCCCCTCAGTAAGCACCATTAATGGTCGAAAACTATACGGTAGGGACTTACTCATAATATTTAAAAGAGCCTCTAGATTTCACCATACGAAGTGTCATGCTACCAAGACCTCTTCCCGATTTACCTAAATACAAAGGGGAGGGAGATCCAAATGCACATATCAAGGCCTATGCCACAGCCATTCGAGAATTGCTCCCTTGGGATGTAGTTGTTGCTAAGATATTCCCTAAAACCTTAGAAGGTATTGCCCTTGATTGGTATTACTAGAATACCTGAAGCCTCGATACACTCGTTTAAACAACTTGTGTCAGAATTTATCAAGGCTTTTCATATGAACAAATTGTTAAGAACAGGAATCAGGGAATTCTTACATATTAAATAAGAGCACAATGAATCCGCTGCCCATTTTATTCAAAGATGGCGTACAGTCCTCTACTCATCAGCAAGTGCTCCAAACATGGATCAAATAGAACTATGTGACTTATTCCTTAATTCTCTCAATAGAGAGATAAAGGAAGAAGTCTAGAAGTTCCCACTAAGGACTTATGATGAAGTACTCAAGAGTGCTCTCCGAATCGATCAAGCTATAATAGATAGTGGTCGTAAGACATATGGAACAAACGAGAAGTTAATCACTCCCAATCAAAACACTACGACCTATCCTAATGCCGAGAATACCAATCAAGGACCCAAGATCCTTAACAAAAACCGCATGGGGTTACAACAGATGGAGTAATAGACTAGGTTAAAAGGGAAAACATCGTAAACATTTCACCACCCGTTAACAATCAGTGAAATAATAACTTTACTCCAACAATCAACACGGTGGATTTTAATCGTCCATCACAACAACAAAAACAACAACAACAACGGAAAATACTAGACATAGGGATCAAATCAAAACCCAAATGGATATCAAAATCAAAACCAGAGGCAACAACCTCAAAATTTTAACTCTAACAACTAGCAACCTAATCAGAGTTTTGGACCACAACAGGTTTCAAACCAACAACCTCGAAACTATAATCCCAACTTGTATTGTGGTTTCCACAAGATTCAAGGCCATGATACTAGGACTTGCCACGACTACAATAAATTCATGCAACATTTTCTAGAGGACCAAAGACAACTCTTTATAGATATGTTCTTAGAAAATTCTGCATTACCCATGCCAAACACTTACACAGGGGTAGTTTCCCCTCAAAATGCACCCCTCAATATTTTTAACGATCCGCTCCCAAACCACTCTAACAATAACAGGTTAGATCCAAATGGGACAAACAAGGGTTTCATCATAGGAAATAACAATCATGAAGCCTCAACTTCATTAAATCCACCGGTCGCACCCCAATTAGGAACTTGACCACAAACCAAGATACTTGGTCTGGTAGAGTTAGATACCAACCTACAGGTAGAAACCATAACAAGAACACGAGATTATTCTTCTCAACTAGTTCCAAACTATCCATTAGAACTAGACAACATTCAACAAACATTGGTAAAACCCATAGGCGCTTATGATCTAATTAATGACCTAACAAAGACCTTCTCTCACATTTCCTTCTTGGATTTAGTGAAGAAATATCCCACCCATAGGGTTTCTCTCTTAGAAGCGTTAGGTCTTAATCATCTAATTAACATCACTCCTCCACCGAAATGTAAGTAAACCATGTAGACTTTGATGTCTACCCTCCAGGAGGCAGCCGAGATAGGGATACCGAGTTTATATTTGATATAAGAAAATACCCAGAGATGCTGAAATTACACGTAGAGGTGACCTAACCTTGCATTTATAGGTATGGAATTATAATAATTATAATAAACATACAATGATTGATGACGTGGCAGCAATTAATATAGTCCCCTTCGCTTTTCTTCAAAAACTAGGATATGGAGAAACAAATTGTTCCACGACACGAAATACACTAAAAGGTTATGATAGCCTCAAGGCGACTTCAATTGGGACTATAGTTCTACTAGTCACCTTAAGACCCAAGATAGTCCTCACCGAATTTTATATTATAGATCAAGAAACCAACTATAATATGATTCTCAGTCGACCATGGATACATCGCATGAAGGCAATCCCATTCCAAGAAATAAGATTTTTGCACCTAGGGAAAATATTTGTGGCACAAGGTGACCCAAAACCATTCAATATACACCTAGCAGATTTGAAGAAAAGACCAGGTGTTCACTCTGAGTTTGAACTCCCAATGAATCAACTTAACAAACCAATCAATTCAAAACTAGAAGAAAAATTGATACCTACAATAGAATTAGAAATTACGAATCTAGTCGAAGGCATTCTAGCACTCAAGAATGAGACTAACGTCATAGAGACGGTATCATTAGGGACTACCACAAAAATTGTCGAGTTGTTAGAAAAGGATTTACCTATTCTCCTACCATTTGATTCTATGGGTATAGGATGTACCCTAGGAATTGGCTCCCTTCCAGCAGATGAAGTTTGTATGGTAGAAGTAACCAAGAGAAAAGAAATGACGTGAAGAATGTCCCAATGTCCATTTTCCCAAGAAAATATTGGACCCTTCACTTCGATGGAGCTAGATTTCATTTTAGATGCAGGGGGCAGGTGTGATCTTTACTTCTCCCAAGGGAAAGATCCTACCCTTTGCCTTTAAGTTAAACTTTGAATGTACAAACAAGGTGGTGAGTATGAAGCCCTCCTCCTTGGCCTCATCATAGCCAAAAGGATGGGTGTTGATAACATTAGAGTGCCAGGAGACTCACAATTAGTTGCAAACCAAGTCTCTGAGGTATATGAGACTAGAGTTAAACACTTACAACTCTATAAAATGGTGGTATTAGATCTAACCAAAGGATTCGACTTCATATCAATCAAATAAATCCCATGAGAATAGAACCTCCTCAGATTCAATAGCAACCTCAACTTCTCGTTTCACTCCAAGCAGTGAGTTGGAAAACACAAGTTTCATGGTATCACTTCGTACTGAACCAGTTGGTGCGTAAAATACCAACAAACCCGATCATGACATGTATAGAAGCTAAGAATGAGTTGTCTATCCTGGATCACTTTGACAGTGATAGAGTCACTCTTGGATATCTAAACACCTAGGTGGAACTACATATCACTCATCACATAGTAGATTTTTCCCTAATCCCACATTTTTCTTCCTATTTTGGAAGTCCCATGATAGAATCTCCCCCATAAAAGAATCTCAATATCTATGAGGTAGAGAATGGAGAAAGTTTGGAACTACCTCCTGCCCCGCCTAAATTTGAAGAAGGCAACGCTTCCTTAATCGAAGAAACAATTGACATAAATATTGGAACAGAGGAAGAACCAAATATTTTGAAGTTAGGATCCTCGTTAACTTCAAAGGAGATAGAAATACATACCCAGATCCTTAAGGAACATCAAAAGGCTTTCGCATTTAATTATAAAGAAATGATGGGAATTAGACTACATATCGCGGTACACAATCTGGTCACCAAACTAGATGCAAAGCCAATCAAGCAAAAGTCAAGACCAATGAAACCAAAAGTGGCTCTCATGGTGAAAGAAGAAGTAATGAAACTTCTCCAAGTGGGATTCATCAAACCAATCGACTATTCACAATGGGTATCTAATATCATCCCTGTTCTCAAAAAGAATGGGAAGATACGCATTTGCATAGACTTTTGGGACATTAACAAAGCTTGTCCCAAAGATGACTTCCCATTACCATCCATCGACGTTATTGTTGATGCAACAATTTGGATTTGAGTTGTTGTCCCTCATGGATGGGTTCTCAGGGTATAATCAGATTAAAATATCTGAGGAAGATCAAGCCAAAACCATGTTTATAACTCCTTGGGGAACTTATTGTTACATTGTCATGCCATTTGGTCTTAAGAACGCTAGCGCTACATACCAACGGGCAATGACATACATATTTCATGACCTTATTCATAAGATTGTGGAGTCCTACGTAGATGACTTGTTGGCCAAGGCCAAGAAGTGTTGTGATCACCCAGAAGTACTCTGTATCATTCTCTCATGATTGATCGAATATGGTGTCACATTGAACCCAGAAAAATGCGTATTTGGTGTGACAGGAGGCAAACTTCTGGGTTACATTATATTGTCATGAGGGATTGATGTCGATCCAGCCAAAATCAGGTTGTTCTTGAAATGATTCCACCATCAGACGAGTCTGGCATTAGATCATTTCTTGGGAAACTCGGTGCAATTCGAAGGTTCATTCGGACTTAAGTTTTGTTATTCATCCAATCAACAATTTATTAAAGAAAGATTATAACATTGATTAGATAGAAGAATGTAACGAGGCCTTCAAAGTAGTTAAACGCTTCTTGTTTTCTCCTCCCACACTAATGCCTCCTAGACTAGATCATCCTTTGATCCTGTATTCACGGGCTACTGATGTCTCGCTAGCCTGCATGTTGGCTCAGGAAGATAATGATAAACGAGAATGTGTAGTCTATTTCATTAGCTAGACATTGCTTGATTATGAAACATGTTACACACAGGCAGAAAGAGAATGCCTTGCCATAGTCTTCGCAATGAAATGTTTAAGACATTACATGTTAAATCAAGAAACAAGGGTCATCGTAAAGATAGATCACTTACGAACATTCCTCACAAGGGTCTTTATCTAAAAAGGATGGATGATTCATAACCTTAATGGGTGAATTTGAATTAACATTTGTAAACCAAAAATCATTAAGGGAAAAATCATTACAAACTGGTTAGCTGACAATCTAACGTTAGATGGAGGCAATATGGTAGATCTGAACTTTCCCGATGAGTGCATATACTTTTTTGAAACCAAGCCCCCATATCTATATGTCCTTGGTACACTGACATCGTCAATTTTATCATGGACCATACATACCCAGAAGGTGCCACATCACAACAAAGAAGGTGGTTACACATTATCACTGCTAAATATGTTATTTTAGAAGTGCTCTATCATAGAGCCTTTAATGGAATACTTTTAAGATGCATTGATCTTGAAGAATCCAAAAAGATTCTTTACGAATCCCCAATGGGATATGTGGAGGCCACTTTGGTGGCCACGCTACTACTCATAAAATACATCGAATGGGCTATTTCTGGCCTACTTTGGAACATGACACAGTAGAATTTGTGTGCAAGTGTCATAAATGCCAAGAATTCTCTCACGAGATTCACATGTCAGCACAGGTTCTACAACCAATCGCAACTCCATGGCCCTTTTCCACGTGGGGCCTAGATTTGATAGGGAAATTCTCTCCCTCGTCAACAAATGGCCATAATTTTATAATCATGGCCATAGAGTATTTTACTAAATGGGTAGAGGCCATGCCTCTCACCACCGTACCAGGTTCCATAATCGCTAAGTTTATTTTGAATCAAATCATTTTGCAGTACGATGTCCTCGCAAGTCATTATCTCGAGATAATGGCACATCATTTTAGAATGATGAGGTCCATGAGTTATGTAATAAATTCAAGATAAACCATCATACGGCCTCTCTTTATTACCCTTAAGCCAATGGATAAGTTGAATCCACAAACAAAACGTTAAAATCCATTCTCCTCAAAAGCAGTCAAGGTGAGCAAACAGATTGGCATTTAAAATTACACCCATCCTTGTGGGCCCATCAAACCTCAATAAGAACACCAACAGGGAACCCCTTTCTCATTAGTATTTGGGGAAAAAGTAGTTGTCCCACTTGAGATCGAAATACCTAGTCTCCTATCTCATTACAAGGGATTTTGGGAGAAGAAGCTTATAGAGAGGCACGCCTCTCTCAACTAGAAAGCCTTGATGAAGCCAAGTTAAATGCCGAACAACGGCACAAAGCCTATGTTGACCGGATGTGCTGGTAATATAACAAAAAGGTCTACGAATGAGAAATATACGAGGGAGATCTAGTTCTAAGACTAGACAGCCCGGGTTGATGAGAAAACCGGTGAAGGAAATTCCGGCCCAAGTGGTTGGGCCCATACCGAGTCATGAAAGACTATGGAAATGATGTGTATCTCTTGTGTACACTAGAAGGTGAGGAGTTCAATGAAACTGTCAATTCCTTGCATCTTAAACGGTTTTACGCATAGGTCATCAACATCACCATTTGTATATTATATCTACCTACATTACATTAGTCACTTAGTTGTTTCATTTTGTTCACTCATTTCATAAATTTTGTGGTCAAGGAACTTATTCTTAAGAAATTTATTATAGGCTTCTGAAAACATTGGCAAAAGCATTCAAATCATATCTCTTCAATCTTCATAATATCATCAAATGGTTCCAAAATCATTTCATCAATTCGACAGACAAAGTCCTGACAAAAACCATACCAAGGCTGCGCATACTTGGTCATACTCATTCTTTTCTACTAGGTTAAGTTGTTCTTACCTACGGTCTATTCTAGAAGCTTCTTGGTGTCACATCTATCCTTCTTACATCTCTTTGAAACAAGGATACTCCAAAATCACAAATCAAAAATGTCAAATTAAAACAAAATAGAATATTTTATTTTTACACACTTCTTTGCCCAACCAACCTTCGGTGATGAGCCCACATCTCTTACTAGTGATGCGAGGTTGAGAAAGGAAAGAAGTGCCCTTACCCGATTATGTCCTGCCTTCAGTGATGAGCCCATGCTTCCTACCAGTAGCATGAGATGGGGCGTAGGGGGTCCATTAACGCAAATCAATGAATCTTAGCATTTAAAAAAAATGTAAAGCAAATGTGTTAAGTGAAATTAAGTATCCAAATTCCAAAGAGATCAAATCCTCAAAACCAGATTTTGTCAACCAAGTTACCATCCATGGATCTAAGTCTAGATAAACTAAAAAGTAAGTTACACTTTGAATTATGTAGTAGTTTCGAATAGGAGTAAGTACATAGGTTTAAATTTGATTTTTATCAATATCTTGTCTTTCTCTCATCATTTCCATTTAGTCAAGCTCATACGGTTTTGCGCCCTTCCCAACTCTTGGTGTTGAGCCCTCACATATTACTAGTTGCATGGAGTTAGGAGTGGGGAAAGTTAATCTCATTATCACTATATATTCATCACGTTTTGCCAAAACAAGAAGAAGCAACGAACATTGCCCAAAGAAGCCAAAATTTCAAGTACTACAAAGTATGTTTGCATCATCACATATCAGCATTACAAAAATAAATAAAAGAGAAACATTCTATTCAACATTTGTTATCACTTGTCATCCATTGCATACATTCTGAAAAGCATATAAAAACAGAGATTCTAAAACATCTAGTATACACATGGGAAACGAATCACAAAACTCTAGATACAAAGAAGATCTAGATCCAAAAAGATATATATATATATATAGGAATCATGTTCTACATACAATGCCATCATGCACTAGGCATGGTCAAAACACTCAATGAGCTCAAAAATACAAAAACAACCCATATAAACATCTAGCTGAATCACTACAAAAAGACCAAATGGCCTCTCAATCCCTATGGGATCCCTCAGAGGGTGCACGATCACGCCTAGGACTCCTGCTACTGACGACGCTCTGAATGAACTGAGTGCTCATGATCACAGCCACTAGTTGTGGTCTCACTATGAGAATGACTCCACCTCATCAGATGCTCAACAATCCTATATCCAGCTACCTCAGCACAAAGGGAGGTCACTAACTTTTCCACCTTCCAGAAAGTGATAAACACATCAAGTATGTCGGCCCATTTCTTGAGGGCTCTCAATGTCCTCAATAAGTTTGGCCTGAGTATTCTCTCGAGGGGAGCAACAGGGTGTCCACACACACTCGGCGAATCAAGTCTTGCCATCCCTCAATAGTCGCTGCAAATTAAAAAAAGAGAAATAACAAGTTAGAAAATCGCTAAGAACAAGGTCAGAAACAAATGAAACAACAAAAATGAAAATATCAACTAATATTTCTAACTAACAAGGTCGAGAAAAGAGTAGTAACTCACTCGGATCTCTAGGCATCCAAGTAGGGTCCCTATGATCTATGCCTACTACAGACGTTGTTGCGGAATGCGGAACCTCCCCTAAATCTAGAAAGAAATGACGTCCTGCCACAGACTCATCATCTCCCCTAAGTCCTGAGAAGGCAACTCCTCTGAGATCAGAGTCACCTTCTCTACACTCACCTCCTCCCTCTCGGCCCATAAGATATCCTGAGTGTCATGCCACTCAGAATCTCTCTCATCCTCCTCGGTCGTCCCACCGGTCTCGCCTCCCATCATCTCCTCCTCTGTCTCCCCTCCTGTGAACTCCTCAGAGTTTGAGTCCACATCAACGGGCTCATCCTCCCCCCACTGAAAGTAGGAGCGGCTTCAATTTGAAGTAAAGGTGCTCGAGGAGCACTGGCTGCCCCTCGGGCCCAAACCACCCGCCTAACCACAATAGGAACTCCATGAGTAACCATAGTCCAACCCTGATCTCCTCTAGGACCTCCTCGAGCCTCACGAATAGTCTGTATACTGCCCCCATTTGAAGGAAGCATGTCAACATAGGAAGACAAAATTGATGAAAGACTGGTCAAATGGGTGGACCTCTACCCTCTCTACCATGTCTACTAACCGACCTATGGTAGAGCGGGTGATCAATGTAAGTGTATCCTCTCCCCATACTCCCGCCATGGCCTGATAAGGAGTGGCCTCCATATCTGCGCAGATTCAATGAAGCTACTTTGGCTAATGTGTCATCCCGAGCACTATCATCCCCATCCGCCTCACTTCTCTAATAGCCCCGAATCCTCTACTAGTACACCCCTTCCATAGGGGATGATGCGCTCATACACCCAACTCATAACTAGAGTGGGGTGACTCAAGGACTGCCCCTGTAACTTGACCACCCTGTATAAGTCATGGTATGTGGTCCCAAGAATATCTGCTCCCCAAGCATAAGTACAACCATGGGCCTCAATCTATGTAATAATGGGAGCCCGGCAAAGGTATAAGAGAGTATCCCCTCCCTTATCCCCAATCAACCATGAGGCCAAGATACCCATAATAGCCTTGGATCATGGGGATAGGAGAAGCGCAATGGATCAGACCTTCACCCCCTTCTTTGAGCCAAGGGAGACAACAACATCTCCCATATAGGTGGCCCACTGAACCATCTAAGATTTGGATCATATTGTCTTAAGAGACAGCTGCCTCCCAAGAATCGGAACCCCCAGTATGCGATAGACATCCTTTAGGGTGATATTCCACTCACCCCTAACACCTAGAAATCAGAAAGTGTTCCGATCTCGCATCCCAATACGAAAACAAGTCACATAATATGTGACTAACAGGAGCAACATGAGGGACCGAAGAGATCCTCAAAATATTGGACCTCTGTAAAGTATCTCTCTCTGCCTGGGTCAACGTATCCAACACTTACTGGGAGCCAATCACACTCCCTCTCTCTACTCCATCTAATATACGCCTCCTTCTGCATCCACCCAAAACATAGAAAAAGAGAAATTTAGCAACATAATCCAATAGATAAACTCATCAAAAACATAGGAAAGTATCAAAAATGCAAAAACATTTGACTAAGGCATCTATTTTCACCTTTTGTCTGAAAAATACCGCCACTACATGCAAGTGGCGGTTCCATGACCGCCGCCATTACTGCATGCGGCGTAGTGGTCATGTGTTGATTCGACGTGCACCCATTAACCCTAAAAATTCCTAAAAACAAGCAAAATACATCATTTTAACTGAAATAAAAACCTACCCTATGGGTGCCCCCTAGAGACTCATTTAACACTAGGATTCTCGAAAATAACCCCCAAGACAAAGATTTCAACATTTTTACATTTTAGGTTTAAAAGCAATGAATTGAGAAAATTTAACCTGAGACTTTGCAGGTCAATGTCTCTGCTCTTGGAGGCACGATCACAATCTCACAATGAACATTTTGACTGTACTCTCGTCGAAAATGGTTACCGTGGGTCCTAGAGCTCAAAAATTGCTAAATCAACACGTGCAAATGAATAGGAAAATGAGCTCATTTATATATATATAATATTCTAACTTGTTTTGAATGTTCTTTCACATAGTTGAGACCGACGAAGGTAAGTTCTCATCCCCGCACAAATGGTAAGTCCTCATTTCATTTTAATTTAGTGTTTATTTTTCAATTTCTTTATCTACCTGCACTTGAGTCCTCTTTTCATTTTGCAGATAGCGGGAATCTGGATGGTGACATTGCGACACACGGGTATGTCAGGTATAGCTTCTAACTCCCCATTTCGGGACCACCATACTCGGACCCACCGTTTTATGCCCCTTCATGGCTAAAACGCTTCTCCGAGGGGGCAATATGTACGTACCCAAAATTATAGGTACTATACTACCGAAAAGAGGTTACAGAAACCCCAATGATGATTCAGATCTCTACGCAAGGTGTTGATTCAGAAAATCTTACCAAGTATACATTTACATCCCAAAATGCCTTATCCAGCCTCCGCATGCTTTGTTCTGACCCCATTCCGCTCTTTTCTTGCATTTTGGTCTTTAGTTTCAGGACCGCCGCCCTACTTGGGTGGCGGTCCCATGATCATTGCCAGACAGGAGGCGATCCTATAGCGCCACCCCCGCATAGGGTGGTGGTCCTATGCACATTTTCCAAAACTTTTCGACGCTTTCGTCAATGTAAAAATTCAAGTGGCACTCGCATTCTTCAACCACTCTTGCTTGCATTTATGTTTTAGCCGCCTGGTAAATAGTGATTTCTCTTTGTTTATGATAAAAGAGTTCAATTCAAACTTACCCTCTGGTAAATCCAAATGCTATAAATACCAAGCTTGTTTACAAGAAAATGGAACCCTCCCTCTGTGAATTATTATTCAGTGTGTTTTGAAGCTCTTCCATAAGTTTCAATAGGTTTAGATTTTGTATGAATTCTCAGCCTCTCAGTTCAAGGCTCCTTTCTTCCTTTCTGATTTAGAAATCATCGATCTTCACATTTTCATTTTGCTCCATTGTTATCCTACACAGTCAGCTTAGCATAAGATAGTTTCAGTTCTAGATTAGAGTTCATTTGATAGTCTTAGATTTGCAAGTTGTTGTTTTGTCACAAGAAATAGATTCTAGAATTCTCGGTATATTTGCGTTGTATCCCTGTAATAAATCTTGCTAGGAATCGCATAGTCAAGCTCTGTTCACTTGCACTATCCCTCTCTTACTTGCATTCTATTCAGTTTACATCCAAGCTACCACTGTTCGAGTATCTCCTTCTACTACCGCTATCACATTCCCACTTTTCTAGATTCATGAGAACACGAAGGAACAAAGAGATCACACTGAGGGGACAAGTCACGACACAACTGGATTTACCACTATTCTGTAAAACTCCAGGTTTGAACTATCAAAGTTGTAGTTACAATATATCAAATAGAGTAGTGAATCATTTTATTTCAGTTAAAGCTCGCTTTCAATATTGCCAGGGAAGCTATGGGGAATGATAGTTTCTGAGAAGCTATGATTTATTCCTCACTTATGAGGTAAGATTGAAGGTTTTTAATTAAATTAATTAGTTGTCTTTCATCTAGATTCACACATTTACACAGGTGAATAACCACACCGGGTTATCTCGCTTGTTTAGTTTTAGCATAAAATTATTTTAAATAAGTTGTTTGTAATTATAATATTTCAATCGTGTATTTTGTTTAGATTAGTTTTCCTTTCGGTGGTAATATAAATTGTTATTTTCAAGTATAATTTAATTGAGTTTTCAAACTAGATTAAACACTTAAATTCTAGTTAAGAGAACAAACCATAAGGAATTTATGCTACCCATTCATAGCCTCTAAATCTCCCTTTATCAATTCAAATTTACCAAGAAATCACACTACTAGATCATAGTCATTGATCCTCCTATAGTTAGATATAGGAAAGTTACTTGCCGATTCTCATCATCACCTGTCGCTTCTCTATCGCAAAAATTGCCCATAATCCCGACTATGGCTTCATCTAAGTCATCTGCATTTCAAACCACCGATTGTCTCGCAAGACGACCTCGGGAGGTCGGAGTGCACGGAAAGGTCACTTGCCGATTATCATCCTCACTGTCACTTTTCCAAATGCAGACACGTGGTCATTTTTCAATTCATATGCACTATGGTGGATCGACTAAGGACTTTAGGAATTTTAGCCTTGTTTCCACAAAGGGTGAAAAGTTCTAAAATGGCCCACGGCCCCGCCCATGTGAAAGGGAAAAAAATTTAAGTTGAGGCCCGTAGTCAATCGAGAGAGGGACACATGGCCTACGTTAAAAGTCAACGGCGGGGCGCGGACTTTCAGGGAAAAGGTTGGATTTTTTTCCCCTTTTCAAAAGTGGATAAAGTATAAAACTAAATCGCATTCCCGCAACTAGTCACATGATGCCACGTGTTGAAGGATGAAATCAGAACAACGGGCCTGCGGGGGAAATTAAAAATTTGAACCTTTTTCACCAAAAGGTTTAAATGTTGCAAATTGAGCCGCGACCCCTTCTCCAATCATGGTGTGCCACGTGTTCACGTTGAAAATTCAAAGTGGGCCGGCGGAAGTTTTTGAGAATTTGAGCTTTTTGTTAAAAAGATTTTAAATGACATATTTGGCTGCATTTCCTCACCACTCGGATGGTGCCACGTGTCCAGATTTTGGCGGAGCTGTGGGGGGTGGAGCAAAATGAGAAATCATGCTTTTTCTCCCAAATGTCAGGAAATGCAGATTTCTCCCCCAGGGCCATTGTTGCTTGGATCTTGCCACGTGTAGGGTCCAAATTTGAAGGTAAAAGGGGGAAACAATAGCCAAATACACTCATCTAGTTTTTGACGCCATTAACGAACTAGAGCTCTGCAAAATGCAAAAATAGATCATTCTTCATTCTTTTTCTTTGTATTCTTGTCGTTTCTCCATGAGATGTATTTTTGGTTTATTATGGAGCCAAATCGATAAGTTTAAAGGGATGTAAAGTTTGATCATCAGAAAACAGAGTTTATCGGGCATACATGATAAAAAGGAGAAAACTTACCAGTAAGCACTTGAGTGCTGTGAAAGTGGTTAAAAGGTGGAAATGGCAGGACCACATGGAGAAGAAAATCATGAGATGCCCCTTGCTAAAATAATCATGCTCAAACTGACGAAATATTCACCTTTTTGAACCTTTGGTTTTCATGAGTGCGTTTGTTTCATGTCACTTTCCAAAAGTGGATCTGCAAAAAACATTATTCCTTTCAGATATTCTTTTCTTGGGGAAAGAATATGGATGTATCTGGTGTTATAAGAACATGGTTTTGGCCATAGAAAAGGGATTACGGTTTTTGGGAAGGTTGTAAATTCTGAAGTAATTCAATACATAAGTTCTTTCTTTTATTTTTCTTCTATTATATCTTTCTCTCCTTGCTCAATTCAATGGATCATTTGTTTTTCATTCAATAGAAACTTTGTGTCTACAAATTTGCGCCAGTGGCAAAGTAATTGTTCCTTTTCTTTATTTTCTCGGTTCAATGTAAGTAGGGAGATACTCTATTATCTATATTTCCCAAAAGCATTGTTGTTTTCTTCCTTCTCCCATCTCTATATTCTTCCATTCCTTCTGATTGATAATCTTTTAAGTATGAAATCATTCCAGAATATCAGGGTCCAAACATTGAGAGTTGTATATATGTACATTTTTTTCCTACTTTCAATAAGGGAACCTCTCCCATTAAAGAGGAGGGACTTGTTGTCCCTTGACTGTGGTTTCAACCTCTGTTCCATTCTAAAACCCAACACATGGTCCAAACTACCATGTGTGTTCACCACAGAACTACTTTATGTGATCCATTAATAGGATCAAGGAGGAAAAGAGGATAAAAATCGATGTGATGAAAGTTGATGTAGACATCCATACCCTCTGTAAGACCTACAAGTATCCTCAGGAAGCACATATATAAACATATGAGTATGATATCTACACTTTAAGCAAGATAGATACAATAGTGATAGGCAACACGACATAAAGGGTATTTTTTTATCTACACCCAAAGAAGAAGAAATCCATCAAATCCATTCATGAAGAGGATCTAGATGAGAAAATAATTATGCACTGTGTGATAAAATCCTCATGCCGTGTGATAACTAGAAGGGTGAAAATAGGGCGCGATAGGAGGAACCAAGCTTTAAAGGATAAACAAGCCAACCCCAAAAGAAACAAAAATATATCACCATTGAAACTCTTACTACCATTGTAGATACCACTAAAAGGGGGATAAGGAACAAAGTATTAACACATGAACTACCACACGTCTTGGCCAAACCCCTGTGCAAGGATAGTTAGTAATTCAAATGGATATGGTCGGGGAAGAGCCAACATTTCCCAAAGTAAGAGAGGAAGTGAATACAGAGGAAAAAATACAACACACTCCTTAGTACTCTAATGTAAAACATGATACTCAAATGGGAGATCCAAAGATATAAGCACGGGGACATCATCTAATCCTAAATCACCTTCAAAATTGATTGAATTTAAGGACAGTCTTGAAAATGGAGAAGAAGCACATGGTGAAGGAGAAATCACAAGAGGAGGTCATGGAGGCACATGATAAGGACATCAAGGTGATGAGGATGTAGGAGAGAAAGGCTAATATATTTAGGATTCGGAGGATTAGGATGATGAATAAATTTAGCTTGACCCATAAAAACCTCGGAAGTCCATGCGTGCGAGGTACCAACATACAAAAGTGAAAAAATATTATTTTCTCGGGAATGTATAAAGGACTCCTTAACTATAAGGCCCTCTAAGAAATCATTATTGTTTGCCCTAGATGCATGTATAGAAGATCCAGTCATTGAGTTTCCTAGCGATTACATAAAAATGGTTCCAACAAAGGAGGGATACACATCGGTATTCATGGAAATTTATTTACTTTACGAGTAAAAAGGGTAAATAAGTTGGAGATGGAGCTTAAAGAAAATAAAATTAACTTGTGTGACTTACAAAAATAATGTAAGGTTTTACAAGAGAAATGCACGAGTGTATAAACTCTAAGGCCAAAATTTTGGTGAGATGATTCTTTTCCATGAGCCCAAGGTCATAAAAGCACGTCTGCTCATCAAGGGTGGGAAGATAAATGAACTAGAGAAGCTGTTAAATCTATTTTTCAAGCAAATTAACGTTTATAGAGAGTAGGCCAAACAACAAAAGGGGGACCAAGAAAACATACGAGTTATTTGTGGAAAGAAATGGAAGTATGTGAGTAGTTTGCCAAGAAATTGGAGGAAAAATCCACATATGATGTCAAACTACTAAAGGGTTTTTTTAAACACACACAAATTATAAGCACGCGTATGCGCAAGAAGAAACAACAAAGAAAAATCCTTAGAAACCCAAATGGAGGATGATTCCCTCGATAAATCCACTCACAATAAGTTGATGGAAGAGTATGAGAGGGTTAGTGAATAATCCTCTAAGAAATAGGAAGAGGTGAAGCAAAAATATTGGAAGAGTTAAGGAAGCTCGCCAACAAAGCTACTGGCCCGAGTTATAAGTTACACGTCTGTAACTAGGCACAAAGTTAAAAGAACTACATAAATAAGTTACAATCGAGTGTCAAAGGCATATTGGTATTTACTAATTTAGCCACTCATTTGGATAAGCTAACCCCTCTCATCCAAAATTCCATCTATAATTGGCAACTACATGAAGATGTGCTTAAATATGAAGTGCCAAAATTGTTTAAAGAAGTAATAAAAGCATTTCTCGATAATGGATAATATAATTAGTGTTGGGTAATGTTAGACCCTAAGTTATTGTATTATTTAATTTTGTGTCTTGCATTAGGAATAAACATTCTTTATTCTTCATATTCTTTGAAATATGTGTGAAATAATGAAGGAAGGTTGCACATAAGGAGGACATAAAATAAGTATGCACGATGACTAGATATGAACACACAAAGATAAAGAGAGGCACACAAAAATAAGGAAGAAAGCCTGCACATGAGAGAAATGGGATAATCTGGAAATGAATTTTTAAAGAGATGGTGAAGAAGAGGCACAAAGTATTCGGGGTTTATCATGCAACAAGGAAAAAAATTGGACAATTCCATGCAATAACAGGAGATGTTAGAGATAGACAAATCCGGAAATAGTGTGTCACTCAAGTTACTTTCATGGAAGTGGAAAAAAATAGTTAAAGAAGACTAGAGATATTTTCACAAGGATAACTCACTAGGTGGATAAAGAAATGATATGGCTAAGTATAGCTAAGGAATTATTATACACACTCACCATGAAAGACTCAAAGTGGTGACAAAGATGTGAGCTAGCCATCATATAATGTAACAGGTTTACTAGTAATTATGACTCAAGGGTTAATAATAGCTCTTTGAAGACTAGTGAAGGAAAATCCCCACTAGTATTTATACCCAATGAAAGGTCCATTGTAAGGGAGGCAAGTTGTGATAAGATGTGGTAATTATGAGTCGTCTTCTATACATTAGTAACTTGAGTCTTATGTAAATATGTAGTGATTAATCAATATAAAATAAAAACATATTCCCAGAGAAATTATTTTTTTGCGCATCAATATGTTAAGATACTTATTTAATTATTTGTGTTGTGTGTTAATTGTTATCTCCACTTCACTATGTTGACCTTAATGGAACCCAGATTCTTCCACGCTTTGGGTGAGCTCACCAAAGTTACTACTCTAGCATGATAGGCCAACATGAATAATAAAGATAGCCACACATGCCATTTTCTACGGTTTGCATGCATAAGTGAGGGTAAAAGGCACAACTAGATGTGTAATAGGGATTGACTACACTACATGTTACAGGTTTCATTATGGAGCCTACTAACACCAACACATCGAGAGAAAAATTGTGAAGAAAAGATAAAGTGTATGTGCATACTTAGGTATTTTTTCCTTTAAGAATGCAATTATCAATTACACACTTAAAAGGGCACAAATTTAAAAACTAAAATTTTGTTAACTTGTCCTTTTGCAATGCCAAATTTGGCTATGCTCCCTTGTTAAGACAAATGCTCACATTCTAAATTCAATCAACATATCTCTTTATCTCTTTTATGACGTGATTATACTTACACTATTCTTTGTAGTCAATTTGAGAAATATTATTTAATCAAAGAAGTAAATTAGTCATGTACATCATGACACAAATATTTTTTTACACCACAGTCCTCTATCAGGACCGTAAAAATGGTCAGTATAGGGAATCCGATCATGGATGACTTATACGGTCATGACCCTTAACATTATCTAACTTTATTTTCAATTTGAATATCTTTATTTCATTATTTCATCTTCCTAGAGTCAACCTTATTATAATATTTCACCTACGGATGGCTATATAAGCAAGTAAATATCACTTTATAACTCACCCGACACGCTTCATAAGCTCTTGTTGTAAATATCGTTCAAAGATAACTCAAGGGTCTCCTAAATATTCTCGAATTAGTTTCACATCATATAGAGTAGTCCCTAATACAACTTTGAAGCACTCAACTATCTCAAATATTAGAGTTTCCTCCATTTCTAAGCATGCAAATTTCATAGATCCATGTCTTTGCAAGAGAAAAGTTACTCTAAGCATTATCAAATGGTTTCAAAGAAAAAATGGTTCGATCACATAGCTAAGGCACACTACTATCGTGTTACGTACATTCTATACTATATGATTATCCCACTATAATTGTGTCAAGAGACACGAGGGCATCCCTAGGGTGTTGGCTTAGATATCACTCACACTTACACAAGAACCTAGGAGAACTACACGAGGATTGATCCCGCATGAGGGAATTGTGTGCAACACTTAGATTGGTTCAGCGGTTTGAGTTGACCACCAAGGGTATTCCAACCTCACTAAACACATGATTTCTCATTTTAGTTTAATAATATTTTTACGAAGGGTACTACAGGTTTATAGGGTTTCCACTTTGATGGAGGTGATTATAGGTCATCCCAAAGTTTTGTGAGCATAACGACATATAGTGAAGGGTATTTCTAGGAAATTTAAGCACTCAAGAAATTGTAGATCCCAACTATAAAAGGGTACAAGATTGTAAAATCCATGTAAAGATCATAAAATTCTAAGTTTGGACTTATACAAAAGTTATGCGATCTTACCCCTTCTCAATTTCTAGTTTCATAACTCACAACGAGGCATCTCCACTTTCCGATATGTCATTTCCACCTATATATACATTTAGATCTTATCTATTATGAAATGTACAACTAAGTCTTCTTCCCCTCTTATGTATTTTAGCTATCATTTATCAATTATTGCAAGTATTACTTTATTATTTTGGTTCATTGTTAATTGATTAGATCATAAAAATATCCTATTGCAAACCCTTACATCCTCTTTATTGTTGTACACTTTCCATAACATAGATTTAATTAGGGTGTAAACAATACCTTTCAAATTATCATGTTATCTCTTCGTGTTGGATGGCTTATTTGTATCAATGTTGGCTAAATTCACAATGAACACACAATAAAAATCCCCTCATAGTCCTTATCTTATGGATTCTTCATCATCTCATTCAATAACCATGATATCCTTCATAAAGGTTATGATGGCTACCATCCGACTCATAAGGTTCATGATATCAATAAAAAAGGAATAGTGTGTCTTATTGATGACTCGTGCTTGTAATGCAATCTATAAACTCTATGAGAAACAACTTATCTTATACACATATCCTCTAATATATTCTAGAATTCACAATGAATTTTAAAAAAATCAGCATGTGAGTTTAGAGATCAAATCACTCGAGGATGATATTGCACATCTAAGGAAAATAGAACATGCATATGTAGACCATATCTCTATACACAATTTTGGGCCTCAAAAGGGTCCATCTCAAATATTAGTTAAGAAGTAAGATCAATTTATGCCTAATACATATACAAATTCACTTATCTTGAATGGGCCTTCTAAAGGAAATATTTCAACATATGTACCCTCATACACAACATACAACACTTTATCACTATTATCAAAGAATTATAGGACATCATACCAATTGTTTCCAAATTTTTGTTATATCAAACAAGAACTTGTTAATAGTGATCATTTTCAATTGGATACATCTTCCCTAGAATCAATAAACTCTAGCTCACCTTCAACAATTGAGCAAATACCTACAATTGTGAATTTATTCCTTATAATACAAGAGGAAATATAAATATTGTATAAAACATAATTACAAAGGGGATGCATAAGGAAACACATGGAATAAGAAATATTACAAAAGGAGAAATTAGAAAAGCAAAGATTGGAAAAGGAACAAATCACAAAGGAAACATTACACATGGAACAAATAGAAAATAAAAGGCTAGAACAAGAAAATTTTGAAAAGGAAAAGTTATAAAATGACAAATTAGAACAAGATAATATGTATAAGTTATATCAAGAACCTTTACTTAAATAATAATTACTGCTTAGAGAAGTTGTTCCAAAATAATCAAGACAAGAAAAAAACATTTTCAAGGAAGGGTTTCTCAAAAAGGAAGTACAAAAGTAAGAAACTAATGATGTAGAACATATGTAAGAATGCAATAAATTAGAACATTTGATACCGCGATATGGGACAATTGGATTTAGATATAATAATCCGGACCAACAACAACTTTCCTTTCCAATTGGTGATGGATATTACATAATAACTTCATGGACCCATCCCTCCGATCGGGATCATCGGTTATCTCTTTCCATATGATTTGTGCACATTTAAAAATTACAAAAATAAAAATTCTAAACATTCAAAGACCGTGAAAAATTAAACCAGAACTTAAGCATGACTTGAGTTACCATTTTTTCACTTTACATATGTTATGTACCACATGATTTGGTAGATATCATACTAGTTCTATATCAAATATATGTCTCATATGGTATGTGAGCTTGATCTAGGACATACAAGATCATATATGGATTTTAGAAATTGAACTCGTTTTTTTTACCTTATGGGATTTCCTTTCTAGGGGAATTATTTTGAATAGATCACAATATACAAGGTTCTACCTTTTCTATTTTATTTCACAACTTTTCTATATCGAATGCATGTCCATGTTTACATTGGGATATGTTTCTACTTGTGATGCTTTGATATAAAAACACTCAATATAGCATAGGGCAGCAGTAAAAATTACGGAATATATTTTTTAAATAATTAATGAGACAAGGTTTACGTTTGTGATATTTAAATTTATTCCATTGTGTTGTCACATGGCACCATTG